>WBMY01008819.1:441603-567937 GCA_013397315.1 Donacobius atricapilla
TTTTTTTTTTTTTTTTTTAACTTATTTTGTCAGAATGGCATCTATGAGAAAAGTCCAACTTCAGTATGTGATGATTTGTGATATTATTCCGTGTTTCCTATAGCTTCAAGAGGATATAAGATAGAGGATTAAAATTATGTTACCAAGCAAGCACATTCCCCCTGAAACCACTGAGATTTCGGTTGAAATTCAAGAAAATGTCTTTTGGTATATAAATCAGAGCTGTGTATGTGAAGAAGTAAAAGTACTAAGCTTGCCCACTGACTTCTGTGAGTGGCTTCGCATTTTTTTAAAGTCTGGCTTCTCTTTTGTGATCCTGAGTTTTGTCACAGAGTTTTAAATATCCAGGATTTGTTTTCTGTTGCTATAGTAGTTTGTACATTTCATTTTCATTGTGAACATTTTGTACAGCTTTACATACACATATAGAAAATAATGTCTTCAACATCACCACAGAATACTGTAGAAATTGAAGTTACATTTATCTTTTTATGATAGTGTAACCTCTGTGTATAATCACTGAAGATAAAGCTCCTTACAGTGCATTTCAGGGTAGCTACAAGCACAGCTTGGTTCACTCTCCCTTCAGGGGGTTGCAAAATGGCTCTATGCTACATCTTCCCTGTAACACACTTGTAATTACTTTCTGGCCCTGATTTGGTCCTTTGAAACTAAGCAGATGGTCCTGCCACCCCACTGTCCCCTTCTCCATGAAAGACTGGTGTTGGCAAGCAAATCCTTTGTAGATGGAACCCAGGAGAGACACTCACAGTGACAGCTGCGGGACCAGCTAACCCTTGACTAAAGGGACATTTGTGATGGCTGTGGTTTCTGAAGACATTGACAGTCTTGGAACCACACTGACAGTCCTAGAGGGAAGTCTGGTATTTCACACACACTGTCCAGCACATATTTTTTACATTTGGGGGTTATGCATGGATGCACATGAGCTAGGCTCTCCACAACCATTTTGAACCTTTCTAGTGCTTGGCAGTGCAGGTGCATTTTCTTTCTAGTCCTTAAAAAGAAACCAAACCCAAAACACCAGTCTTAGGAGGCCAAAAGCAACAAAGCCACAGTTTTGACAAGTGGCTATTAATTTGATGTTCTGGGATACTGTAATTTTGAGACAACAAAGTTTGTGATCATGACTCTTCTTGCTTCCAGGTCTCTGAACTGATGACCAAGAGTCAGGTCCTTTTGTCTGGCCACCTGTCACAAGGTGCTGCAGACTGAGTGGTGGCCTCAGAAGAACCTGTTCACCATTACTGGTTTTGCAGATTTGCCACATGGAGCTGGCTAGAGTTTGGGAGTCAGTGGTTTGCAAAAGAGCTGCTGGCAGTCAGTAGAAGCTAAGTGCACTTCTCAGCAGCAGACCCACCAGGTAGGACAGACAGCAGCTTAATCACATTAGAAAATATTGTTTTAAAATAGGCAATACCTCAGAGAAGGACCCATTTTTTAGGCTTTGTGTAAGGGCATTTTGACATATGTGATGGAGAGAAAACCTGGAGGTCTCTCATCTATAAGCAATCTATTCCAGCTGTTGCTGAGCCTCATTTCTTGACCTCGGGGACCTAACATTTGACACCTATGCAACCATTTTTAGCCTTGTACCAGAAACTGAGATAATGGCCTTGCTCTAATGGGAAGCATGACCTCTGAAATCCTGCCCATGTGTAAACACCCATCCTGACCCTGGCTGTACAATTGACACAGCATGGCTGTGCACAGCAGCCAAATGAAACCTCACACACTTAAAATACTCTTTTTACATAGAGTCAATCAGTATTTGAAGGCAGGCCTGTCTCATCTCTCACCTGCCAGCCGCTTGGCTTGGGGTGCTAGTCAAGTGAGCTCTCCTAATTCATCAGATGCCAAATCACCAAAATAATCTCTTTCTCAACAAGACCTAAGCTTAAAGTAAACATATTTTGCAAGTTATTCTTCAATGTGTTATATCCGTTATTTATCAAATGCTGTTCTGTTGACTTACTTCATCTTCATGTTTTTCTGCTGCCTACCCGTAACGCTTGACACTTTAAAGTTTGCATCTCCTGCACTTCTTTAAAATAATGAGTGAGTTTTCAGAACAAGTGTTCAGTTAATCATCTTTCCAGTGCTATTCTTTTAGTTTCTATCCTTCCACTCGGACCAATACGCAGCCTACCCATTTTTCTATTTAACATTCAAGAAAGCAGGGCTAAAGAATTCAGGAGTTTTACTCAGACTTACTGGAAAATAAGAGAGGCCATTTTTTTTTGCTTATATGATGCATTTTTCTGCAATTTTTGTGTTATTCAGGGGTCCTTCTCTAAAAGCTCTGAAAACTACAGTTTTCCAGACTGTTCTAAAATCTTCTAGGGTTAGAAGATAGGGATGAGAGATGCCTGCTGAGTGATTTGGTTTTGTGGTCTTTGAGCCAGATACACATGTAGTTTCCCTATACCTAAACTAAAGAAGGGATTTCTTTAAGGTTAGGTTTGAACAGAACCTTCTGAAATCAAATTTCAGCTCTGAAGTTGTTTAGACCGTCCTAATGGCTTGGCACCTCTTCCCAAGCTTGTCACTTGCTCTACTTTTGGTGAAAGAGAGTTGATCAGTGTAATTAAGTGCTTATAACAAAGAATCCAGAGCATAGGTCCCTAAACAGGTATCTTCTCACTGCTCACAAAAAAGATGGATTACCTGACATACACACAATCTTGCACTGCTAACATTTATCCTGCCAGTTTTGCTCCATCCCGAAGGGGACACGCAGATGCTCTTGAACCCAACCTGCACCTAATCTGCATCACTCCAGATCTCACTCTTGGCAGGAGGCAGAACAAACAAATTAAAAAACCACAGTACTGCCATCTGCTTGATTTTATTTGGAAAAATATGACCTAAGGTTGATGAAAAGGCAGAAAGTTCCTCAACCTATTGTTAAAAAACAAATAAAATAGATATATGGATGTTTGCTGGAAGGGACAGGAGATCCATGTACATGGGGATCATGAAAGGATTTGGGAGAGCAGATGAGAGAAGAAAAGCACTGAATGGATGAGATAATCAAGTAAGAAGTACAAATGATGAATGCTGAGGTATTTTCTGAGTATTCGCATCCTGAGTAAAGAGATGACTGAGGCCCCTGGAGGGACATGAGCCATGGCCCAGTAGGTCAGACCACAGCAGGCAGCAGATGCCCAGGGCCTGGAAAATTGCTTAGATTGATTTACCTGAAAAGGAGATGTACCATCACTTGGACTTGCAGTAGAAGACATCAGGCCATCAACAGCAATTCACTTGTGAATAGTTTAGATGAATAAACTGGCTTAAGGGGAGGGAAAATGGAAATGATAGCTGTTGGGGAAAGACAGACGCATATCTCCCTTGTTTTCTGTTTCTATAACTCTGTTTTAAAATGGCTAAGACTTTGGGATACAGCCCAGGACTGTGTTTCCTCTTGGCTGGAAATTTACAAGTGACACACATGGAGTACTTCAAAGTACAACAGTAATCTCCATTTAATGTCAAAGGGTAAGGGATGGAGACGGGGAAGCAGAAAAAGCAATTCAGTTTCTGACCATAGTAGTGTCTTAGGCAGATAAACTCATTTCCCATTTAGCTGTGAACATTTTCTCACGTCAAGAAGTTTGCTGAGGGCTATCACTGTTGCCACCTTTGAGAGGAGGCATCCTGGAGCTCCTTCACAGGCACCCAGGGCTCTTTGTTCATATGTGGCCAGGTGAGGCATCAGAGCTCTCCTGTCTGGCACAGAAACCTGGCCCAGCCACATCTTTTCTTATCATATCTTAGCTGTGCCTCCTTATAAGCACAGCTCTATTCTGACTAATACAATGGGTACAAGCCACCCACTCCATGCAGCCGGGAAGTTGTCAGTGGCTACTGCCGGCTGCAGGGAAAGGGCAGTCATGCGCTTCAGTGTACTAGGGGTGTGCTACAGTTTTGTTATCTACAGTTTTTCAGAGAATTGATCCTGAAACATGTAACTTTTCCACCACTCCAAATGTAAGAGGTGTGCTGAACAGTCTGTTTCAGGAGGCAGTGAAACACCATGGGATATCTTCCACTGTTAATGAAATTGGCTGCTGAGGTGCAAAGCTCTGAGGTGGCAAGATTGAGATGCAATGGCAGCTGTACTCCTTGAGCCCTCAGAGGAGATACTGTCTCTGCCAGGTCCTCCTTGGCTCCTATCACTCCAGAGGCCTCACTTTATTTGCAAGGAATCACATCTGCTTTGTCAGTTTCCAGAGTCTATTATTTTTCTCTGCTGCACCAGCTGTATCCTCCATGACACCAACACATGAGTGAAATTTAGCTTCTATTTCTCTTGAAATTTATTGATTGCATATCCATACAATGGAAAGATAAACACTGCACCTGGAAGGGCTGCCTGAAACCCAGAGCAATGTCTCACTCATGTGCACATATGGCTGCAGGTTGGGTGACATTGGAGTCTGCTTGTGGTAATTCCTTCCATCGTTTTGTTTACAGCTCTGTTTCTGCATTTTGCATAACAGGCTGCGTTAGCAACTACTGCTTGGGCTTCTCAACATGTGTCTGATTTAAGAAGACAGATACCAATGCAAAAGAAGCCAGAATTGGCAGCAGAGACTGTTGGCGCTACTTATCCATAACAAGAGTGAGAACTGCTGCTGCTTCTTCTGATGCACAGAAGAAAATTCATGCAGGTAAATCCGAAGTACTAATCAAAGAACAAGGAGAGACTGGGTTTCCTTCTGGACTGATGAAGAACTACTGGACAAAACTAAAGGTTTTCACCCCTTATATCTCTGTCTGTTTCTTGAGAATGCTTACAGCTTGGCCACATTCAAGTGCTACATGGAGCCTTAGACCAGCTTATAATTTTCCCACATGGCTCTTTATTAGGGGGCTTGCGCAGAAATACTTGTGATTTCTGGCTTTTCATTTATACTCCACTTCAAAGCTTCTTAATTACAAAATTCTTCTCTCTGAAGACTTGAATTTTGCTGCATTTGAAAAGAATGAAAAATAATTATGTATCAAGTAATGAAGGGGCCAATGTCCTTAGACTCTTAGTCCCTGAAGAAGTACATGGTATTCATTCTGTCATTGCATCTAAAGTATTTTATACTGCTTTGAGTTTGCTGAGGGCAGCTCTCAGAAATCCCAGGGGGAAGAAGTAATAAGGGAAGCAGTCAGTATGAGATGCTGTTGATGAAACCAGCATTAACAGAGGCATTTGTGAAACTGAAGAGCAGAACAGTACACTACTAGCTTGGTCCCACTGACCCCCAAACCCATAGGAAATAAAAATGCCTGCAGAAGTGGGGAGGCTTCTCTATCACCTGGACCTCTTCTCAGTTCCTGCTATGGGCCTCCCTCAGAGCCATTGTCATGAGATGTGACTCGCACCCACTGTCACTACAAGGAAAGACACACCTCCCAAGTGGGTAACATGAAGATGGGAATAACAATTACTTTCCTACACTTGTACACAATTCTGGTGACAAAGACAGCCATGTTCAGAAGAGGGAGGCTATCATTAATGCTCAGTATGAAAACAGACAGACCTAATTGTTCCTGCTCTAGATGATGCTTTAGAAAAATTGAGACCACCAGAGAATTACTTATTCCAGAGTGGAAAGCTGAGAAATCTCCTGGTGACCCTTTTTCCCCCCTCAAATAAAAGTCAGAATTTAAAACCTAAAGCCATGATTTGCTTACATTCACTGTGAAGACCTTTTGGGGATTTTCAAGGAGCTCTGTTTTACAATTCTCTTCTTTACAGTGAGAAATTTAACAATTCCCAGGATTATGAAAACAGAAGGAATTTGCTGAGTTATATCATATCCAAATGATAATGGAATAATTTCAATTCAAGGGAGTCAATTTTTCCATTTCAGTGTTCTCTTTAGGACACCCCACCCTTTTCTGCAGTCTTGCTAAAATTTCATTCCTTCCATCTGAGCTGCTCCAAGAAAAAAATGGAAGTAACTATTTTCCTCAGTAAAAGCTGATTCGGGAGAAAATGTTATCCTTTTGAATATAGTACACAGCATGGTATCTTATCAGGAGCTGGATGAAAATATCTTGGAGGCATTTTCTTTGTTCAGTACAGTTACAGGGAGCTTTAAAACTGTTCAATCACTGACAGGCTGTTTCTTTTCAGAGGGATTTTACTATCTGCCTTCCATTTGATCCCACACTACTTAATATGTGGATGTTTCTGCTCGTCCAACCAACATAGCTAGACACAGATGGCTCTGTCTCTAGGAACTGTGGTGGTGGTAAGATGAAAAAAGACTAATTGTGAATTTTATTCCACTGTTGCAATTGTGTGTACAACTCAATGTAGAAAGCAGGGCCCATTCTGAAAGTACTCTTAAAACTGCCATTAGCTCTGGCATCATCTTTAGAAACACATTTGGCCATTAAGCCTCAGATCTATTCTTGTCAGGCAAGCTGAAGTGACCACTACAAAGATTAATACATATATTTGGAGGAAGCCATTGCCACATCAGTCTGTATAACCAGATCTTTGGAAACCGATTTTGTTTGTGGGGCCTTTCCCTTTCCTTCTCTCTTCTGCAAGCCCTGTAGAAGGAATATGGGCACTACCTGGCTATGAATGCTTGAGCAGCCTGAGGCACAGTGCCTTCATTTCCATCTTCTTCTCCAAGATAGGTATCAAAACGTGGAGCCTAACTGTGCGGAGAGTTATATAATTTTTCCACATATTTCTGTAGGAGCCTTTATTGCCTTTCCAAAGACAAAGTTGATGGTGGCCAGAGAGCGAGCTCATCAGCTTTAGTGGATGTTTAACACTTGTTAAACAAATTAGTTCATCTGATACCTGTCACTGTAGAAATTGTTGTCTGAATAAATAACCTGCTTCTCAGGTGTACAAAACAGTGCACCCCTGCTTTGAGCATCAGCTGGAGCCTTGAGACACAGGGGCCTCTGAAAAGTAGGGCATTTATGGCAACTTAGCAGTAAAAAATATTTGCACATAGCCACCCAGACTAACACTTACTCTGTATGGGCAATGTTGAGGCTTGTTCATCTTCCTATAAACATTAACAGCGCTAAAAAATATCTAGGAGGGCTTCTTGATTCATTTGTTTTCAGAAAGGAGAAAGAGAGAAGGAGGAGGAGTGGAAAGCACGAATATTTGTTGGTGCTTGTTTTCAGCATACTAACTGAAACAATTTCAGTAAAACTCGTCATTATCTCAACAAGTGAGACTAGAGTGAGACTGCCAACTCATAGAATTTGTCAGGACCCACCCTAAAAATGGCAAGTGTTTGGCTAAGCCTCTTATTAAAGCTGCATTAAATGTATATTCTGCTGTTTGTGAATGCTTGGTAAGCTAAAAATACGTGCCATTCTGAAATGGACACTCACTTATGCAAATTCCATGACCGGTAGAGAGATTGATATTTCTGTGCAAGAGATTTGTACCCAGATATGGAAATGTGTCTGCTTTGGATTGCCACCCTTCCCCCTGCTGTGGCGTGCAATCCTTTCATAAGACATTTCTTGAGCCCTTACCCACATAAGCATGTAAACACTTTATAATGCTACAACCAAGCAACAACCTGTGTAAGAAGAACAGGAACTTGGGTTTGTTGCAATATTGGCATATTGGCACGTTTGCTCTTGAATCTCCATTTCTCTGAACCCCTGTAAAACAGATTAATAAGGCCTTCACTTTGCCAAGCTGTGTCTATGACCCGGATCCACTCCTGCCTGCACCTTCCTCCTCTGCTGCAGTTTGGCTGGCATCTCTGTCCCCTGGACCAAGCTGGTCACACACATTCCTTTTGGGAGTGATGGTCATCTGTTCTTTTCCTCCTAGCTACTGAAATCTCCTCCTGTTTCCAAAGCCATGACAAGTTCAGGCTGTCCTACATGGTCTGTGATTTTGTGATTTACATATCATATGGCTGCTCTTCACACATGAATGACTTTCATTTTACATTCAGCAAAATTCATAGGTTAAACCTTGCCCTTTTCGTCCACGAAGGGGGAAACAGATTTGAGTTCTGAGCAACTGAGTGTAGTGAGAGAAGAGGTGGAGAGAGGGGGAAAGAGAAAAGGCTTTACCATTCTTCTCTCATGTGGAGATTTCTGCCTGATGTAAGGAAGTATCCAGCCAAGAGAAAAACTAGGAGAGAGTGTTAATGAGTTTTATTCTGTTGTTGCAAACTATGCGTCCAATTTAACTAATGCATAAAATAAGACCCTCTACAGAAAATACTCTTAAAACTGCTGCTGGGTCTAGCATCTTCACAAGAAATGTGTCTGCCTACAAAGTCTCAGGCCTCTTCCTTTCGGGGAAGCTGAGGTAGCTACTACAAGAAATAATGCACATTTTTGGAAGGAAGCATTTTCTTGGTCATAGGCTGATGACCCTGGTTATCTGGTCTTGCTAGTCCACTAGGAATGAGATATGTTCAGAATGAGTATGAAAAACAATGGGATTTTTTCCTTTTTCAGTAAAATAGGTGACTATCTTACCATCATCAGCACAGCCTAAAGGCATTAAAGGATGTTTAACAGCCTGGTACCTTTCCTCAGTCAGCAGGGGCTGAAGTGGGGCATCCCTTTAGGATTTGCCTGGCTGATCATGTGCACAGTTTGACAAGCTCTGCTCTGCCAGCTCACCCCCAGCCACCTCTAGCTACTTTGCTCACAGGCCTTTCCAAGCCTGAAGTGCCAGTATGAACAATGACATGAGCACTTGCCTTGCTTCTGCTGGTGTTCCAAAGATGAATGAAATGTCATGACATGAATTAACCACAAGCCAGAATTCATTGCTTTTTAAGCTATTTTTTTTTTTCATAAAAAGTGGTGCTTCATTTCAGGAAACCATCTGGAAATCTTGTTTCCAAATATACTGCTTTTAGACTAAACTTTGAATGACAAGCTTCTGAATGAAGTGAGCTCTTCTAGCAATTTATAAGAGAACTGCAAGCAAATAGTAAAACATATTGTTTAGCTATGGTTAGTGCAGCAGACTTAAATAATAAAATTAGAAGTGTTTGGGCTATGCCTGGCAATTTAGAGGGACATTCTATCAGAAAAAACTGTTTCAGTGTAAGGATGAGTGAGGGAGTACTGAAAAACCTATGCTGCTCTCAAACTAATAGTATCTACATATCTACACTGCCTTGCTAAACAGAAAACTCCACCCCAAATGGAAAGAAGCTTGTAGTCACTAGGGCCTGTGTTAATGCTGGTGAAGTTAATTCAGACAGACAGATACTACACATATGAGCAGCAGTATCTAAATCTCCAAGCTTTAGTTAGACAACAGCTACTCACCAATCTGACCTGCCAAGCTATTCCCAAAATGCCATTAACTCAGTATTAGGATACCAATGCCATTGTGATTACAGAGGGTGATCAGTTCAGCCTTTGGTTATCAACAGAGAGTGCCATTATGCCAAATTCATAGACCAGAGCAAAATCAATTATGCATAACAGGAACATAGTTACTTGTGTCACCATGGAGGTTCATATGTCAGTGGGAAGGCTCTGCATCCTTCCAAAGCAAGACATTACTCATGATTGTTTTCCTTCCAAGTAGTTAATCTGTATGAACCACCTCTGATAAGTGTTTGTGCTTGCTCATTCATTTGCTGTCTTCCCCACAAAGGCTTTTTCCGACTGATTTTAAGAGGAAATGCTTTTCAGGGCTGCACAGAACAGTATTTGGGGGCTGTCTTATCCTATGGGCTTCGTTGCCCCTTGGCATTTGCCTGGCTGGACGCAGATGGCAGTGGGGGTCTCTGGCAGCTGGTAAGCAGATGACAGGCTCTGGGTGTGCTGTCTGCTCCAGTATGCTGCAAGGCAGCCAAACTGAGCTCCTCAGGGTCAGTCCTCCCATGGCATTCTGAGGATTGCTCTAAATCTGGGAAGCGGGTAATCAGACTGTAGCTGGCTGTGATGTGTCTGCAGCCTTAGAAAGCTGATTAATATTTTCTTCAGGAGTAAGACCTCAATGTAGTCACTCCCTGCAACCTATTCAATTATTTTTTAAAGGCTTCAGCATCAGATCTTGGCAGCATAGAGTCTTACATTAACCAAATTTTATTTTTGATACTTACAGAAGCAGTGATATTAGAAGATATCATAGGCACATCAAATGATAGGAGGTACCAAGCCATGAACTGTATTTTCTGCTGGTTTATTTCCCAAACTGTGTTAAATCACAAGACCCTTAGATATGTAAGAACAGGAATGACCCAGCTCTGGAGAGGCATGGGAGTTGGTTGCAACAAAGGGACTATAAATCTAAGTTTCCCAGAAACTAGGGGATTGTGAAGATTAAATGTTGCTTTGGAATCATCTTTCTGTTGTCTGAGGCATTCAGTCCGGTGCCTTGACCAGACACCACATGCTGCTTGCTCCCTGTGGCAAACCTTTCACATTTGCAGAAAAAACAGAATACATTTGCTGCAACTTTACACACACATTAATTCTTTGCCAGAATTAAAAGAAAATCAAAGCAATAATTTCATGGATAAAATGTTAAACCATTGAAAAAGGGGACTTCTAATAAAACTGATGATTTAATCAATATCAGCAAATTGCCCATAGCTGGACCATAGATTGTCATGGCAAATAGTCCAGTGTGAAGATTTTAATCTCTGGGTCAAAAGCACTGGTGTTTCCTATCACCCTCAGAAGCACAATACATAGCTCAGAGTCTGTGGTAATAGAAGGATCAATTACTTTCAGGTGAGGGCCAAAAGCAACTCAGCCTGTCCTCCACAGGAGAAAGGGAGACAGAATCACTCAAATACAGCTGCTAGTGAGGAATGCAGTCTAAGATACCCTGCTGTGAAAGTGGTTTGTTTGCACAATAGTCTTATGAAAGATGGCGTACTATATAGCTCTTGGGATTTCATTGTTGGTCTTCTACAGGCAGTGGGGATTTAACCTTTAGGTCCTTAGATGCTCCCTAGTGCAGCAATCTTTGTCCTCAGTAACCTTACCAGCCATCACACTTCTTATCCAACAAACATTTGGAAATTCCAGCCTGATTTCTCAAGACCTCCTAAAAAGTGACTGAAACAATATCCCCAAGTCAGAGATAATAACAAATGCCTTCCCGCTTGCAGAAAGGAGCTTTATAACTTAGTCATACAACAGTTCATGTAACTTGGCTACTGGTAGGAGCAATGGGAAGGGATAGTCAACCTAGGTAGCAATTTATTGTGGAAAGGAGGAGGAACCATTGTAACCCATCCCAGAAAATTTGTGCTGCCTGAGTGGGGTCCTACGCATGAACAGACTCCCACTGTTAACCTCTGGGGTGAAAAGCACTTTAACCTCCGGCAGACAAGGGAAAAATGCTAGACTGGACCTTTCTGTCTATTGGTCTGTGAGGTGAGATACTACACTGTGGTAGCTAAGGAATGTGCTCAACTTGGCTCTCCTGGGTTCATCGAGCAGAGGTGAATCCACACTGTTAATCTGAGTTCATCCCAGACAAGATGACTTAACTCCCTAGAGCTTGCTGATATTTCTGATTTTTTATCTACTAGAGAGCATCATCCTTTCAAATTCCAGGCAGAAGTATCCCAGAATCTCAGCAATATTTCCTCCTTTTCAGTAGTAAATTCAAACAAAAGTGTCTTCTCAGATGTCTTGGTGCAAGGAGAACCAAGTATTAAGTTGCTCAGCCTTCCAGCTCTGCTTTTACACAGCTGAATGTGTGCTGTAATTGCAGATCCGAACACCACTTCAACACCAACACCCTTCCCAGATTCAAAAGCCATTCATAGTGGGGCTCAGAACAAGCCTGTGGAACTTTGCCAATGCTCAGGTAAAATTTAAAAGAATTGAATAATGTTTCTTTGGTGTGCTTTGAAAGGTTTTGATTAGAACTGCTTAAGCTAAAAGGATCATTCCTTTAACTCTTGTGCATTGCTACTTCCTCAGGAGAGATTTTGAACAAATTTTTCAGATATAGATGGCTATGTTTGTACTGGAGTGTTACACAACTTCTACGTGGCTAAGAAGTGCAAATGGAGCTGGCATTATTTTCATTCTCCAAGCTGTTGAATACATCAAGCTCTAGAAAAAAAAAAAGATTGGTACTTTGCAGCCCCTGTGTAAAAAAAATCAGATGTCATAACCATGAGAAAGATGTCAAGGCCACATCCAAGTCTGAATTTATGCTGCAAATTATACTTGAAATTTCATGGTGTTGGGATCCTTATGATGGGTTGGTTCCTGCTAGGCAGAAGGCTGTCTGCAAAGGTAATTTGTGCCAGGAGTTGTCAGAGCTCCCAAGTGGCCTTGCTGGTCAGCTTAGAGGAACCACGTTGCTCCAGGGGTAAGTCAGGGAGATGCGGAAGGAAGGCTGCTGTGGCAGAGCTGCTAAGCAAGAAACCTCAAAACTATTAAATCCAGACAGCCAAAGTGGCAGAATCTGTTCAAAATGGCATTGATTTAGCAAGGGAGATAAAAGTACAATAACATTTCCTTCTAACTATCATAGATGTAAGGCCTACTTCTGTAAAAGATTTCTGTTCACCCAGTCTAGAATTCAGCCCTTGTTTTGAAATGTAAGAAGAAGTGTTTACTCACTGTCCAGAAATATTTTTCCTGATCCAGAATTCAGGAAATCCTGTTATACAACACCTAATAGATGGGTGTCTGTCTGACCTTTAGGAAGCAGAATTAACACAAGTCGTATCAGTCAGAGGTATTTAAAAGCAAAATTAGCCGCATGGAATCCTGTGGAGTGACCTGACAAGGCAGCATGTGTTTATTTTACAGCTTGACCTTCCAGCACTAGAAGTTTAAACAAATCCTGAGATTTTCACTGGCCTTGGTACTCAGCTTCTCTTATCATATGTCGCTTTCTCATAAACCATACAAAATAATTATATATGCAATGGAAAATTGCAATTTTTCTTCCCAGTGATTTTTTCCCATAATGTAAATCTACTGTTTGCCTAAAAACCAGGAGGGAGCAAAAGTTATTTAAAATCAGATTGTATTTTTCTTCTGTTCAGGGCAAATTAATTATCAATCAGAAAAAACAAGACCGTATTAAGTGAGTTACTCCTGAACACGTTTTTACCAGAATCACACATGGCATGGTAGGAAATTGCCAAAACTAGACTGGTTAATAAATGCACAATGCTTTCAGAAGACAGTGCAAAGTGAAAGCATAAAGAACTAAGAGATTAGGGACACAGTACCAGCTCTCCTGGGAAACATATTAATGAAGTTGATAGGATTAAAGAGAAGAGGCCAAAGAATCTTAATGCTTTCTTTTCACTCTCCCTCTCCCCCAGACTTCACCAGAGAAGGTTTTTGAAAGATTGAACACACTCAAACCTAAAGGGACAGAATTAGGAATCTGATCTGGCATCCTGTTTCAGGGACTCTCTATGATCTATGGAACTGACATGACTGCTCTCACACATTACATCTTAGAGTAATATTATTGCAGCTGTGAAGAAATCCCAGTGTCTGTATTTCTGGATGATTACAGATGGACATCATGCCCTGGATATAACCTTTTGATATGGCATGTAGTAAACTGTAAATCTACCATGACAATCAGGAGCAGAACTTCAAATCAAGAAGTATTGGTTTCAATTGCTCAGCACACAATGATACTGATAGGAACGTCAAAGCAGAATATAAAGCTTTGAAAACATGCCAGTCCTCAAGTCCTCGCTACGTCAAAATCATCCCATTATACTGAATTCAGCACGGGCATGGATGACCAAAACTATTTATGCGCAAACACTCTACTTCAGTTTAATCTGAGTGATGACTGCAGTCCAGCCCACAGGATCTCCATTAAAATGTATTTAAAAGCTAGCTCTTATCTCTGTTTAGCAACAAAACTAGATATGACAGGTAAAAAAAATGCATTTGTGTCAGTAAAATATTCTCAGATACAGTTATAATCTAATTTCCTAGGCTATGCAATTAGCTGGAAGAAAATGGTCTTTAATTTTCACCATTATCTTTAGACCTTCTCTGGGCACCACATTTATCACAAACACTATTCTGAATGAGGCAGAGACACCATTAGAGTACTTCTGGTGAATAGTTAACTACAATATCAAGAACTAGCACTAGCAGGGATGTTTTCCCCCCACTGTTAGCTCACAGATTGATTTTGTTCTTCTGGCTTGACTTTCTTCCTTTAATAAATATTAACAATTTTGAGCCTCTGGGAAAGCTGATTGGAAAAAAAAAAATCAGTGTCCCCTAATGATGGCTTTGTTAGAATTGATAACCTCTCAGAGTGCGATTAGGCAAGCTTCAGACAAGTAATGAATAACTGGGGAAGCTGAGAAGACCTTTTCTCTCCCCACAAAGTATTCATACACCCACAAACACACAGAGTAAAATGTTCATAGCTTATCTCTGCTGCCTTTCTCATAAATGTAATTAAATGTTTCCCTCATTTGTCCCTGAGAAAGATTACCTCCTCAGGCAGAAACAGCAAAGAAGAAAAGCATGGTTGTACTCTTATATCTTTTAAATGCCTGTTATGTGAGCAGCTTAAAAAGCAATATCTAGAAAGGTGTTTTTTTTTTTTTTTTTCTATCGTACTTCTGGCACTATCACTCTGGTGCGTCATTTCCACTCATCTGCTAAAACACACACACACAGTGCTGCACTCTCTGTGTGTCTAAAATGAAGGGCTCCTCTGGCCAACCAGAATGCAGAGTACCCAGCACATCTATCCCATGCTCCAGAGAGAGGACAAGTGGTACAACTGAGTTTTTCGATTCAGAGATCTAATTTCATCACTTGTTATTAACTGTACCGAGCTGCTCCCTATTGTGTAATTCATCAATTACAATAATAGTTCATTAAATTATAATTATAGTTCTTGATCCTACTCTCCATGTCCCCCCCTCTTATTTTACAGCTAGAGAGTCTACCTATCAGCAATTTCAGGGGTTCATTATTATTCAAAGTGAAGTTTAACACCTAAGATAGAAAGCTGTTTTTCTTTTCGAATTAAATCTGGCTGACATTTACTTAGTCGTTTCTCAGATGTACAAGTAAAACAAGAGAAGTAGCTTTGTTATTTCAGTCCGCTTTTTTAATTTTTCTAGGCCAGCTTGAATTAAAAAACAAACAGGAAGCCCATATACTGGGCTTTGCAAATGAAAAGCCCTTTGAACAGCAAAAGTGATAGACTAAATTCAGGGGTTATATGTCAAGTGGTTCAAGATTTTCATCAGAATTAGATACAAGAGTCTGAAGCTAAAACCCCAGCTCTGCTTAAATTAAAATCAAAGACTCTTAATCACTTCAGCCCAAGATCATGTAAACCAGTCAAGAGGAAGGAGGAGCTCATCTGCAAGTTAAGTTGGAAGGAGTCTAAATTAAACATCTTTGTGTGATACTTCATTGTGAAAGATGTCCCCATAAGGTGACAAACAAAACTAGGGCTTTACAGAGATCAAAGGTCTATGGAATTTGGTAGATAATAATACTTATATAAAACATTAAAGTCATTTCTAGAGCACAACGAAAATGTCAGCCTGTTACAATAATCTGCAGATGGATTTAAAATTAGTGGAATTAATTCAAGAGTCTTATATTACATGTCGTCATTTTTCCACAACACTGTTGCTATTATCTAAGTCTTGGCTGGATGACTCACAGATCCTGGAAGTGACTCATGCTTTCCACTGAGATCACCATTAGGACAGGTAAACCCTGAAGAAAGGTACTTCTGGCAGGTATGCAGAGACAGTGATTCATGCATGAAGGCAGGAGGCAGATGTTTTCCCAGCTGAACGCTCCTGGTCATTTCGGCCACGTCAGAACAAGGCAATTGCAGCGATTGCCGTGTGGAGACCAGCCAGGCAAGGCTCTGAGCTGTTTGAGGAGGCAAGGGTTCCTCATTTTTGCTGTTCTACCATAGCATCCAATATCATGTTTTGATATCTTTACAGAACCACTGGCCACTAATGATCTTGCTATAGATATCGAAAGTTTTACTTGAGAAAAATGGTTGGCATTACTTCCAACTATAAGGACATAGTAGATGTAACAGAGAAAAGAGACTAGTGTTCACCTAAGCATCATAGTGGAAACTCACCAAGCCTAGCACACTGTGCTAGCACAGAAAGATGCCCTCCTCTCCTCTCAGTAATTAATGCAGAAGGAGGAAAATCAGGACATGGATCATGATGAAATCCCATGAGTTAAAATATGGACTCTACGGAAAGTGGAACAGCATAGAAGATCTATAACTTAAGAGGCCTTTTGTCCTGATCAGAAAAAACCCTACCATCTGAGCAGGATATCAGAAAAAAACCCCTTGATGTCAGTTGCTGGAACATGTAGTAGAAGATAGGTACTCTCCTGTGGTGTAAATGGGTACTTCCAGCACCTATCGTGGATTCCCTAATGGTAGCAACTTGAGTGAGTTTCACCAGTGGTACAGGACATACAGATGTTGCCATATAGTTTTATTTTTCTACTGGCAGTAAAATACAGGCAAAATATGTTTAAAACACAGTGAAAATGTTCTCACATAGTGATTGAGAAAGGGAGAAAGAGCAAGGCACATAGAAGACATATTTTCTGCATGAAGTAACTGTTCTTTCTGCTTAAAAGTCTTTGGGGTTCAATGAGGAATTTCAACAGGAATCCCAAATGTTTGATTTCCCTTGAGTGTGTTCATTAAGCATGTACAGGCAGATTTTCAAACATACTCACTTCTCAACAACTCCTATTAAGAATAATGAGACTTGCTGTATGCTAAATAAATTAAAGATGTAGCAGGAACAGGATAAGGAAGCAAAGCCTTCACAAACACAGCAGTGCCAAGGATCTGCCACTGAGCTCAGTAGTGCCTCTTCTTGGCCTCTTGGCTTATGTCGGGGCTACTGGAAACAGTTGTCAGATGAGGCAAACATTGTAAGCTGGTTTCTCATTGCAGTCATGCACACCTAACCCTGAGAAACTATGGAAAATTATGTCATTATTTGGCTTCATCATCTTTACATTGATCTGACATGTACACAGAGGAATGGGAATCAGGCCCTGAAACTTCACATGACATGTGGGGAAGGAAAGTCACTGGTTAAACACAAACAGCATGTTTGATGAATGCCAAGAATCACAATACATTAATAATATTTTCTCTGTGGCACTAAGAAGCTTGGAATTAGATCCAAAGGAGCAAAGAAATTGCTTGGAAAAAATGTGGTGCACTTTCACTGCTGTCGTATGTCACCCTGCAAGCATGACTGATCCTACAAAAGATGAGCCAAAATAAAGAGTGGGTGATTTCCTTTGCAAGGAGGACAATAAAATATATTTCCTATTAGACACAAACCATGAAGATGAAATAAATGTGGAATGAAAAAAGAGAAGATTATGAAGCATTTTTATTTCTTGCAAATGCTCCAAAATACAATGAAATAACTAATCTCTGATTAAAACTATCTCCATAAATGGTAAGGTAATCTGCTGACAGCAACTGTTTTCCCAGACTGACAGAGCTCAATCCATAGATGCCCCATTTAAGTTAAAACAATGCTCACCAAAAGTTAAGCATTATCTTAATCAAGCTTGGTACGAGGGGAGAAGGGAAGAGCAGAAGAAGAAAGATAATCACACTTTAATTAAATTGACATAACTATGCCATTAGAAAGCCCACCCTGAGGTCCTGGATTTAACAGTCCTGCTTGTTGTACCTGAGTTTAGAAGAATACCTTCATTTATGCCACCCAATACACAGGCACAGTTGCTGCTGAAGCCCTTTAATGGGCAATCTCTTAAAATGTTACTCAGTGCATGTTCCAAAGAGCCAATTTCTAACAAGGTAATAAACCCCATAAATAGAAAAAGAAGGAAGAGAGTAAACAATACTTTAAATGATAAAGATAACAACCAAAAATATTTCAGATCAAATATAGACCTAAGTAAATAACAGAGGCGCCAATAGTGACAATGAATGGCAGTAATAAGATGATCTCTGTGATCCTAGTGAGTGTGTCTTTGGGAAGATGGGAATACAAGTATCTCTTCACATCACAAGGTGGCTGTGAAGGTAAGAATTTTGCAATCTGCAAGGTATTCAGGTACAAGAATGATAGAGGTCATATTAACTTACAAAGGTAAAAGTGTGGTAACCTAGAAAATAACCCAAACCAACAAAAAACCCAGATCTGTGGTTGCAGCTGATATGGGCCTCCTCTGTAGCTACAACTTTCCTACAAATGAGTCCCATGCTGGCACTAGCTAATGTTTGCAAACGTTCACTCTATCCTTTACATTATGGTTACAGGTGATTATGAGAGGGCAAGTTGCAGTTGCAGCACCAGCTAGTTCTTAGCTCTACAGCCAAGATAAAGAATGCTAATGAAGAGCTGCTTCAGCAGACCATGAAATGTGTAGTAGAAATCCTTTTGTGTTTCAGGTACTGGTATATTCCTGATAGTTTAAACTCCTGGATTCAGCCCTACAGTGCAAAACTGGAACCAGTTTAATAAAAGCACTGACTCAGTCCCATTGACTGAGCTATTGAATGTGCAGTTTAGTCCTGTAACTACCTATATACTGATGCACAAACTTTCTGTAAGGTTTTCCTGGAGTCCTGTAGGCTTATAAAGACTGGTATATATGCCACATATATGTAAATATGGTTAAATACACAGAAGAATCCATTTATAGAATTTGAATTTAACCTGCAGATCCAATCTCCTGGGAGAGGTTCTTTGGTTTTGACATTTTACGTCTTTTACTGCTTTTTTGTGAGGTACGCTCTAAGGTTATGCACTAATTTCAGCCTTCCTCCATTAATTCTTATATTTTATCTTAGTCCTCCATCCCTACTGCATATAAAAACAAACATGTTAATAGCATCAAGAGATACTGAATGAATATTTAAGGTGATTAACAGGCAGGCACACCTGCTCCCTCATATTAACCTATATCAGCATGTTCCATGAGGTTCCATTATACAACATGCCATAAAACAGGATTACCAGGCCAGAAAACAAATTACTAAACATTTAGATCTGATACCAACCTGTAGCTCATACCAAGTCAAAATTCACTACAGCAAGATGAAGTAGGGGGAAAGAAAAGGGAAAAAAAAAGCAGTTCAGAAGAGACATTAATTATCTTTTCCAGTTCAGGCTGGGGAGATGTATAAGCAGGGAACTATCTATGTTACATTCAAGGAGCATTTGGATTACAACCTTTTAATAAAAGACCATAAGTTACTATGTAAAAAAAATCAAGCAAGGAAAAGATCCATAGTGAAGCTGCAGTTATATTCTGGTATGACTTGGGTGTGGAAGTGGGGGGAAATTGCTTATGGGAAGTCTTGGCATCTGTCACAAAATATATATTTAAAACAAAGATGAGTTTCAGCTGCAAAGCATGAATCTGGATTTCCCCTAAGCTCACAGATGTTTGACTCCAAGGTTTGGTTCAAGTGCATCTATATGTAAAGAGTTGAATTAACCATTAACATTCACTCTAGCTGTTATTTTAAACCTGTTTTGCAAAGTAAAATAAAAAAGGGAAATTGAGCATCTACAGTTTAAGACAAATGGTTGATCCCTAAATCAAATTGAGGCATATCCAACCTGGTCTGAATAATCACAAAAAATTGCATCCCTACTGTTGCTTGTGCCTCTCAGACTGCCCACTCTGCCAGCCCAGGCTAACCCTGGCACGCAGGCAGCAGCAGGTACAGCTCCGTCGGCCACGCAGACCGGGCTGATCCTGGGGGTTCCTCAGCGCACCCAACTCACGGCACCGGCCCGAGGGCTGAGGCGACGATGGTGAGAGACAAAGCAGGGCTCTGCAGAGGGCACACAAGTTTATTCAGGCCCCTGACGGGACCTCCTCACCTCAAGGTCTTTCCATGGCAGAGAGAAGAACAAAGGATGAACAGTTACTTTTATGCTCAGGTGGGAGAAGGGAAGGAGATAAGGGATTCACCAACCAGAGTAAAACAGGACGTAGCCCGAGGGGTGAGGGACACCTTTGGGGGCCAATCTCCCTAAAAGGGAGGGGACCCCTCTGGCTACAGCCTATCACTCAATGCCCTTCAGGGGTTTTCCAACAGCAGGGATGGACCCCTGGGCTGACAGACATGTCCCTAGAGGAGGGGAGAAGGGAATGGATACGTGGCTGTGGGGGGGGGTGTGAACGGGTACAGCCAAAAGTGTATAACAATGGGGGTACATGGACTGAACCACAAATTAACATACAACACAGATTATAAAACACACTGCTACACCCTACCTCCCTACAGCCACTTTCAGTCAAATAACTTGGTATGCAGTCACTGATTATTGTAATTTACACATTAAAATTTCCACAGTTACTTTGCAGAGTGACAGCTCCTTTGGCATTTGATTTGCTTTCCACACAACATTCTTCTTGCTTTGGTGCCCCATATCCATTCTTCGGAGTGTTTAGCCTGCTATCTGATTCTTCTTATTTTTACCCTTCTTTGATGCAAAACAGGAGCAAAAAGCGACTTCCACAAAAATATTTGATGTTCTGAGGAACAGAAGGTTGCACCTAGAAACAGCTGGGGAGGAGTGATGAGAAGATGTAGCAGGGAATAACAAGAACAGTATTTCTTTTCAACCAAGCCATTATCAGAGGGACTCACAAGCCCAGGAGTGTGCAGCAGCTGATGAGAGTCCAAGCTACTTGGGCTCAACTTGGGCTACTTGAGATTCAGAATCTCAAGCCCACCCCAGCGCTACAGAGGTGATTGGGATTGCTTGTTGCTGCCCACAACAAAAACTGTGTCTGCTGTATTTAGAGACAAGAAATCAAAATTATCAATCAGAAATATTTTGACTGAAGCAACTGTTTCTTGTTCAGCCCTATGGAACTAAGATCTCTCTCTAGGTAATCATAAACAGCTTATGGATTTTCCTTCAGGTACTGGAGCACAGATCCATTCATAATCTGAACTGTTTTGAGTCACAAAGGCCTAGAGCCTTGATTTCTCTTCCATTAGCCTTATCATAGAGGCAGGTCACACCTCTGCTCCAAACATTAAACACTCCCATAACTCAAGACATGCCTCCCACATCCTCCCATGGAATGAGTAAAAGTCTTCTCTTTAACAGCCATCAGTGAACAACCAGCTGCAGTTTGCCATTCTTTTCTCATCTTACCATTTTTTTCTTTCATCTTGACACAGCTCTGACCTTAGATATCCTCAAGGCCTTCATATGTGGCAAAGTGTGTGGCCTAGTCCTACTCCTGCTGCCTACATGCTGTGAAAGTCCCATGATGGCATTTCACTTCTGCACCTGGCACCACATCTTCCTACAAATCACCCCACTGAACACCTGTGGTCCCTCTGCTGGTGGCCATTTACCCTGCAGATTTCTAAACCCAGAAAATATCACCAAAACATCTCACTGCTTGAGAGATTTTAAGGAAGCAGCGTGGCCTCTGTGGCTACATCTACTTTAGGTAAAGAAAAATCATAGGATTACTGGATGAATGAAGTGTGGCAGCCTATCACTCATTTTTCAGTGGATCAATCCTGTCTCAGCATCAGGGTACTTGACATCTCCTACCAGGAAGTGACAAAGAGCATCCAGGTAGCACAGTAGAGCCTACATGCCTGCTCGGGCAGATACAGCTTTTCTCTTGCAGCCAGGCTCTGGTAAGCCCTTTGCATATTACCCCTCACCTTCTGCTGTGTGACAACAAGGGGAGGCCGCAGTTCCAGGCCTGAGATCCCAGGACCAAGAAGTCCTGGACCCTGACACAGCCCTGCTCACAGGGTGAAAGCCATACTGGCACTCACCTCATTGTCAAAGAGGAAGGACCGAACATGTCAGATCTACTTCTCTGACACCACCACTCTCAGAGGAGTAGCCTTGGCTTGTCACAAGTAAACAAGCCTTGAAGAACAAGGGAATGGCTAGATGTGAAGCTTCCCTACTTATTCCAGGCTCCATTAGGCATATAATCTCACCAAAATATCCATGGCAGCTTTTTCTGCTCAGTACTGCTCTGCTTCAGGACTATTTGCTGTTTTTTAATCCCAATCCTCATGATCTGCATGAGTAACTTCCATTAGCAAGGAACACTATCTTGCTTTGACACCTGACTGATTTTTTTTTTCAGTTTCTTCATTCAATACTAGACAGAGATATTTAGGAACAGTATTCAATTAGTAGAACTGTGTCAAGCTCAAATTTTTCATGACAGTCTTTACAAGTCACCTCTTGGTAATCCTGAGTGTGGCATACTGTCTCAAGTACTCTGAAGAATGCAGATATGTGGATCATCTCCCAGAGAAAGACAAGATGGCTGGTTACTTGTAACTTGAATTCTTTGAGGTATGCTATCTGCTTGTTTGTTCTTTTTCTCCCTCTCTCACCTCACTCTTGACTATTTCTGCTTGACTCACACTTTCAGAAGAGCTGAAGGAAAGGACATTCTCTCCAAGCCCACATGTACATATAAGAGGGGGACAAAAACTCAATCCACCACTGCTATGGAAAAAGAACAGCTTAAGTGCTGTGTCCTATTAACTGACAGTCATAAACACACACAACAGATACAGCATCTTAAGCAACTTTGATTACAGAAAAGTGGTACCACTTGGGCTTGAGAACATGTGATTCACTACACACAGGGTTGCTTAGATATTCTCAAATTGAATTAAATATTTTGATTCCTATCCTACAAGAGGAGAAATGATGCAAGGTTGCCTTATTACCACAATCTTTCTAACTTTGTCCTGTGTAGTTATAAATGCCACAGATGTTGCTTTTTTGGTAAGATAGCTAAGCTCCACTAGATATTCCTGGCTTGTATAGCCATGTTAGCATGGATTTTGAAGAAAGTATATTACATTTGGAGTCACTTCAAGTCTTCTTTTGCAAGAAGAATAGTTATTTCTGGATGAAGGAACTAAAATAGAAAATAGGGCACAAAGCTGGCAGCATTGCTGACCTGTCATAAATATGCTTATGATTCTTACATATTTACATTACAAATTTTTTAAAGTGCTCCTGCTGAAATCCCATGTTTTGGACACATCAGCAAATCTTTACACTTTGAGTGAAAATAGAATCCCATTTTGATGACTGAATAAGTAATGGAATTACAGGAAAACAATCCTCTACGTCTCCTTTAGCTTAATTGACCAGACTGTCATTTGCCACACTTTCAACTTCCAGCTTCTCCTATTGGCATGGATGACACACTGGGAAGTAAAATTAGGAATATACTCCCTTGGAATAATTTTGGGTACAGCAGCCTACTGAAAAACACCTCAAGCTTCTAAAAAAGTAAGAACAAAATGGCATTTTTGAACAAGAATAACATGATGAGACAGGTCCATGTCTTAGGTATTGCCCTCCTTACTTTTTCAACTTTGTCTTAGGTACATACTTTTTCTTAGGTATTGCCTAACCTTGCTTTCCCCCCTTCCAACTGCTCTTGGCAAGAAAACATAGTTAATCCAGGCCTACAGCAAATCTTGAGAGGCTCAGACATTTTCCCAGAGGAATGACACTCTAATCTGGCTGAGGTACATGAAAGTTTGGGTATTTCTAGCGTCTCTGCATTCCAAGATAAATAAAGCAGCAAACTCTTACACACACCTGCTCCACTCAAGTGCTGGCAAATCATCAAGCCTCTCTTCCTGTAGGGAGATTTGGATGAGAAGCAGTCTTCCTTGGACTCCAGTTGTTCTGCAGGGAGAGGGAAAAGACCTCTTCAACCACCCTACCTAGCTGCCAGTCCCAGTGCTGTGACCTCCAGTTCCATCCCAGAAACCTGCACAGAAGCTTTTGCTGCCTCACTACGCTTAGTCAGCATCTTATTTATACTGTTGATGAGTAAATGAATTTTGCTTATATCAGTGCCATCTCCCTTGCCAAGAGCAGTAACAATACACATCTATTAGAAAATAAGGGCACATATTTCCATGGAAAGGAAAAAAAACCAAACTTGCTGTTGACACTTCCTTATAATTTTGGTTACTACATGGTAAATACCACACCCAATAATATATGCAATAGATTTTGCCAGTTGCTGATATTTAAGTTCTTGTAGGATATAATCTCCACTCAGAAGGTAACCCCAATTAAAGCTACACAAATAAATGGAATCTTCATTTTAATGGCATCTTTCAGTGCCTTGCCCTTTGTTAAAAAGAAAAACAAGGAAAATAAATTCCTCCATTAGCATGTGAGTTAGAAGGAAATATTTTGTTGCTTTTCTGGGTAATTTTCCTGAGACATTTTGAAAGAAATGGTTCAACATTTTAATTTTGAATAAACTAAAAACACATTTTGACTTTTGAGATTTTTATCTTCTGTTTTTTGCTACAAGTCCTATTTAATGAATAGTGAGAATCTTGTTCGAAACAGTACATTTGATTCAAAACACAATTCATTTGGGGTCACTTGCCTATGTGTAAAATTGCTCAGTGCAGATTTCAGTGCAATAACAGCCTCCCAGTGGACCATACTAACTGATTCTCTCCAGTTCATATAGATACCACAGCAGAAGCTCACCACTGACTCAGGAGTCTTTTAGTCTCTTTTTTTGCTGGAAGACCGTTTTATTTTCTTGGTGATCATGTGGTTAGTTTAGATGCATTCGGCAATGTGGCAGCATTTTCTTCCTCTCAGTTTTCTATACCAGACATAACCAAATAAATCGCTGCTCAGAAGAGTTTGATATTCTCTGTAACATTCAGACAAGTCTTGCTAGAAAGGTTAAATTCTGTTTTCTCCCCTTCCAATAAGTATATCCCCTTCTTGTAAACTATAGCTTTCAGTCCTTTCCACCCTCATGGGCTTGTACCCGAAGAGGGACATACACTTTGGAGTATCCAACCAAGAGGGACCAACCTTCTAACCTGAAATCAACTCATTGGTGGTAAAATCAAACACACTCAATGAAGTGAATCAACCAGCATCAAATGCTAATTACACACACACACACAAAATCAATTTCTGTTAACCACAAAAGCTGTAGTCACCTAGGTAGTGTAGACACTTTATCAAATTTCCTTCTTATGAAGAAATAGATATACCATAAAATCTTCTGCATGCTTTGCAGGGCAACTTCCCTGGCAGAATAGGTATCAAACATGAGTTGTGAGATTAAATAGAGACTAGCACCATCATATACTTTCCTTTGCTGCACTGCCAAATTCAACTTTGTGCTGTTGACCCTTGCAGCCAAAATAAATGTACAGCTGGGACAAAGTTGGCTAGTGACTCCTGTTTGCTTAGCTTTGTGACGGTTAAGGATGCTTGGGATACTACAGAGGCATTGCCTGCAAGTCTCCTGGGCAAATGCCTTTTGCAGAGGCATATTTGAGTGACTAAGTACACTGGGCATCAAAGTAAACAATGCAAAATAGCTATAAAACAGACACCCGGAAGATGGGGAATAGATCTGGACCTGAAAAGAGACACCCTTTTCTCCTGTATCCTTCCAGTGTCTGTGGTGTTTTCTCTCTCTCCAGTGGCACAAAGCTGGGTGCAGTAAAACTGAAACTATGGATAATACAATGATTGTTAAAGTTCCTGATGAACTTTTGTTTTCCTTATAGGTCACTTTTTACATTTTACTTGAGAAAACCTCATGCTCACCTGTTGTCTTCTCATTTCAAAGTTACAATAGAGCTCAGGTCCCTACAGTGCTGGATCTTAATTCTTGAGAACACATGCCTCACTTTGGTCCATGCAGATTTCATGAGTCGTATTGCATCCCTTTCATGTGCCTCTTCTCGGAAGGCAGATGGGCATGAGCCCCAAACCAAACTCAGTTTTCAAACAAGGCATTTAAATTCACAAGAAGCAGCTTGCTTAATTGTTCTGCCTCATGCATATTCCAACCAGTTCTGGAGAGCATCAGAAAGCTGGAGCCACCTGTGGTTTAGGTGGCCAAATAATAAAGACTCTGTAGTACTTCTCAGCTTGAAGAGAGTGCCAAAAAGAAAATCAGACAAAGACCAAGCAGATCTCATGACACTGCATCCCTCTGTGGTCTATGATAATTCCTCACTTCCACTCTAGCCCAAAGCTAACCTGTCCACCTAGGTTATAACACTCTGCCAGTCTGACTCTGCAATCACAGATACAGATGCTTCCTCCTTCTCCCCGGCAATTTTACAACAGCAATTTCCCTTCAGCTGTGGGTATGGTGAGCATATGAAGAATACTTGATATTACAGGTTCTTTAGGATTGATTATTAGAAACACAAGTGATGCTGTGGGGATGCCCTGAGACTCACTGCCTCAGTTTCTTTGAAAAGACAGCACTTTCTTTAGATTGCAATTACAAGGTACTCAAAAGAGATAATGGGCAACAGCCCTGCACACAGCTGTAACTCATTTAGAGAGCACTCTTCCTTTCCCTGGAGCTAATGCCATGGAGAAGCTGTTCCATCTTTCTTTTGGATTAGTTTATTGTAATGCCCTTTTCTATTTTGATCAAGTTTATTGCCACAGAGGTAAGTTACTGTCTGAGTTATTTCACACGCCTGGTTTATACAGCACATGTTGAACCACATCCTTGTTAGTGCTCCAGCATGCAGAAGCTTAGCTACAGCCCCAAGTGTTGCATCAGTTGTCACGATGAATTCTTTTGATCCAAAAGTGTGCACATCTTGTCCTAGGCATGCATGCTTGTCTCAAATAGCAATGTCATTGCAAATAGGTGAATAATGATATTTTGTGTTGCAAAGACCTGCTTCTTTGCTCTGCTTGGTGCTTTGTTCTGAACAGGTACAGTTGCTCCTTTATATGGTGCTGAATAGAGACTGAAATGTGTCACCATTCCACCTGTCCCTCCTGATGATAGAAGTCAAACTCCATGGACTGTAAGCCTAGCAGAAAAACAGAGCTCTCAAATATCTTTTTGTTAGAAAGCATGGGGTTCTGTGGGGCAGTTTTGGCTTCAAACCGATCAGTAACAATGCAATCCAGTTCAGTGGCTGTGTTCTGTTGCTCTTCCTACGATGCCTACCCTATCCAGGATGCCCCGCTATCTGCCCTGCTCTGACAGGGAAGGGCTCCCTGAGCACCATTAGCTTGGCCTCACCATTAGTGACAACAGTGTGGCCAAACTTACTCCTAGTTCTGAGCACAAGATATGAACAACCAATACAGGAGCCAAAGGATGTTTAGCCCTATAAAAGAAGCAACATAGCAAACATTTTCATATGGTCTATGTGTCAGGTTATAGGCTGAAGCCAGCAATCACACATGCAGGAGCAAGAGCTCACAGAGAAGCACATGCATTTCTCTGGATAATTGTATTCTGTTATTACTCCAACTATTAATGAGTTATTAGAGTCTCTAAGTTTAATAGTCATCTGCAAAGAAAGACAAGCTATTAAGGCAAGGTGATCACTATTAAGTACCTTACAGCAATCCTTTGAAGATTGTCTTTGGAGAAGCACAGCCTGGCTAAAGGTCCTGCTGAACTGGTTTCAAGGGGCAGGGCAAAAATCCAGGAAAGCACAAAAACAAAGGACTCTTGCTTCAGTGAGGACATCATGCTCTTGGCCAAGTGCAGAGATTGTGTTAATGTTTTGTATTATGCCAACATAAATGCAAGTCCTTGCTCTTCTTTCTCTTGACCAGAAATGCTACAGCAAGAAGACAAAAGTTCTGACAGATGACAGGGAAAGGAATGCCCTGATTTAAAAAACAATGGTTTTATATCAGATGATGGAGAGCAAATTTGATGCCGGCATTTTTCAGCATAGGATTCCAGCTTAAAGGACCTACACTCAATTTGTACATCCTCTCTTCAGTCCCTCTGTGTTCTTGGACTAGTCAGACACTTGCTTCTCCTTAGGAAAAAGCAGCAGGCAGTGCGTCCTGCCTCCCTGCATTTGTAAGGATGTGCTCAGGCACAATGCTACAGGCTGTCAGGGTGTGGGGAAGAGACACCAGTAAGGCAATGGACCTGAGTGTTCCATGACACCACCAAGCTGTGGTTCCAAAGCTCCCTTGCCATCTTCCACTTTCCAAGGCACTTATTAAATTGGAGATACAAATACTGTCTCTCTTGTATGTCAGATGTACTGATTACTCCAGGAGTTTTCATCCAGCAGATCCTTAGATCATAAAACTCTGTTATCTGTCACTCACTAAAAATCAGTAAATTAAATTTTAAGACCCATTTTTTAGTTATCTAGAAAATCCAAGTAAGTTATTGGCAATCACAATACTACTTATGGTAAATGAATGCATTTTAGCAATCAATGTCACTTTACATTTTCTGTTCAACTTGGTACATTAGTGAGACAATAAATTCTGGAAATAGAACAGGCTAATCACAAAAGGCACTGTGACATATGAGATTTAAGTGAATGCTAGTAGTTGTACCTCACTCCTAGGCTACATGTGTGTAGCCCTGAATTAATGCCTGACGTGTTTTAGTTTTTGGAAATTCCAGGTGATTTTCTGTAAACAAGAGCAATGTTTTCATTCCTGTCTCATAGGAGGGACTTGTTGATCTCCCTCTCGTTTGACTAATGTGATTGAAGAGGTTTACCTTTGTTTCACCAATCAATTTGGTCTGTGTAAAATAGCATAAAAGAGAGATCATCCCAAAATAAAGTAGACATTTAGATTATAACCTTCTGAAAAGAACTCGAGAGCCTGTGTTGTTCTTGGTAAACTGCGACAACTTGTGTGCTCACGGAGCTCAGTAGCAAAAGTGTCACCAAGCGTAATGACAGCCAGTCTGACAACAATACATTGGTTAGTTGTGAGCCAGTTCCTCGAGGGCCACAGCTACAGAAAGCCCAGCTTCCTGTGGTGTCCTTGCTTTTCATCCTGAAATGGCACAGCAGGAGCAGTTAGACATTCTTACTGTGCTGCCGGAGATCACTGGTGGAGACCAAGGGCACTGCACTCAGCAAGCTACAAAAGCAACTTGCCACATAGAATCAATGGAGTATGTTTGTCTAGGCAAGATTTTCGTGCTAATTAAAATGGATACATGCCACTCAGATCTGAAATTAAAAAGCAACACAGAAATCTAGTCTATCATTATGTTGCTTTGTTACTTCTGAAAATATATTCCCATTCCTAAAAAAGTCTTCGACACACACAAATATAATGTAACACTCTCAAGAGGAAGATCCTGCCTCTTCAGAAGCTGGTTGAAGTACTTAAGGATGCAGAAAAGGAATAACTTCACCCCTTCTGCAGTTGTCTATGCATTAGCCTGCAGTAAAGAAGAAGGCATTGGATATTTGGAGCAATTCATTCAGGCGGGACAGAATTAACTTAGGCTGGGTATGCGGTCTCATGTCAGTCACCTTCAGATGTACATGACAGATAAACCCCTCAGCAAGGTTTATCCATGGGGTGGGCATCAGGAGTGCATCAAGAGTGCAAATGTTAGGTATGTAGATCAAACAGAATGCCCATTATAGTAACTAAGGAAGTCCTGAAAACAAGTATTTGCTCAGATATAATTTTTTTCCTAAATATTGTGGTTCAGCCACAGTTGGTCACTGGCTGGCCCACTTTGCCTGTGTGTTATGTAGGCCCCCCAAATTAAACGTTGTGGTTCATGGCAACACAATTGGGTAGGAAATCAATTCACTATAGGGGTGAATCTTATCTTTAGTGTCCTAGAAACACACGAATTTTAATACCGGGGATGTTAGGACTGCAGGATATGGGAACAGACAGAGTGCTGTCAAGTACCTTAGCTCAGCAGCAATGGCCAGCTCTCAAAAAAGAAACATCTAGGCCACTTACAGCCAAGGGATTGCTTAATTGAGGGTACAAAAGCTCTGTGTTTACAAGCATGGCTCTTCTGTGCTCTCCTCCTTCAGTTTGCTAGCACACACCTGTAGCTTATACATCCCAACCACACAGTGAGGCTGGGGGTGGCAGGGAGCCAGCTCTCCCTTCTCTCCTCCTGCACCTTCATCCCAGAGATGCCAGTGCAGAAATTCCTAAATGGCTCAGGCTGCTCACAGACCTCAAACACTGTTTTTATCTACAAAGCTGCTCATTGGGAACTGGTTAGCCAGCTTGAACTATGAATCAGCTTTATGCTGCTGTGTTTCCTCCAGAGTATTCACCTTTAGGGCAAGAATGCCATTCATGTGTTTCAGCTTTCAATCCACACATTTGACAAGAGATGGTGCATGAAAGCAGGCTTCCCTTGTGATAATACCACCTTTTCCCCTCTTCCACAGGTCAGCTAAGCTCACAATAAGAGCTAATGCTCATCCTGCAACATATCAATATCATTCTGCAATATATCGACATGTTACAACGAAAGAGAAAATATGAATTTAATTTTTTCATTTTACAAACTTAGTTTTCTCATTTCTTGGCTGCACATGCCCAAAGGAAGACAAGAATAATTTTCTCTCAGCTGGCATCACACAGGATTTTTTATCTGTTGACACATATAAAGACCCAAGCAGTTCAACTGTAGATAATTTCCAGAACTGCAGGTGTAGAACCAGACAGTCACTACACTAAAGCAGGGCTGTAGAAACCTGTAAATCATATACATTTAGAGATTTTTACATCTTCCAAAAAGCAAGGGGTTGTTTAAGTAACTTCCATCTAATCCCTTGGTTGTTGCCTCCCATAAAACATTAAACAAATCCTTATTAAAGAAGAAAAATATCTTTTTCTCTAAATTGTCTTTTTTTTTTTTTTTTTGAAAGGGGCTTCAGTTCACTGTATTTAACCTTCTGTATCTATTCCACAAATCCTTATATTTTAACTTTAATAGTGTGACCTTTCTTATTGTCAGTTGCATCTACGTTAACACTGACTGCACAACCCAAAGGCCTCTAAGGAGAAATAGATATCTAATTCAACTTTGGTGTACTTAGAGAGAAGAAATGCTTTGGCTTACATTGTATGGATCTCTGTTGTACCCTCAAAAGATGCTATGCACCAGTTCCCTCACCTCTCCTCCATCTTTCTGCATCAAAATCCATAGGTAGAAACTACTTATCGTTGGCTATGTTTCTCATATTGTTTCTCATGTCAAAGCCAGTCTTGCATGAAATCAACTTGATGAGTTCTGTCAATAAATAATCTGACATTTATCCCATGCAAGAGAGGAGGAAAAATGGGAAAGGCTGCAATTGATCATTAAGCTTCATGGCCATGATTTCCTGCCTGGGCTAGAACAAGTGGGTTTTACTCATTTTTTTATTTATCTATCTGTCTGTCTATTTATTTATTGGTGCAGGATGCATTCCTGTTATCCTATATAATCTGTGACTACACAAAAGTCTTACATTGATACTATAATACAAAATGAACAGACTATTTGATGAGTAAAAATTGCACGTGAATGGATGCAAGAAGGCACAAATCAAGTGACATTCTTTAGATCCTTCCTAAAAATTCTAGGCAAAGTTATTTTCACATCCCTTTGATGTTCAAATGCTATCTGTACTGTATACTATGCAGCTCTATGGCCTGCGGGGTAACCTGAATTTATGCAGTCTGCCAAAATCTTTCACTAGGTGTCACCTCTAAATTTAAGCTACATAAACACTCAAATATTGTTACCTTTTAAGCAAGGGCTGTATTTGCCAGGTTTGTTCTCCTAATGCCTGTCCTCTGCCTGTAGCAAGAAACAAATTGTTGGTGTCCCTTATATAGACGCAAAGAGCTTGCTTTGGGTTTGAAAGCAACAACTGGGAAAAGACAGTATCTGTTACCAAAGCAAATAAAGATATTTCAATATAATGCATGCAGAATACATACAGTTATTTACAATATCGTGGAGACTTTGGAATTCATCATGTGAAAAGAAGAATGAAGGTGCTTTCTGGTGAGGAGTAGTATTTTCACCATATGAAGTTCTAACATCTTTGTAGGTACAACTGAGTTTTTTAGTGTAACGAACTACATACAAGAGTCTACAAGTCAACACTGCTAGAAATTCTTCCTAAAATGTTGCATTAGGCCACTGAAAACTGAGAGCAAACAGTTAAGGAAGAAAAAAATTTCCAGCAAATTAGAGCATAAGTAATATGAAATATTGATCTGAAATCATAACCCCATGCGAATCTTATTTTAAAAAGCTGCCTGAACTGGACAGCACATTCTTCCACATAAAGCAGTACAATTTTCTCTATGATACCTGGTCTCATCAGCTCGAGTCTGGTTTATTAATAATTACTTCTTAGAGATGCAGCTGTAGCTGGGAAAGCTAAATGTGGTGGTGTCTGGTAGAGATTTTTCCTTCATATTAATCCCTTTTATGTCTGAATTAAAGCCAGAGGCTACAGAAGTTAATGCTATGCTGGCCATGCTAGAACTATAATAACCTGTGAAAACTGCAACCTTGACAAAGAGAATTAATCACTGTTTACATGTATGGGCTTGTGAAACCGAGCAAAGGTTTACGTCAGTAGGAAACGCATTTTTCTTTTGCTGATTGAAGGATGTGAATCTATGTGCTCCTTCAACATCTTGGCACCATGAAAGAGGGATTAAAAAAATAAACCTTTTTACCACTTTTACAGAAGAAATTGGATTTGCCAAGACATTTAAAAATACAAAGTTGAAAGATTTATTTGTGCAGGATTAAATGAGGCAGCTGAGAAAGTGAAGGCTGGCAGCAGGGCTGGCACTGTAGTTACCCCCAACATGCACTGAGGCATGCTCCTGCCTCAGTCAGTGCCACTAATTTTAACATGGACTCAGTACAGAGCCAGAGAAGATTGTTGGTGGTCCAGGAAGCTCACAGTATGCCCTGGGAGCTGGTTACTAAAAACTTCTGAAGCTAGGTCAACAGTGTAATCTCTCTGGCATGCAGATTCCTCCATATAATTCCTGATCTAGAGCATGAAGCCTGACTTGGAAAGCATCAATTTAAGCAACAGACTAATCATTCAATTTCTAAGATCATAGTGGCTAGAGTACCTAACAGGGGATCCAGATTCAGATCCTTCTGCTGCAGATTCAAATACTCTCTCACTTCCTAGGCATGTACCTTCATTCACATACTCACTGAACCATCCCTGTTTAGGCTGTGGGATGAAATGAGATTGTTGTGCAGCTGGCAGGAGCTGTGGAGCAGAGGAGGCTGAGCAAAAAGGAAGACTAATGACAACCTGGCAGTGGCAACACTTGAAGTCCTAGGGGGTTCAGTCTGAGCTGTCACTCCGCATACAGGTGTATGTGCTTAACTTACTCAATCCTAGACAGTCAAACATTGAAGGAGCACAGTTCCAGGCAGCAGGCACCACCCTGCTTTGCACCTACGGTCTTTGTTTTTTTGCCTCTCCTTCCATCTCCCTATTTACATCCCTCACTGTACATTAACCAAATGCAACCTGGGGGTTAGGTCCCTCTTTCAGGATGTGTGGGATGTGCAGGAGTAAATCCCTTTGCTCTGAGATAGGAAGTGATGCAGACAGATCCATTCTTAGGTAAATGCTCGAACTATTAGACACTTACACAAATCAAAGGAAATAGAGCTCCTGCCTCATTTTTTTAAGCAAGAAGCCAGTTGCTGAGCTTTGTTCCCAATTACCTTCTGCCCCTAAAGACATTAAGTCTGTTCAGAGATTTCAGCATTATTAGCCCAGACCCCTCTCTGTCTCATTTCTGAAGTGCTACAGTGCTGCAGAAGGTGCTAAGCACGTAGACCCTAAGTTCTTTGGAGAGAGGCTTGCCTGTTGCTCTGTATTTGGGCTGCTGCAACCAGAGACATTTAAATCCCCTTGAGGATCTGATGAATCTAAGTGCCTGTTCAATATCCCAGAAGAATTCTCCAGTGAAGGAAAGAATCAAGTGGAGAAATTTTCAGTCTTTAATCAATTATTAATCTGTAAGAACATCTACTCCTAAGACTACTGGTTTTGTACTATGCCCAGGTTCTTATCTTTAATAATTCACTTTGGACTGAAGAACTCTAAATTATTAAGATGAGACTCACTTTTAATTCTCTGCATTTCTATTGGGAGTTGCTTATCTTTGCTATGGCTAATAATTATTTTCTCTTGTTTTCCTTTAGTTATGCACTAAGTTCATATAACCTTGATCTTTGCCCCTACATTTCCATTCAAATTCTGCTAAACACTCCCCATACTCAAAAAGCAAGCAAGAGCATGCAGGTTTTTTCCAATTAGGAAAACAAGAAGATACAGTCTTGACAAGAATTATATTTCTAGGACAGCACTTTTTAGTTGCTACAGAGTAGAAACCATGTTGATTAACTGTGTAGCCAGACAGCATTCGAAGGTATTTAGAAGAACAGACATAGAAAATGTGATTGCTCAGATTCTCAGGGACAGGTCAGGAAACTGCCACAATGTATGCTGTGATGAATGAGTTTAGACCCGACTTATTTTAAAGAAAGATGTTGCCTTGCCTACGCAGCTCTTAAGTGATAAAACTCAGAACACTTTCATGAAACCTCTCTCTGCCTCTGGATTTTAGTAACAGCAGTTTTTCCCTGCTCTGTCTCACTGCATTGGGCTGCACAGGGATTTGCCTACAAGTCATGAGAACCTGTGTCATTCTGCAACACGACAATCATTGCAGTCAGGTCTCAGTGCCCTTGCAGCACACAAAGGAGAACTGGAAATTGTCTCAGGTTAAACTGGCAAATTTCCGTGGGCTCAGACTCAAGTTACGTAGAACAGCACAGACCTCAGCAGCTTTGAATCATAGGCACTTCCATGAACTGTGTTTTGTTACTGGACCGACTTCTCTAAAGCCAGACCTTAAGTACACATCGCACCAGTCACAAGGGAGAAAGTTCAGTGTAGGGGGTTTACTCATCCTCCCAGGGCTGTCTGTCCTTTCCACAGCCCCTGGGACAGCTTCATTTCTGGACAAGTGACTAGGATGTGAGTCACAGGTGAAGCACTGCCAGTTTGTGAATGGCCGCTGAATGTTAAGGATGAGTAACAGTGCAGACAATGAGATGAAAGGAAAGACAGAGAGAGGCTGAAGGGACCTGCCTTCCAGACTGAACAACTATATGAGGACATGAAAATCCCCAAGATCTTTACCAGAATTTTCAATAAATGGGCATGTAACTTCCCTTGCCAGTCAGAGCAAGTATTAGAAATCACAAGAAAACTGCAAAGCCAGAGAGTGTCTTTCTTCTAATATAGACCCCTGGCAAAAAGTGGGCAATGCCACTTGGGAAAAAGACAACCCGAAGTCTCTTTTCATATTCTTACAAGAGCACACTCATTTCAAAAAAACCCAAACCCAGTTCCCTCTTGATCTCCAAAAAACTGCTGGCATTTGCCTCATGCCATGAGAATGAGAGATTATGCCCTTTCTATAAATAAGGAATAACATTATGGGTTCTGTCATTATCTGCATAAACACCAAACCCTCTTCCAACCCCCACTGAAGCATTTGCTTTGCTTCAGGTTCAGGGCTTCCACAGTTTAGTTGAGCTCCATGTTGCACTTCACGTGTAACAAACTCATGCTCTGTCAGGGAGACATTATATGGGCCAGGTGTGTAGTGACCATGTTAATGAAGCACTAAGCCTCTACATACACCTAATGATACTACCTGCATTCAAGTACAGCAGCAGGGGTCACATCTGCCAAAATGCAGAGACAATGCTGCACGACCCTCTCTCTTTCCTTAACTGCAAGTTTGGTTTTTTGAGTGTTGAAAAGCTTCATTATATTCTCCAGGGTGCATTTACATGGTGTCTGTAACTTAAGAACCAGATTCAGACTATGCCCCATAGAAGTCAGACCCTTGATGTGACAGGTCAATCACAGAAGAGTAATCTGAAGGATTACTAAGAGGAGCTCTTAAGGATCATAAAGCACTTCTCAAAAACTCAACATTTATTTGGAGAGGGTGACTTTCTGGAACTACTCTCTTTACCTTTCCTACAACTGAGATACTGCTTTTCCAATTTAATAATTTCTACATTTGGGACTCTTTCCTAATACTTATTCTTTGTAGGCTGATCTAGCAGAAGAAGATGAGTCAGTGGTTACAATTCTGCCTGGGACTCAAGACTCACAGGATACCCACTTTGTGATGGGTTGTATTGGTTTGGCATAAATGGTAGAAAAACCAATTGGTGATCTGTTTTGGAACTAACAGCCAAGTTGGCCAATCAGGTAAAAAGTGTACACCCCTTGGGACACCGCTTAAATACAGGAATCTTGGGAGATTTGCTCTCTTTCCACAGACCCAGCCATGAGGTAACATCGCGGCCGGGCCAGGGTGGCCGGGTCGGGGCCAGCCCTCCAGATAGCTGGGAGGGCTCGGGCCTCTGAGCTCAGCAGATGCCGCAGAGAGGGAGATGGCCCCGGCTCCCCTCCTCCAGCCCCCGGGTCCCTGGGGAGCAGCACCGAGCCCAGGCTGGGCTAAAAATGCACCCCATAAGACCGAGGGGTGGACAAGGACAGCAGACCCGGGCTGCCGTTTCTGAGCTTTTTCTGCAGCTTATGGATCTGAGGCTTTCAGAGATGCCGTGGCTGTGGCTGAGACCACGTGGCGTGTGCATGCCCGGGCAGGTTCCTGAACATTAACTCTTTCTTAACACCGACTGAGACTGTTTCAAACTCTACCCCTCCTCAAAGAGAGAAGAAAGGCTAAATCGGATCTATGCAAAGGGACAATATGAAGATATCAAAGTCAGTAAAGAAAGAATGACTTCTTAAGTGGGAAAGATGACAAGTTGCCTTAGTTTTGGGCTTTAAATCTCCTTAATTCATGGTAACAGACTATAANTGTTTCTATTCTTAAGTCAAGCCTGCTTTGCCTTGGTTTTTTTTTTTTTTTTTTTTAATTCTATTCCACTAAAAAATGAAAGTTAGATCCCCACACTACATTTTTGGTGTTTCTGCCTGGTTACGAATTTTAACCCATTACATGGGTTCACCCCGGATTTTAAGCAAGTCATGAACCTTATTTTCCTATTCTCCTTTTTTCCTTAAATGCATTGTGATGATAAAGTATCTAGTAGATAGGGGTGTTACGAAGACATATTCTTTGTTTCAATGTGGGAGCTGTACTGTAGCGATGTAAACCTGTAAGATGAAGGTAGAGAAGCTGTAATAACATTATAGAGAAACCCGTCAGCTCTTCACACACCAATGAGGTGCACTGCTTACTGGATATTGAGAAAAAGCCTCAAGGAAAGGAGTCCTGATCCACCTGAAATTCATGTGACTGAGCTCACTGGAACAAGGATTAGTTTTTCTGTATGTAAAACAGGAGTAGTATAATCTGAAGCAGGTTTTGAAATACTGTCCTGAGGACAGGGCTGTCAATCGGCAGGTGAACGATAAATCTGTACAGCCTCGAATTATCTTATGCTATTATGTAACATCATAAAACATATTTACCTTTCCACTCCAGAGCATGGAGTTATACAAGCACCCCTCCCCCACTGCCAAGGCATTGCACAGCCTTTTTAATACCTGGGATCATCTTTCTGTTACGTGTCCGGGCTTTTCTTTTCTGATGTAGACTGGTTTAATTCCCACAAATGAGCCTGCAAGCCATTATGCTCTCTGCATTTTGTGCAGAGGTATGGAAACCGGCCTGTTCTATCAAAAGTCTGAATGCTGCCTGGGGAGTGTGTGGGAACTGGGCAAAGGGGACTTTTCTCGTCCTTTAAGAAAGTTTAGTGCTGGGTATGGTATGAAGCACCTGGAGGAAATATGCCAGTAAAAACCACACATGCCTGAGCTTGATTAGAATCTGGGGTGTTTTTTTTAGCATCTCGATTGTCTTTTTATCCAAATAGAATGGATTAATTTACTTTTTTATTTATATTAAATAAACAAAGATTTATGGCACTTGGGAAAAATCTAGAGCTTGAGCAGCGACTACAGAGAATTAACTTCCAATAAAGTCAGAGCACAGTGAGGAAGTGCATGCCAGGACACTATCTCTGACCAGGTCTGCTGACTAACCAAGATTTTATTTGGGGAGTATGGAGTCCAGCCTTTTCATATTTCTTTTAACCATTTATATACTTGGATCATCTTTATCCTTGCATTACTTGATTACATGCACTCTGTCTACCCTGAATGCCCCACCTGCATAGCCTCGTGATAACCTCTCAGACACTTCATAGCCCCAAGGCCTGCCTTGGTTAAGTGAACTTAATCACCATCAAAATGAGAAGCTGAGCAATGCTTTGCTATATGTAGCAGCACTAACTGCTTAGTGCTAATTCCTTTCCCAGATTGTGTTAATAAAACATAGAGTGAAAAGTGTGGGGTAAGTCGAGTAATCACCTTCCTACAGGAAGGCCAAAGCTGAGAAAACATCACCTACAGTGATGAGCGAGGATTATTGTCACAAATACAGTTTGCTAATTAAAGATGTGGGGCTTCTCATTAGATCCGCTGGAACAACTCCACTGATGCTGGGAGGTGTCACGGTCATAAGGCAATCTACCTCTGAACTTCGGCAAGCAGTCCTAGAAAGAAAGTAAGGGAAGCCATGTTGCATGGAAGATGAAAGTAGCATGGAAAGCATTTATGTCTTCAGCCCTGAAGGTGAAAGTGGGAACACCTTCACCTTACCCCAAGGCAGGACTGATGTCAGTGCCAATCTTCTTGAAAAAAAAGCCACGAGTCTTTCAGTCTTTTGCAGATGAGAATATTGTCATTTTCTTGCAGGCTTTTTTGTTGTTGTTTTTTAAGATTGCATGGACTTATGATGTTTTTCTTAAAGCCTCAGCTCCAGGAAGCAAGTGATTATATGAGAAATTCAGCCATAAATTGAAATTAAAATGAAGAGTTTCTAGCCTCATAGCTATACAGAGAAGAAAAATGGGAGGGAGAAAATAGAATCCCTAAGATTCAAAATCAGTAGGGCAAAAGGTCCAATCCCAAAAATAAGCCTGACTCTTCAGTTTTTTACATCTGTGGGAGATAAACACCAATAACATAAAATTACAATAATGCCAGCTACAATCAAGAACTGTACAATACCTTTGTCAAGACAAAGGTAATTAATGCAGCTGTCCTGGCACTTCTACCAGCTTTTGTCCTCCTAGTCCTCAGCATTTAAATACTTTCCATTAGAAAGAGCCTTTGTCTTCCTTCTGCCAATAGAGACTGGAAGCTGACTTGGCAGAGCACAGCACCCATCATGCTCTCTCTCCAGTTTGGCTATAGGTGAAGAGACCTCTTCAAAGCCAACTTCTCCATCCACTTGATTTTCCACGAGTTTAAGTTACCCTGCATTCTCCCTGGTGAAAGAGAAGATATTGGCACAGGGCTGTGAAGTGCTTTGCAACTCCCCAGCATGAAGAATACAGTTAAAGAGGAGGTATAATTATTAACACGTGAGCTAGAGGAGACTATCTGAGAACTTGGAAGCAAACTTAAAATTGCAAGCAAGATCAAACTAGTCACCTGAGGGAGGGTGGAGGGGGACAATAAAAATTTATTTCTCAGGGCAGAAAGGCAACAGCTGTCCTGTTGGTGCATGCTAGCAAATGGACCCATATCCCTCATTTTCTATCTGAAAATTAAGGTTATTATAAGGCACATATATCCTTTGTCATACTTCACAAAAACCTCTGGAGCCAGACTCTACGAACTCTGCACCTCACTGCTTGTGCCTCTAGGTATGTCATTAAAATTGGTCCCACATTTATTCCTTTATGCTTGCTGAGGTGTGAATGGCATGTTCGTGCATATCTGACTAACAACTGATAAACAATGTGAACAGAGGGAGCCTTTGTGGATGAAGACAATTTGTTATTTATCAGGTACATTAATCTCCCGTGTTTCTTGGAGCTCAGTTGTTCTCCCTCAGGGCTCAGAAACAGCGGTTTGGTGCCTCAGGGCTGGACCAGTCCTCCTCTGAAGCCTCTGTCTTGAACATGAGCTTTTTCCTTGCATGTTTCAGCAACATCTCAAAGACCCAAAGAAGATCAGCATCAGTTTATACCTTTACAAATTAAAAGGCACTCCCTGGCTTGAATAACCAAGAAACGTAAACACCCTCCTCTTCCTCCATTATCATTTGCCAGCCTTCCAGGCCTGTGCCCATCCTTGAGCTCTGGAGAGCAGAGCAATGTATGGGCTTTCCAATGTCTACCTGTCCTGGCTGAATTAATTTGCCCCTTCCCTCGTGTTCCTACGCATACTCCTGCTGCTTCTCTGCCAATGAAAAACTACCATACAAGCTGCACATGGTTGAAAAATAGCCTCCTTACCGTGACCCACAGAGCAGGAGGAACATTTCTGATAGGGATGTGTAGGACAATGACACAGATTTGATAACAGCCCGTCTTCCATTTTTTTTTTTGTTTTGTTGGTTTGTTGGTTTTTTTTTTTTAGTTTGGTTTTTTGTTTGTTTGTTTGCTTTGGTTTTGGTTTTGGGGGGTTTTTTGTTTGCTTTTTTTGTTGTTTGTTTGTTTGTTTGTTTTAACTTAATCTTTAGCAAATCTAGAATTTCTTTTCCCACAAGAGCAATACCTGTGCCTACCATGGTGCTCCGTGAGACCTGCAGCATGAATGCCACATCACTTGATGAGGCATAATCAGCATCTGGAACACAGCTGGCCATGGCTATCCAGGTAGATGCAGATTGAATTTCAGCAAAAACATTTCAAAAAACAGACGAAAGGAGTATACACATTGATACAGAATGTAAAAAAATGTGACAGGAGAATTTCCTGTTAATTAACCTGTCATAGTAATGTTTGCTACACCTTCTGAAGTAGCCACATGGATGAGTAAGTATAAAAATAAAAGAAAAAAGAGATAAAATAAACCACAAATCCCATTGTTCAAATTTTACCTTACGCAAAACTTGATGGAAATATGACCTGTTTCACCCCAAATATTTATCCTGTGCTTCCTAACAAATGGGAACCAGATCTAATTCTTTAGCAACAGGACTCTGATCTAGGACAAATTATAATTTTAGCTCTGTTACCAGCCTCATCTATGACACTGGATGGCAAATTATTCAAGCATACTGTGCTCCAATTCCTTGGTCTGTCCAATGATGATACTTTTCCCAGCCTTCTCTGAACAAGATCCTCACAATATCTTTCTGAGAAGGCTCATTTCAACATGAAGCAGAGCCTTCTACCCCAGTTGCCAGTGGCACATGAAGGTTACATATGTGGATTTGGTGGCATTATTACAAAAGGGCACTGCAGGATTCTGAGATCAACCTATCATCAGAGGAAAAACAGGCAGTTCAGTGTACAATGAGTGTATCTGAACTGATGATGATTTCTCCCTCTGCAGCAGCAGAGATCTGGCCTTTCTTCTGTAACTGGGAGAAGGAATGTCTCCTATGGATACACTGAAATGGACCAAGTTAAATAGTAGCCCTCACTGTTCTTCATAATTAATATTCTTTCCTCACACTGCCTCTGCCTTCTGAGATGACCTAAACTCCAGCTGTAATGAGCCATCCTCTATGCTTAAGTTTCTTAGTCATAGCTTCAAAAAACCCCAAACCATTTAGTTTGTTCCGTGACTTCCAGCCATATTCTCCCCCTTCTGCAAAGTACATACAAATCAGTCAGCAACCATGTTCTGCTTCCTTTAGGACAGAAATCCTGTGTCTTGACACAGTTACAACAGACTTGAATGGCTCTTTTTACTCAGTCCTTGGACTCCAATAACACTTAAACCAGGCACATTGGGGAGCAGATCACCAGAGGTGATGCTTTTATTTTTTGTTACCATTCACCACAATGAAAGAAGTCAACAACATACTGATGAGAAAGAGGGAAGACATTAACCTTTTATCCCCACCAGCAATGCTTCCTCCAGCAGAATGTTTGGAATGAGGCCACTGTTGTGTCCCTATCACCAATGCATTATTACTTAAAAATAAAATAAAAATCCCACCCACTGGACGTACTCCCCTAATGGGAACCTCTGTCCATCTGGATGGAGCTGCCTCCCAGTACAAGCAGCTTTTGTTTTACAGAGGCTGCCAGGTATTGCAAAGCTGGAATTCCTGCTTGGACTTATTTAGATCACAAGTCCCAGGACAGCAGAGAAAAGGAAAAGTAGCAAAAATAAATACTCCAAGGGCAAAGTATCAGCTGCCTCATCATTATAGCATAAACATGCACATATTTTATTTCTGTTTATTAATAAACAAAACATAATAAATAGCTACTCTTCCAATTGTTTTTCTTCCAAGAAAACAGAAAAGTTGTTCCATTACTCAAGGCAAAAAATTATGACTCTAAGTCTTCTATTGTAAAATACTCTTAGTTTTCCATACCCATCTCCCTCATTTTTCTTATACCTTTTGAAAGCTATGTCATGAATACTGATTGAAAAACCTTATAATAGTTATAAAGCTAAAGAAGAAACCAAGTAGGAAATACACAAAAGAGTGTTTTGATAAGCAGTGGAGATTTGCTGAAGAGTAAATGAGGGTGGGTAACAGCAGCGTGTTAATCTAATGCTCAGTCAAAAAGGGTGCAAATATTTTGGCACGGAAAAAGGTTCACTTCCTAGGAGACGTACAGGAAAGGAGAAAAGCACAAAAAACATTAAAAGAAATTCCAGGCCCCAAATAAATTAATCTCACCTGCCTTTCCAGGTTCATTTCTGGCTCACCAGAAGCCTTCTCCTTTTTATATCCCTATTTTCATTAATTTTGTCTCTCCTTTTACTGTCTGACACTCATGTTGTCCTTCACACTTTCATGCCTGAGCAATCTCTCTGTAATTCTGTGGATTAACTGGTCAAAATAAATGAGAGATTCAGGACATTTTGCTCTTCTTTGGAACATGATTACTTTTTAAAAAAAAGTCTTATTTGAGGACATAATTTATAATTTTCAAGTAAAAAGGGGTAGCTGCCTCTCAGGTGTTTCATGGAGAGATCTATTTCCCAGTGTTACAGAAACAAGAAAAACACCATCAACCACCAGTACACCCAGACATGAAGAAGGATATGTTGGCTTGCTCTGCAGGTTTATACTGAGGAAGAAAGCTGTTCTGTTTACATGGACACCTCATCTGGTTTTTCCAGGCAAAGAAATGCTTGACTCATGAATGCCTAAAATATTTATCTCCCTTTTCATACAAGCCAGATTAGATCAAATATACACAGCTGTCATGAATACATGAGTTTCCTTTGACCTTCCCTAAAACTGAATGAAGAGACATTTTCAGGTGTCTGCATCCAACAACACCTAATTTAGTAGTGGTACCTCCTTCCTTAAATTACTGGTATAAGGTGTAAGGTGTTAAAAAAAAAAACAACACATTTTTTAAGAGATGGAGTTTTCTTTACATTAAAAAACTGATAGAAAAATTTTGTAACTGATTTTTTTTTTTTAACATATATGTCACTCAAACTGATGGCTTAATGACATATCTTGTCATATATCATTTAGCAACTACAGGTACCCATACACGTCCAAATATTATGACAGATACTGTCTATACTTTTATTACATATATCATCACATCCTAATGAAGATACCTTTAATATTCCAAATATTCAAGACTGCTGTTAGAAATTAAGAAAGCTCTCAACAACACTTAGGAGAAACAAATAGATCAGCTAAGGTGTTGGATAACATTTCTCAGAGCTTGAAATTCTATATTATGTATCTCCCAGATAAACAGTGCTGGGAAACTGGTAACAACAGATGAGGAGAAGGCTTAGGTACACAACAGTTTTTTGCCTCACTCTTCAATGGCAACCTCTCTTCCCATACCTCTCAAGTGGATGGATAGAAGGATGGGACTGGGGGACAAAATGCATCCCATTGTAAGTAAAGACAAGTTTCATGGACCACCTGAGGAACCTGAATGTACATAAGTCTACGAGATGAGATACATCCCAGAGTCCCAAGAGAATTGGCTGATGTAGTTGCTAAACTGCTCTCCATGATATTTGAAAAGTCCTGGCAGTCAGGCGAAGTCCCAGGACTGAAAAAGGGGAAACATTGTACCCATTTTAAAGAAGTGTAGATAGGTGGCCCCTGGGACCCACTGATCTGTCAGTCTCACCTCTGTGCCTGGGAAGACCATGGAACAGATCCCTCCAGAAGCTATACTAAAGCACATGGAGAATGGCAACATGATTCAAGACAGCTATCACAGCTTCACTGCAAGTCCTGTGTGACCAACCCAGTGGCCTTCTATGATGGAGCAACCACATCAGTGGACAAGGGAAGAGCTGCAGATGGAATTTATCTGGATTTCTGTAATGCCTTTGACATGGTCACCCTCAGCATCCCTCTCTCCAAACTGGAAAGAGATGGATTTTAGGAGTGGACTGTTAGTGGATAAAAAAGTGACTGAACAGTCACATCCAGAGGGTCATGGTCAATGACTCAGAGTTGAACAGCCTGGTCTAGTAAAAGATGTCTCTACCTGTGGCAGAGTGGTTGGAACCAGGCGATCTCTAAGGTCCCTCCCAACCCAAGCCATTCTATGATTCCCTGCTTGTACATCAAGAAAAGTATCAGTACAGATGTAATATTGCTCAGGGTCTTATAAACCTCCCTAAGAGCTGCTTGTGCAACTCAAGTGGTGAATCAGCTTTCAGATTCCTACAAAATCATCCGTTCCCATATAGAATTTTAGAATGTCTTTCCAACAGAATTGTTTTAACAAAAGATGTGTTTCTCAAAACAAAATAGCTCTCTGGAAGAATTTAGTGTAGACTAGTTGCAATCCATTTCTACCTTAGTCAAGATACCTTGAGTTGTGCATCTTGAGCAGGGGAGATCTCCAAAGTTGTAATACAACAGAATGGGCTGGTATTTATCTCTGCTGAGACTGTCTATCAAGGAGGTCATCTTCAGCTTGTTATTCTGTTATCAAAGTGGTCTTGTAGTACATACATGGCTGAGAAAGCACCGTAGATGCTGTCAACACGGTGCTTCTCACAAGAATTTTGGTCTCATGTGGTAACAAGAATAAAGCTTAAGCTGTGCCCATATCCTTCACTGTGATGGTAAATAGAAAATAATGTGCAGCCAACCATACAACTGCTGTCCTGCCAGAGAAGGCAGTGAGATGGACTTGAGGAAAGTCTGTGCTTCTAGATGGACACAAAAAGGGAACTGTCAGGAACAGTGAGGCAGGCTGGGAGAGGTGTTGCCCATAAATTTAATGCCATTAGAAGGATGGGACACGACATAAGCCAGTTGCCTTGGTAGGACTGGACCATTGGATACAAAAACATCATTGTTCTGTACATAAAGAAAGAGCTAATCCTAGGATTGCTAAGACCTTCAAATTGCTGATGTATTTTTCTTTCTTCAGAGTTCAGGTAATAATCTCATCCTGGCAGTTTTCCACAGTTTAGCAGGTCTAAATTAATTTTTATTTGTTTGGTAAATGACTCTTAATAGAAGGGCTATAAACAAGATGAATGAGTATGGCTGAGGAAACTGCAAATCACATACAATGTGCTGTCAAACAAACGCTCTTCAAAAAACCTCTCAAAGGAAGGCAAACCTAGAACAGCTTGTACAGTTGGAGGAGGACAGAACCTTAGTATGGGGTGTCTTCTACTGGACTAAAGGAAGGCACTAAAACATTTTAATTGGTGAACTGCTCCCTTGCCCAACATGAGCATAGTAAAAAGCCCTAGTTACCAAAGAGGGGAAAGAGATACACAGGTTGCCCTTTATTTGTGTTTCAAAAGCAAAGAAAATTTTCAGACTTTGGATGCTTATAGTCCTGTAGGTTAACATAGGATTCGTAGTCACAGAAATTACTACAGAATTGTCTGCCACCGTCTCCAGACACATCCTCTGTTGGCAGCACCCAGAAAGATGTAGACACAGCTGGTGATACTGAACCAGAGTTCCTTATCCAGCATCATGAATCATGCTCAGATAAATCCTTTTCATCTCATTAGGTCATTAGCAGAGGTAAATTGCTCAATGGGGTAACAAATCAAAGTGAACATCCACAATACAATAATAAAAGAGTTAGAAAACCTTTCCAGTCTCTGGGCAGAGTAGGGATTTGTTTCCCCAACACCTTCCACAAGGAGCTAATGCAGAGCTGAGCTGTGTTAGCTATGGCTGGGTTTGTCTCTGCTCACATGCTCTCATTTGAGCCAGTGTTTTGAATTTCACACTCCCCCTTCAACCTGTTGCTCACCTTTTAGGATATGCTAACACATGGGAAGTGTTTTTCTGCCCATGTAATTACAGGCACTGGGAGAAGGGCAGCAATCCTCTCGAGAGCCAGGAGGGTGAGCACTCAAGACTGCTTGGAGATCATTGCTTTGGGGTATAAACAACGCGTGACTGTTGAATTGGTTCAAATTATATTGCCCTGCAGATAGAGGTGACTGTGTCAGCCTTGTCCTTGGCACCTGTGACCTCACACACAAAGAGAAGCAGCAGCCAGGTCTGTTCCAGCAGCAAGGGAAGCAGGGGTATGGTACAAACTTAAAACCTGATGTAGAAATCCAAGTTATTTTTTGTGTTATCTGCTGAGCAGATGAAAAGGTATCTGTTGTGTTAATCAGGAAGTCTTGGATGATTTTTTCATTTTGTCATTAAAATTCAATTAAGCCTCTTTATCAGACCACAGTCTCTTATTTTTTTTTACTGAAAATTAGTATCTCACTCTCTTGCTACAAGGGTGAAAACAAAACCAGAAACCTAGTTTGACTAAAGAATTGATCTTTAGAAGTTTTTTAACTGCATCCAGCAGCGTGAATAAGCAGTGCTCNCAAGTCCTGTGTGACCAACCCAGTGGCCTTCTATGATGGAGCAACCACATCAGTGGACAAGGGAAGAGCTGCAGATGGAATTTATCTGGATTTCTGTAATGCCTTTGACATGGTCACCCTCAGCATCCCTCTCTCCAAACTGGAAAGAGATGGATTTTAGGAGTGGACTGTTAGTGGATAAAAAAGTGACTGAACAGTCACATCCAGAGGGTCATGGTCAATGACTCAGAGTTGAACAGCCTGGTCTAGTAAAAGATGTCTCTACCTGTGGCAGAGTGGTTGGAACCAGGCGATCTCTAAGGTCCCTCCCAACCCAAGCCATTCTATGATTCCCTGCTTGTACATCAAGAAAAGTATCAGTACAGATNAAGAAATGTATCAGTACAGATGTAATATTGCTCAGGGTCTTATAAACCTCCCTAAGAGCTGCTTGTGCAACTCAAGTGGTGAATCAGCTTTCAGATTCCTACAAAATCATCCGTTCCCATATAGAATTTTAGAATGTCTTTCCAACAGAATTGTTTTAACAAAAGATGTGTTTCTCAAAACAAAATAGCTCTCTGGAAGAATTTAGTGTAGACTAGTTGCAATCCATTTCTACCTTAGTCAAGATACCTTGAGTTGTGCATCTTGAGCAGGGGAGATCTCCAAAGTTGTAATACAACAGAATGGGCTGGTATTTATCTCTGCTGAGACTGTCTATCAAGGAGGTCATCTTCAGCTTGTTATTCTGTTATCAAAGTGGTCTTGTAGTACATACATGGCTGAGAAAGCACCGTAGATGCTGTCAACACGGTGCTTCTCACAAGAATTTTGGTCTCATGTGGTAACAAGAATAAAGCTTAAGCTGTGCCCATATCCTTCACTGTGATGGTAAATAGAAAATAATGTGCAGCCAACCATACAACTGCTGTCCTGCCAGAGAAGGCAGTGAGATGGACTTGAGGAAAGTCTGTGCTTCTAGATGGACACAAAAAGGGAACTGTCAGGAACAGTGAGGCAGGCTGGGAGAGGTGTTGCCCATAAATTTAATGCCATTAGAAGGATGGGACACGACATAAGCCAGTTGCCTTGGTAGGACTGGACCATTGGATACAAAAACATCATTGTTCTGTACATAAAGAAAGAGCTAATCCTAGGATTGCTAAGACCTTCAAATTGCTGATGTATTTTTCTTTCTTCAGAGTTCAGGTAATAATCTCATCCTGGCAGTTTTCCACAGTTTAGCAGGTCTAAATTAATTTTTATTTGTTTGGTAAATGACTCTTAATAGAAGGGCTATAAACAAGATGAATGAGTATGGCTGAGGAAACTGCAAATCACATACAATGTGCTGTCAAACAAACGCTCTTCAAAAAACCTCTCAAAGGAAGGCAAACCTAGAACAGCTTGTACAGTTGGAGGAGGACAGAACCTTAGTATGGGGTGTCTTCTACTGGACTAAAGGAAGGCACTAAAACATTTTAATTGGTGAACTGCTCCCTTGCCCAACATGAGCATAGTAAAAAGCCCTAGTTACCAAAGAGGGGAAAGAGATACACAGGTTGCCCTTTATTTGTGTTTCAAAAGCAAAGAAAATTTTCAGACTTTGGATGCTTATAGTCCTGTAGGTTAACATAGGATTCGTAGTCACAGAAATTACTACAGAATTGTCTGCCACCGTCTCCAGACACATCCTCTGTTGGCAGCACCCAGAAAGATGTAGACACAGCTGGTGATACTGAACCAGAGTTCCTTATCCAGCATCATGAATCATGCTCAGATAAATCCTTTTCATCTCATTAGGTCATTAGCAGAGGTAAATTGCNGATCAGTATATTAATATATTAAATTATATATGAAAATTATATATATATGTAGCATTCACACTGCAGCAGTGCTGTGTGCCATATACATGTATGTATGTATATATAACAAGAAACATTTCAATGTGTATACATATACGAAAAAATATAGACTTTTGCCTGGGGAATTTCACAACATTGTCTGTAGGTCTCACACTAGACTGAGCTTTTCTGCATGCCTGGGGCTATACAGGGAACATGGAATCATGTGTACAGCCCGGGGATCTACTCCAGTAACTCCCAAAGGCAAACACCCATGTCACAGGAAACCCATAGATGGAGAGAGTTCCTGGTTTGCCTAAAGCTTATGACTGAGCACTGGAAAAGACATACTTAGAAAAGGCCTCTATGACTGTGGACTATTATTATAGTCAGTAAAATAGGAATTGAATTTTTGTATTTGATTTTTAAAAAAAATTTTAATTCAAAAGTATGTGAAACAAGAAATCTGTATTTTCCAGCTTAGAACACAGGATAGAAGCAGCATTAGTGATGAACTCAGTGTCCATTTGCAATTTCAGCTTGCATTTTTTTTAGTTTATTTTCAGAAAGTTAGGGCTCTTTTTACTGATTGTTGGTAGGTGCTACTAGCAAACTGCAGTACCAGTGAAGGAAATAAACCCTAAAAGATTGGAGAAGCTTTCCTGGATCTATTCAAATTCACTTCAGAACAGATGCTTTGAAAAAGGAAAGAAACCTTAAAATACAATTTCAAGCTCTAATAAGTTCAATTAAAAAATTGAATTTGCTGAATATTAGTTACTCCTTTCATTATATGAGTTTCCATTTGCAGATTTTCTTTTCATAATCTTCACAGGATCAATAAAGAAGAAAGAGTTATGTAAAACCCCCAACTCTTTTGTTGNCTGCTTGTACATCAAGAAAAGTATCAGTACAGATGTAATATTGCTCAGGGTCTTATAAACCTCCCTAAGAGCTGCTTGTGCAACTCAAGTGGTGAATCAGCTTTCAGATTCCTACAAAATCATCCGTTCCCATATAGAATTTTAGAATGTCTTTCCAACAGAATTGTTTTAACAAAAGATGTGTTTCTCAAAACAAAATAGCTCTCTGGAAGAATTTAGTGTAGACTAGTTGCAATCCATTTCTACCTTAGTCAAGATACCTTGAGTTGTGCATCTTGAGCAGGGGAGATCTCCAAAGTTGTAATACAACAGAATGGGCTGGTATTTATCTCTGCTGAGACTGTCTATCAAGGAGGTCATCTTCAGCTTGTTATTCTGTTATCAAAGTGGTCTTGTAGTACATACATGGCTGAGAAAGCACCGTAGATGCTGTCAACACGGTGCTTCTCACAAGAATTTTGGTCTCATGTGGTAACAAGAATAAAGCTTAAGCTGTGCCCATATCCTTCACTGTGATGGTAAATAGAAAATAATGTGCAGCCAACCATACAACTGCTGTCCTGCCAGAGAAGGCAGTGAGATGGACTTGAGGAAAGTCTGTGCTTCTAGATGGACACAAAAAGGGAACTGTCAGGAACAGTGAGGCAGGCTGGGAGAGGTGTTGCCCATAAATTTAATGCCATTAGAAGGATGGGACACGACATAAGCCAGTTGCCTTGGTAGGACTGGACCATTGGATACAAAAACATCATTGTTCTGTACATAAAGAAAGAGCTAATCCTAGGATTGCTAAGACCTTCAAATTGCTGATGTATTTTTCTTTCTTCAGAGTTCAGGTAATAATCTCATCCTGGCAGTTTTCCACAGTTTAGCAGGTCTAAATTAATTTTTATTTGTTTGGTAAATGACTCTTAATAGAAGGGCTATAAACAAGATGAATGAGTATGGCTGAGGAAACTGCAAATCACATACAATGTGCTGTCAAACAAACGCTCTTCAAAAAACCTCTCAAAGGAAGGCAAACCTAGAACAGCTTGTACAGTTGGAGGAGGACAGAACCTTAGTATGGGGTGTCTTCTACTGGACTAAAGGAAGGCACTAAAACATTTTAATTGGTGAACTGCTCCCTTGCCCAACATGAGCATAGTAAAAAGCCCTAGTTACCAAAGAGGGGAAAGAGATACACAGGTTGCCCTTTATTTGTGTTTCAAAAGCAAAGAAAATTTTCAGACTTTGGATGCTTATAGTCCTGTAGGTTAACATAGGATTCGTAGTCACAGAAATTACTACAGAATTGTCTGCCACCGTCTCCAGACACATCCTCTGTTGGCAGCACCCAGAAAGATGTAGACACAGCTGGTGATACTGAACCAGAGTTCCTTATCCAGCATCATGAATCATGCTCAGATAAATCCTTTTCATCTCATTAGGTCATTAGCAGAGGTAAATTGCTCAATGGGGTAACAAATCAAAGTGAACATCCACAATACAATAATAAAAGAGTTAGAAAACCTTTCCAGTCTCTGGGCAGAGTAGGGATTTGTTTCCCCAACACCTTCCACAAGGAGCTAATGCAGAGCTGAGCTGTGTTAGCTATGGCTGGGTTTGTCTCTGCTCACATGCTCTCATTTGAGCCAGTGTTTTGAATTTCACACTCCCCCTTCAACCTGTTGCTCACCTTTTAGGATATGCTAACACATGGGAAGTGTTTTTCTGCCCATGTAATTACAGGCACTGGGAGAAGGGCAGCAATCCTCTCGAGAGCCAGGAGGGTGAGCACTCAAGACTGCTTGGAGATCATTGCTTTGGGGTATAAACAACGCGTGACTGTTGAATTGGTTCAAATTATATTGCCCTGCAGATAGAGGTGACTGTGTCAGCCTTGTCCTTGGCACCTGTGACCTCACACACAAAGAGAAGCAGCAGCCAGGTCTGTTCCAGCAGCAAGGGAAGCAGGGGTATGGTACAAACTTAAAACCTGATGTAGAAATCCAAGTTATTTTTTGTGTTATCTGCTGAGCAGATGAAAAGGTATCTGTTGTGTTAATCAGGAAGTCTTGGATGATTTTTTCATTTTGTCATTAAAATTCAATTAAGCCTCTTTATCAGACCACAGTCTCTTATTTTTTTTTACTGAAAATTAGTATCTCACTCTCTTGCTACAAGGGTGAAAACAAAACCAGAAACCTAGTTTGACTAAAGAATTGATCTTTAGAAGTTTTTTAACTGCATCCAGCAGCGTGAATAAGCAGTGCTCACCCACCCTCTGATGTGAAAAAAGAAAAAATCCCAAACCCCACATTAACACCTCCCCATCTTCCCAACCCCAATGCATTAACCTTTGACAGAAACTCAGCCTAGACACTGAAACAGCTCTCAGTTGTGGAAGAAATTAGCACTACTTTTTTATATATAAAACCACACAAAATATAGAAAGATTAATATAGTAATAAAGCAACAAAACTATTTATGTGATCAGTATATTAATATATTAAATTATATATGAAAATTATATATATATATAGCATTCACACTGCAGCAGTGCTGTGTGCCATATACATGTATGTATGTATATATAACAAGAAACATTTCAATGTGTATACATACACGAAAAAATATAGACTTTTGCCTGGGGAATTTCACAACATTGTCTGTAGGTCTCACACTAGACTGAGCTTTTCTGCATGCCTGGGGCTATACAGGGAACATGGAATCATGTGTACAGCCCGGGGATCTACTCCAGTAACTCCCAAAGGCAAACACCCATGTCACAGGAAACCCATAGATGGAGAGAGTTCCTGGTTTGCCTAAAGCTTATGACTGAGCACTGGAAAAGACATACTTAGAAAAGGCCTCTATGACTGTGGACTATTATTATAGTCAGTAAAATAGGAATTGAATTTTTGTATTTGATTTTTAAAAAAAATTTTAATTCAAAAGTATGTGAAACAAGAAATCTGTATTTTCCAGCTTAGAACACAGGATAGAAGCAGCATTAGTGATGAACTCAGTGTCCATTTGCAATTTCAGCTTGCATTTTTTTTAGTTTATTTTCAGAAAGTTAGGGCTCTTTTTACTGATTGTTGGTAGGTGCTACTAGCAAACTGCAGTACCAGTGAAGGAAATAAACCCTAGAAGATTGGAGAAGCTTTCCTGGATCTATTCAAATTCACTTCAGAACAGATGCTTTGAAAAAGGAAAGAAACCTTAAAATACAATTTCAAGCTCTAATAAGTTCAATTAAAAAATTGAATTTGCTGAATATTACTCTTTTCATTATATGAGTTTCCATTTGCAGATTTTCTTTTCATAATCTTCACAGGATCAATAAAGAAGAAAGAGTTATGTAAAACCCCCAACTCTTTTGTTGTCATACTGGGGGTATGACATTTTTAACTTTGAGGATCAGAAGGAAAGGGTTGTGTCCTCATGCTAAAGAAGCTAATGAGGCCCATGGGAACACATCTCTGCTAACTCTCAGTGCTATTTACATTGGAGTCACTCTTAATTTCCTGATCTTAGCAGGATTTGACACTGCTGATCAACAGAGTTTTATCTTCACTCAGAGATAATATACATCAATACATATTATAATTTGACATAGGACATAGCAAAGCCACAAGCATTTATATACATTTATAAAGATACAATATCTGATAAATAACTTTGTTGTTTCAGAGAATGCCAAACAGCTAAGTGAAACACAGGCTTTTGCATTATCTCTCAACATACATCCTGCAAAAATATCTTTATGTATTTTCATAGTTAACTCTGATTACATAAAACTGACACTAATGATAGTAGTTTGCTGAGGGTTTGACTTTTCCTCTTTAGAAAGACAACAGAGAAACACTTCTGATTTTGAAATACTGGCAGTAGGGTAGGTATGGATAAAGTTTCCACTGAGATAAAAGGAGCCTGAAGTGAAAACAACCAACAAAAAGGATGCAACTCAGTAAATAATGATTGATCAGAACAATCCTGTTTGGGCAGAAGAAGCTGCGGGGAGGGGAGGTGTGGTGGAACTAGGACTTGAAAAGTGACAAGGTGTGAGCTACAACAAGTTTGAAGGGAACTCCTGACTGCACAGACAAGAAGGCTCAGCACAGCAAGGACTGCTTTTAAAAATCCTTTATAAAGATCACTTCTTTTAGATAAGTATAACAGACTAATAAAACACTTGCTGTAGCCAAGGAGAACCTTGTATTATATACGCACCTCACAGCGCGCGCACACACACACACACACACACACACGGTCTCTGAACCTGCTTTACCTGATCTTTGCAAATCTGAACAGCTGCCTGTGTTATCATAACTTTTACTCTGCCAGACACGTATCTTCATTTGACCTTTTTTGGAAATTTCATGCTAAGGCTAGGCACTGCAAAAATGGGATTTCACGGTTTGGTGTGAAGATCTGCTTGTCCTGCCTCATCACCTGAAGGAAGACATGGAGTAGATAGGTGTGGTACAACAACAGCCAGACAACAAAGACTGGATGTCTTTGGCTTTAGGTGAAATATGGCACCAAAAATAAAGCCAACACACACATCCTAAAAGCATGAGCGGGCATATCCTGGGCTCAGAACCCAAAGGCAGATCCACATATCTGAATCCAGGTACACGTCAAGCTTGAAGAGGTTTAGAATAACAGAGGACATTGCTGAAAAACTTCAAAGGGCTCTACAGTGCTTGAGAAGAATAGCAATGGCATGGCACAGCTGTGACCACAGGGGCTTTTCCAGATACTGATATGAGACTTGCTCTTTAAAAACATAGACCAGAAGGTGGGCAATATTTGGCAGGGATTCATATGCTCTCAGAATAAGAAATACTTATCACTGGTTCACAGACTTTAGAGGGAAGTAAAAATTAAACAGAGGTATTTAGTGATGTTTGCCATTGCCAAAATGGCCTATCAAGGTACTAGCATGAAAATACTATATATATGTATATATATAGTGAATATATTTATTACATATATATAATGAATGCAGCACTGTGAGTCTACTCTTGTGTAATTTAATATCACATCGTTATTTACACTAGGAGACAAACAGTCAGAGAAATGGTTACGCAAAACAAATCAATGCCTTTTATGAGGACTGGGAATTTAATAAGCCACAGGATAAATATTGACAAGCTGCAGACAGGTGGAACAGGTTTGCAAAGACATAAAATGACTGTTCTAAGGGTCAAGAAACCTTGAAGCTTACTAATGGGTTGTACAAGATAAGTTCTTGGCGTGTTCTCCTCCTGCTAAGTAAGGTCAATCAGACTCAGTCCATGCAGAACTGGGACGACTTTTAATGCTCTCCTGAAGTAACACTGCCATCTAGATGCAACCTCCTTACCCATGCCTGCTGCTGATGATCACTTCTAATTGAGAAGATGCTGCCAATCTGATTACAGCATTACAAAAGCAAAGCATGCATGTGCACAGATCAGCAACTGGAGGTCTGGGCTCACCCCAGGCATGTGCTACTTCAGAAGGAAACCAGATTGTCTTAAATTCTTCAGTCTGGTGGGGCAGGAGAAGGAGAGGGTTCCACACTGTGGAAGTCAGAGGAAAGCTCTAAGGCAGTCACAGTGCTGGACTGTGTCCCATTTCATACTAACCATCCATGAGGCTTTTCTCACATTACTATTAGTCACTACCGTGAAGCTACCATTAGCAGTTGGAGACCCACACTTTGGCATATATGCATAGAGACTGGGAGGTGCTTAGAGTATCCTTGTAAGCAACCTCTTTTGTGAGTAAGTGCTTCTGATCCTGTGGTCTAGCAAGGGAGCTGAGGGCAAGGCAAACCTCCTGAAAAAAGTTCAGATAAAGAACATCCTATACAACTATATGAAAATTAAACCAACACACTTCTAAAGATTTGGGTCCTGTTTGACTCATGAGGTCTGTACAAGAGTAGAGATTATATATATCCACTTGTGAGCTGCAATACCTGCCAATGAGACTTTTCTGTTTACATATGCTGTAGCATTTCACTGTCAAGCTGTGAGTTTTGTGGATCCTGAGAAAGTGCGAATTTGATTCAAGCCTGAGTTTAAGATTTCTTAGAGTGTCTCTAGCACCATAATTTTAACATGCTCTTTCCAGAAGTAAGCTGTTTTCATTCCAGGCACATGCACACTCCTTTAACAGGCCAGATCTAGTTCTAGATGGGAAAAGGAAAAGGTCACATTAATTTTTAGCCCTTACGCTTTATCTAAAGGGTATGTAAGATGACAAACCATCAAGAACTTCTATTATGAAGCCCTGACACTGAATATTTTAATGCATGCTTGCATTTTCTCACTTGTAATATGGAAATTGAGTCTAATCTTTTCAAGCCTACAGAAGCAGCTACAATTTGCATTGCCTAGCAGAAGGAACAAGGCGCTGGCCCATCCACAGGGTCCCATGCTGCTTGCACACAGGAGACTGACTGGAAATGTGGCACCTTTTTAAAAGAATACTCCTGTTCCATGTACACAAGTAAGCAATGTATCTGGCCATTCTATTGTGTTTATTTATTGTGGCTCATTCAAGCAGGGCTGGATTAGTAGATCTATGAAAAAATCCTCTAGAGTTCAGAAAATTAGTGGATCAATCTCTGAATGTATGACTTGCATTGGCCTAAGACAAAGTATATTGATGAGAAAATCTCAGGCTTAGCTTGAATGGGTAACAGGAAAACCACCACAGTGCAGAAATTAATTTAAAAGCATAATTGGATAAGCAGACTCTCCTCAGAAAGCAAGGTCATTTTTGCAGAGAGCAAGGTAATTCTCAAAGTCTATTTAAAAGCATGTCTCTTTGGATGCACAACAGAGTTCAAAGCTGGAAAACAGGTAGGAAATACAAGAGCAGAGTTTCAGAGTTGAATGGGAAAAAACCACATACTAAAAAGGGGATGATGGTCTTTTACAGAGCCTGGTTCTTCAGTACCTCACAGCACTGTTGAAAAGATGAATGAAAAAATACTAGAATCACCATGAGTGAATTATTCAGGGTTAGTAGCATCCTTGCAAATAATGCTGGAGCTGCTAGATGAGGCAGAGTAAACACACAGGACAGCAGGAAATCAAAGAAGCTGTCTACTTGTTACTGGCAGCAGCACTGTGCAGTTCTGCAAGTAAAAAATCCCCTGCTCCCCTGAAAATGCCAGTCAGTGCTGCTACCACTTTTTTAATCATTCAATAGAAAGAACCCACAAAAGGGCATCCCTTAACAGACAATGTGTGAAGTTTGTCCCTCTGCCTCTCTTCTCCTTCAGGCACTGGATTTATCTCCCAGCCACTGCTGGAGTTGCCTTGCAGGCAGATTTCCTGCCAGTGTGGTCACACTCAATGTGGGAACATTGGATGCAGACAATGAGTGTTTAATAAAAGCTTACAGGGGTCCAGTGGTTTTTTCTTTTCTTTTTTTTTTCTTCTTCTTTTTTTTTTTTTTAAACTTGAGCTTGTTTCATTGCTAATCCAATAATTGATTGCAGTTAAGTCAAGTGCAGTCAAAACTCAAACCTATAAAAGCCCTTTCTGGAAAGTTACAAGGCATCAGAGCAACCAGAAAAAATTAAAGAATAATCCCCCATGTTTCTCAAGACAAACAAATGGCTAGCCCAAAGGTTGCAAAAGAATTCAGGGCAAAGCAGAGCAGAGCAGAGGCAGCTCAGAATTGCGGTGAGACAAGAGCTTTGTCTGCTCCTGAGCAATACTCTGCCCCCCAGCCAGCTCACTGCTTTATCTCCCACCTCCTGTGACTACCTTCTGGCAGGGACTATCTAGAGGACAGCCTTCTTGTCAGCTGTCTGTTTTCCTGAGTGACAAAATATGCTGGCTGGAGGTTAGAGAGACAACTAAGGCTAGCACAGGAAAAGCATCTATCATCTCTCAGCATTCATCGAGGCAAGAGCCACACAGTATCCCAAGTAGTGCACTGTTCTGTGCTCTGTGAAGCTGGTGTCACTGTAAACTACAGGGACAAAAGCAGATTTCATGCTTCACAGGGATTTCTTTCTCCAGCTCTCTGGCTGGCTTCAGTGAAACTTTAGGGATTTTTCTCCTTATTTGGGGTTTGTGGTAGTTTCTTCCCTCTGTTTTAATTGCCTCCAGCAAAGTTATTTAATCCTCTACCTCCCTTCCCACACAAAGAAATATGAAATTATGCTGAACACAGCAAATATGCATATTTTTCACAGGTTTTAAGATTGACAAGTTTCCCATAAGAGCAAGTAAGCATCTGTAGAAATCTTGCAACACTTTTACTTGAGGTTATTTGAATGTTTTCAGATATTTTAAGAACATGTCTTCAGAGAAAGCACATCTATCAGGTTTTCCTGTCATCACCTCTTATTTCAGCAGTTTATATTTTTCATGCAAGTAATTTCAGTGACCACTGTCAAATTAATTTAGGACTGCAATTCCTGTGGGCAAACATCCACATCACTAAAGTCACTGCTGTGATAAGTATTGACCCATCGGATGGAAACGCTACATATAAGACAAAGAGTAATGCATTACAGAAAATAAAACATGATCTATCCAGAAAATGGTTAAAAAACCCCAGCAATGATAAGACAGTGTAAAGAAGTCTGTATTTCTACCATCAAGATGCGTCTCTTCTTTGGGTAAATAAAAGGACAAGTACTATTAGTCCAGCAGCCCCAAGGAAAGACTTCAATTGGCAAAAACATAACACAAGTGTGGAAAATTTTTTATGAAATGGTATGTGTGTGGCAGGAGGTTGTTTTTCCTTCCATCAGTTAATTTGGTAGAAACATTCTTTGCCTTAATATCAAGGTAGCTCTACTCAAGCTGGCAAGTTCCTACTAGCCAGAGATGCAAACCTCTGGAGCCTCAGCAAAGGTGTGCTTCCGTCTGTGGCACCATGGTTATTTTCTCAACAGCCTATCTGCAGGATGAGCTGTTTTCCTAATTTCCACCTCCCTTCTGTTTTCTGCCAGCTCCTGTGGTGAGGTAGAAATCCTGTGACTTGTGACCAGTTGGCTGAGGTTGGATTTGCGGACAGTGATCCCATTAAACCTGACATGCTGCTGAAGTCCAGGCTCATGCATCCAGTAAAGATTTAGTTTACATACACTTACCAAAGATTCAAATATTAGGCAAAGGTAAAGCAGGGAAGAATAAAAACTGAAACCAGAAAATTTCTTTGTGTAGAACCATAACTGAAGTCAGTAATTTTAAGTTCCTTTGATCATTTTCTCTTCTCAAAGACTGTGTGGAAATCCTTTCCTGGCATTCGCCTACACACTCCACACCACTGAAACTACCTGCTGCTACCTCTCCTCAAGCAAGGTTGCCTTATCTTCCACCCTTCCAGAAAAAGTTTTGCTCAATGACACTCACCACATTCATCAGGATTTTGTCATTGTGCATTCCCAGCAAAATATTTTGCATTTCCAGCAAAACAACACTCAGAGTAGAAAACTTAGTAGATATCCAGGATCTACCCTAATGTTTATTTATCTCCAGCTAAAGAGTACCTCACATGCTGCCTGTGGACCTTTCCCAGCTGATCTATCCTTTCAGCTCACTGAGGTGAAGGGCGACACGGTACCTTTCACATTTTTGGGCAACTGGTATCTCACTATGAAAGCTGAAAAGATCTTCTGCAAGATTCACAAAAGACAATGCACACATATTTTATAGAACAAATTGTCCTTGCCAGTGACATTTTTCTATATCCAAACCCAAAGCACTAAATAACAGATGGTAATGATACAACCTTGCACAAAATCAGGAAATCAGTTGATGTGGTAAAAGCACTGGTCCACAATAGGTCCCTGGATAATAAGATCAGGAAGAGAGAGTGAGCTTGGGTCACCTCCCTGGATTGCATCATACTCAGTGCATGATTACACCTGACATTTCATCTAACCTGTTTAATTCCTCTACTATAGTAGGCTGTCCCCATGGCTCGGGATCAATTTTTCTTATTAGGCATTTTCTCCCCTTACTGTTTAATCCAAAGTCTGTCTTACTCTTGTCACTACAATGATTAAAACCCCCACTGCTATTGTAGCAGGAATGCAGATTCCTGGGTCTTACTGCAGTTATAGTTTAGAGATTAGGATGTCCTACCAACCAAATGTTCTCTTCTGCTTTCAAGGCAGTACAGTGTTTTTGTCCCAGGGCATGATGTAGAGCTGTATTACATTGCTTGACACGGAGATGCTGCCTTATAAATTCAGAAGATTATATAAATAATTCATCATGAAGAGAACAGTGTGCCCTGAAATCTGCCATGCATTACAGTTACTGCTGTCTGGGGGAAACAAGCAAAAAAAAAACCCAACAAAAAAAGTTATCTGCAGAATAACTAGCTGGGAAACACCTGCCATCACTTTCCTATCTTAAGACAGAACTTTCCAAATAATTACTAGGTCTGAATTAAAAATCTATTTAAGCTTTCTTGGAGTGAAAATCTTTTAAATTTAACAAAACTTTAATTTTTCATTATCTAGAGAAACCCACAAGTTAGACGAGGGGTCTAATCATCTTTAAATGTGGCACTCCAGTTCTTCATCCTCTCTGGTACAAATGGATGTAGAACAGGCTGAAAGCCCAGGAAAATGAGGAAGTGGAAAACAAGAGTCTCCAAGAGGTGGCATCACACTGCTGCCTGAGAATCCTGTGAAGGAGCATGAAAACTCTCTCTTTATATTCCTGTTTTCACTCAGCCCTTTGTAGGTTCCTCACTTAAAATCATCTTATTTACAGGACACAGAACAAGTAATAGGAGGGAAGGCGAGTGTTTAGCACGCAGAGAGTTTCTGTGTAAAATCCGAGATACTTTATGGGAGAAAAGCCTTGTTGGCATGCTCTCACTCTTAGGATCTCACCTCGTGTGAGTAATTTGCAGGCCTGTGGCTGGACAGGCTGGCTCAAAAATTTATTCTTGTCCAAGTCAAAAATACAGAAGTATTCTAGATTAGGTCTAAACTGAGAAGAATTAAATGATTAATATTTTAATCTACCCAAGTTTTGATGTCTCGGTACAGAAAGGAGACAGGAGATATCAAATCACATAGCTGAGAGCATCAGAAGAAACGATACTAAGGAATCTAATAGTTATTTTCTCCCTTGTGGTGGGGAAATATTATCTAAATTTGGTATTTCAGCTGTTGACAGAGTCAATAATTCAGATCTACTTCAACAGTGTATAAAAGTCATGACTTCTTGGTGATGCCTATCTTCTTATATCAACAATATTAGTTTACATTTTCCAGTGGTAAGCCAACCAGCTGTTGGTTTCTGATGCAACTTTCTCACTCACAACATGAGCTATTATTCAACAAGGCAGCCAAAATCCAATTGTTTCCATGATAAATCCTGCCCGCATCTGAGATTACACATCACAGTTGGAACAGTGATTTTATAACCACTAAAAAGCAGAATCAGCCAACATGGTCAGAAGCTCAGCAGTGTGGTCTCTGTTCTCACAACAGTATCTGTATCCAGCCCCAGGTGCTGCTGTGCCACAGGAGAAATGCTGGGCAGGCATCCTGCAGACCCTCCAGAAAAGTCAGCTCTGCCAAGGAACACAGCTGGTTTAACAGAGCCCCTCCACCGCCTTAGCAGGATTATGGGATAATCCTTTTCCTCAGGGGTCACAGTTCATTTTTTCATCACAGACACATTACTGTCAGTCTAAGATGCTGGATTACTGCTGCCTGTATCACACAGCCTGTGAGACAGATCAGAAATTATAAGAATCTTCCCAAAAAAAGCATAACCTAAAAAGGGTCAGTTTATATCCAGCCAGAACACCCTCCTGGTGGTTCAATTTAACCACTCCCAAGGTTTGCAGAGCCCATGCTCCATTGGTAGGATTGACTATGGCTCTTTATTTGACCCTGAAAGCCTGGAGAAATAAACCCCATTTGGTTCACAGGAAATTCAGATGTGTGAAGAGCTGCAGTTTTATCACAGAGGGGTTTTCCCCAATACAAGCTGTTAACCACAGCAAGACTGGAGCTCCTGGGTGGAAGCAGAAAGGGGAGTGGGGGGAAGAAAGAAGAGACTTTCTTAGTAAGCCATGAGTGCAAGTTGTGCAGTATTACAGGTCTGTGAAAGTCTCTAAAATGTGCCCTGGCTGACTTGTTCCTCAAATTTTGCTCTCAGTCAGGGGAATTCTGATTCACCAATTGCTCAGGGTATGGTGGTTACCTACAGGCCACTTGAAAAAACTGACCCCCTTCAGCCTCTCAAGATGTGCATCTACAAGAGACTGGCTTCTTTTACCCCACAGGGAGGAAAAGACAGAGACTATACTCTTCAACCCTCATTCTGGTGTAACAGCAATCCAGATTGAAGAAAAAGGACCTCATATAATCTGACAAGTACCTGTTCTTATTCTTCCAAGTAATTCTAATGATATTCTTAATAGGTCTAAATTACTGCCCTCTGTACAACAGCTAGTACTACAGTATTATTCTTATAGTTATCTTGGTTTTTCCTTTCCTTCCATATGAAATGTTTACCTCAACACTGCTTCAATCCTCTTCATTCCCTCTCTAGAGAGAGGCACAGTACAAGAACTACCAAAAGCTATGTCAGAAGTGGCACTTTACTGCATTAATAAGGATGATTTGACAGTGACTATTACACTTTTTCCTCTCCTTTTTAGTCAGACCACAGGTTTCATCAGAGGATGTCAGTAATGCAAATTTCTAGCAAAACCCAAAAAACCAATTTCTGTGTCTTTCTCTCTGAAGGTGGTCTTTCATTTGGGCTAACTCCAGCTGCATGTCCCACAAAACCACATCACAATCTGGCATCCAGACTAAGAGTGAGGAACTTCTAGACAGTCATCGTATTTTTTGAAGCAACTCTACGATATATTATCCTTACAGCTGCTTGGGGCCAACCACAGCCACAGCCTGTGGCTGTGCTGCAGTGAAACCCCACAGCATTGCTCCTGACGGGCACATCGCCTGCTCTGTCATGGACCCTGCTGACACTCACAGCCACAGGTCCCTGCCCTGGCCACATGCCAATCTTCCTCCTCAGTGCTCTGTCATCCCATCCAGTGAGCACCTAAGCTTTGGTACATTAGACAATAACCCCCATGTAGGAAAGTAGGTGTCAAGGAAGATACCTCACCTCCACAAACATAAGAACAAGGAGAATCTGTGGCCTTGGCCAGGTATTTGTTTTTTCCTATCCCTTTTAAATGGTGAGATAAATGTCAAACTCCATCTATTACTAAATTCAAGGTAAAAATAAAAGGCTTCTGCTACATACCAGACTGATTATTGATCACAGGACTGCCTGTGATGGTGATTCATTGCCTTGCAATGATTGTCTAGGAAAATAAAAGCAGGGATTACTCTCTGGCCCTGAGTGTCAAACTAGGTTGTCTTCCTCTCCAATAAAATTCCCAGGCTCATATGAATACAGGATTTCTCAGGTACCACAGTCACATCCCAAAACCCGGTACCCTCAGCTAAGAGATATTTTGGTAATTTATGACACGGCAACTCCTCATGTGGCTTCCCATCAAGGCCTTTCACTATCCTTGTAGGCCTGCCCTGGAAGGTCTCCAACAACTTTACATCTTCCTTCTACTTTAACGCCCAAATATGCACACAGTATCAAAGGTGAGGCTACACAAGTGAAGGGCAGAGAGGAACAATTCCCTCCCTTGCCAGGTCAGTGTTTCTAGGCCTGATACCAATACCCCTCAGTAAATGGGTGACATCCCCACCTGCGAGGGAATGGCTGGCATTTCCCTGTCAGTCAGCACAGTGAACTCAGACTTTCTAGACTGAGCCTAGAATTCAAATTCCTTCTGTTTCTTTTCCATCCTGTATGTATTTGTGTCAAATCACTTCAAATAACACATAGGGCAAGGGAGTGGGAAAGAAAAGGGTCAAGTCCTCCTAATCCTGCTGTCCCTGTGGGAACTCCTTTCCTGTTTCCAGTACCTGACCTTTCTTTGAAGAGTCTCCCCGAAGATCCTGCCAATTACATCCTAGTCCTTCTGAGTACTCCAAAGGCTGCTCTTCACCTTAAAAAGCTAAGTCCGCTACTGGCTTAGTACCTCAAATATGAGATGCGTCCCACAGTTGAAGAGGCCCCCATAAGTGACAGCCCCAAGCTTAGACAACATGAACAATCCAAAGACACAGCATATTTCACAATCACCATCTTTCCTTGAAGGACTCTGGGTGCGCTTGCAGCTCCAGCAGCTGCTGGCACTAAGCCCCGGGGCTCATCCCTGCCATTGCTGGGCAGCCTCCAGCAGGGCCACCCTTGACTGAGCATTGTTCCTACCTCTTGGCCCGCACAGAGTGTGCTCCAGCTCACCTGATCTCTGGGAGATGGGCCTCTTCTTTTGTTGCACTGCACTGTTAAGAATTCCTCTCGTTGGCCTACAGAGGCTTTGGCCTATGCTCCAAGTTTGTGTTGCTTTCCATGACATGCTTCCTCAGACCTGTCTCAGCTGACTGCCTGTGCTCAATGTCTCCCTGCTCTTGTTCTCTGGGCATGGATCCAGTCGTAGCCTTCCGAGACACATTCTGTCCCTGTTGAGTCCTATTCTCCTCTGCATGGAGGGCTACAGCACTTGAGGGGGTCTTGAGATCGCCCTGCTGCCACAGCAGCTGCATGGCAGAATTGCCTTTCGTGTACTGCTGCAGTTCCATCTCAAAGTCGAGGCAGTGCTGACTGAAAAGCTCTGCAAGGACCCCTTCTTCGGACAGCTACTGATCCACTTCCATTTTCCAGCCTCAGTCTTTTTCCCGCTCTATTTAGGGACATGTATTCTTGTATACAGTACCTGTTCCATGAAGTAGTTCTTCCCTGAAGGGATGTTTTCTTCTTTAATGCAACTATACAAGGGATAAGGAAAGCAGCCCCTTGCAATGGCCCAAAAGTTGAGCAGCTCTCCTTGGCACAGCCTCTGCTCCTGCCTACGGGCAACTTACAGACAAGGCAGTGCCAGCCTTCTCAGAGGTGGGCAAGGACAAGAGAGAGCAGATACCAAGAAGGGATTTCAGCTGCCCCAAGTGACATTTGTGTTAGGAAACATTAGGAAGACAGTTTTTCCCAAAAAGGGGGATTCCATATTAGAATGGGCTGCCCAGGGCTGGGGCGGCATCCGCACAATCGGAGGTGCCCAGGAAGGAAAGGCAGTGTCCTGCTCTAGTTGCCATGGAGGGGATTGGGATGGGTCACAGCTTGGACACTGTTGTCTCACAGGGCTCTTCCAAGGTGATGGATGCCGTGCTTCTCTGGGGGCCTTAAAAGGCACATGGAGGTGTCGTCTGCGTGTTTCGGAACTCAAAGCAGTCATTTAGCAGGCAGAACAGTTAGACACACACAGTCCTCCCTTCTTTTTTTTTCTAATGTCTCTCTATTTCTGAAAATCCCTTCTCCCACTTTCATGCTGAGCAAAAAAGACTGGAATAACTTTCTGTAAATTGGAATATCCATTCCAAATGAGGTCCTTAGTCCTCACAAATATAGAAGAAATAATTTCATGTTAAGATTTCTTCCAACCCCTTAATAGAACTGATGTTAGTACTCCAGCAAATTACTGCAGCAGGTCCTATCCATTCTTTCAGCATTTATACAGCTTCAGAAAATTCCATCCAACTCAAGCATCTTTAATTTCCGTCTCCATTTGAATACAGCCTTGCTGCTCCTTTCTCTTCAAATCCCCCTTCTGGTAACAAGTATCAGTTTAAGTGGCTGCCTGTCACAACCAACCAGTAGCTGCAGCCATAGCATCAGAGTTTTGGCTCCACCTGTGTATTTGGGAATCTGATTATTCCCTTGTTTTATTTTGGAGTCCTCCATTTTTAATGACCTGGATAATATTTTCAGTCAGTTTTTAGAATACTTGGAGGCTATAATTTCCTTCCAATCCCTTGAATCCTTAATCTTCAAAATAAATTGTGTTGGATGCTCCCAGCACACACATCTCTGAAATTTGAAAATAAAAGCCATTTTGACTAAAAGCTCAGAATTTAAATAAATAAAGACAGTAAAAAAACAGTTTGCAACACATGAATTTTAATAATTTTCAACTATTGCATTTTTTGGTTGGATTTTGCTTTAAATCCTGTTGTTTAGCTTTTTAGTGGCTGCAGGCCTCAGCAACTGACAGTGCAGCAGGCATTTTAAGAAACAAACCTTGAGTTTGAGCGTCAAGCCACCAACACAATGTGTGCACCCCAAGTGGCTGAAAGACTTCACTTGTAAAGGGACTTGCTGACATCAGAACGCCCTCCTGCTGCAGAGAGCAGTTTGGACAAGCAGGAATCCTTTTGAGAGCTCAAGCAATTCAGACAACGATCTCCTCAAACTACCCTATGTCAGAAGCAATAGAAAATTTCAATTTTTTCTTCACACCATTAATTCACTTTGCCATTTTTAACTCCCCATTGAACGCCCATTCTTTCCCTTCAGCAATGATTCCTGACTTTTATTTAACCCTTAAGCCCCTCATTCTCCCAGATAAGGAGCCAAATACATACACAGATAAAAAGAAATTGAAAGTGCACAAGAATTGAACCTTAGCAACTGGGGTGTTTTTAGAGGATCTCATGCGTGAGCTTGTATGTGGATCAAAATATGGTATGGGAAATGCTACAAATATTTGCTTAAAAATACATTTTAAAAGAAGTACACATTCTATGTGTGCCTTTGGAATTTTCCTTAAACGAGGGTGCACTTGCAGGTGACTCCAAACTGAGCCCAGCTTTTCAATAAACATTTCTCCTTTGTGTTTTCATTGGGTCAGACAACAAATCACACCTCTGAGAACCACTCCTATTTGGAGGAGTTCCAAAAGGTCTTTGCAGGTGGTCTCAGTGAACATTTTGGTTGGTCAGTGCTTTCCCCAGGTCTTAGCCCTTTCTCCAGTGCAGTTTTTGGGGTCACATTCTGTTCTTCTCTTCCTTTCTCCCAGTCTCTCCCCAACTGCAGCAAAGACATTGCTTGTTCTTTCAAGTCATTCCTCTGAGATAATTCCAGTTCTCCAGAGTCTATATATCTTACAGATTTAAAAACAACCCAAACCACATAGACTTGAGACTACGTTACTTTTATTTCAGTTCTATCATCTATCTATTAGTGCTGACAAACCAACTTAGAACTGCGTTTGCACAATCTCTGCAATATTGTAAAGCATGTGGAGAGGAAAAACCAGCAAGCCCGGAGCTAAAATTGGCAGTCCAGGTAGGCTCAGGAATTAACACTGAATCAACAGGAATCTGTTTAACCTGCCGCATCTGCAGGACTCAGAGGAAGTTAATCCGCATAAACTGAACGAGGTCTTTTGAAACTTCCCATCCAAAAATGCGGCCCGTGGAGGACCCTGTTCCGAGGGCAGCGGTGCCATCTAGCGAGAGGAAGGACTGGCGGCACCACTTACATCCCGCAGCTACAACACAGAACACCCAGATTTACCTGCTGGAAAGGTTGAAACGTTAAAAAGGTGCACTACAGGAAACAATATGCCTTCTCGTGATGCCACTTTTTTTGATAAAGGAAAGACATAAACATTTTTTGTCAACACCTGAGTATTCATTTCTATGGGAAGATTTCTTTATCTCCTCTTGGCTTCCCCATTATACAAATATATTCAAAATTACTGGAAATATTTTTAATTATGGACTGTTTTGTAAAATAAGCAGTAAATTTTTCAGTGCTTTGCCTTCAAGAACTTATATGATAAGTGATTACAACGACAATTGTTCAGATTAAAACAGGCTTCAAAGTTGATTTTGATCCTATTGCTTTGCTGACCCCAAGGAAGTCTGACAGACACCTGTCTGCCTGTTCAGTACTTTAAAAATTCTTATGCATGATTATGCACTGATAAATCTATGAAAACATGAAAGATACATTTATATATACAGGCAAACATCCCAAAAAATGTTAGATCAAAGACGAAAGAGCCCAACTTCCAGAGAGAAAAGGTCCAGGCAAAAGAATAGAATACGTCTGAAAGAAGAAAAGATGAGATGCCTTAATTATGTGTAGAAGACAGACCTCAAACAAGTTAGACGTTGCTCATGTGTAACCCCTTTGCACTTGTGTCTCATAGCCCAAGTGGGGTACAGTACCATGGGGTGTACATTATTGTTGATATGTGTTCATGCATGTGTTTAGCATAAGCTGCAGAAAAGTGCTTAGAAACCTAAACACCTTTGTGGTTGTTTATTAATGTCTTGTGTCTGGTATTGGAGTTAGTCTGTTGTATATTGATCCCGAACGTTTAGTTCACAGATTGCCACTTTCCCTGTCATTAATAAATCCATAGGCCTCTTCGTCGAGGAACACACCTGGTGCAGGCAGCCCGGTTGCAAGCTGCAGTGAGAGATGCAGACTGAGCCCTGCATGTGAGCCCAGAGACACAAATGGCTCCGAAGTGCCAACCCTTCGCATCACCAAGGGCACAAAGAGCGGTGGCACAGCCGGGAATGGTCACTGAGGGAGTCGGGAGGGAGAGCGAGCCTTGTGAGCCGGTAGATTGTGAGGGGAGAAAAGCCAGGGCTCCATTGCTGGGGATCCTCCTCGGAGGCACCAGCTCGGGCTGTTTCTGTGTTACTGCGCCCTGAATAAATGGCTTTATGGAATGAGAAGTCTTGACACTGCCGTGGGAAAGTCGAGGCCGAGCTGGTGAGGAAATCTGGTCTGACCGTGTGAGTGGGGGATGTGAGGAGTCAAGCCGGGCTCCCTGGAGCTGCCCGCTGTGAAGGGGCTTCGGTGTCAGCAGTCAAAGTCTCTGGCCTTGGGAGTGTGACCAGCAGAGAGGCTTGGGAATGGTCAGACCGGGAATTTAACATCCTTTTGAGCGTGTATTCACGTGAGGTGACCTGTTTTTCCCTGAGATAGCAATACACTGTTCATCTCTTGACTCTTCCCAAGCAAGGTCCTCTGCATCTTCTCAGATGTACAAATTGTGCATATTAGGACATGTTCAAGTTTGTTGTTGCATGCTGTACATCCTCTATGGTATTTGACTCCATGAAAACAGTGGGTACCCAGCAATGCCGGAAAGAAACTTCTGGCAAATACACACATATTTGTCACTCAAAATTTGCTCTTTTATTTTGACAAGCTGTAAGAAAAATCCCCTGACAGAATTATGACTTCACAGCTCACAGCTGTTATTTATGCTCTATAAAATGTCACCAACATCTGCTACCACAGTGAAATGCAGAACTGCAAAACAATCTGAAGTTCAGATGTAAACAAACAAAACCATTTTCCAAACAATAGTTTAAAAGGCAATAATGCTGAAATAGCCTAAGTATTTTAAAATCTAAAAGGGTATCAATATGTTTAATTTTTATGGAATGAGATGCATATGTGGATAGAAAACTTCAGTTTCCCAAATGTAAATCCTATGTGACTCTCTGGATAAAGTCAAGGTTTTCAAAGGTTGTTTGTATGTTTTGTCTGCTGTGTCGGCAGTCCTGGGCCTCACATTTAATATTCAGAGAAAGACAGGTGCTCCTCTACATAGTGCCTTAGGATGTATCACTTCTGGGCAATTCAGAAGTGCCACAGGCACACTGACAGTCACATCCAGAAAGGGATGTGCTGGGACACTGAGCCAGACCTGTAGGCATCCTCCTCTGAGGACTGTCACACAGCAGCCACCCTGACCTGGCTGGGGAAAGGAACATGCATATTTGCCTTAGGGCATCCAAAAGACTCCAGCTGTTCTTTCAAGCATCTGGAAATGGCCCTGATCAGTGAGAAAGCATCAGTTCTTGCAATCCAAACACCTGAAACTTTAGAAATACCTTGTGAAACACTTTGTGAAAATATCACCCTGCCACCAGGGATGCAAACCTAAATGTACATTTCCAAATACACACAGTCCAATTTTTATGGCATGCCATGGATTTCCACACCCCATCTTTAGTATCCTTTGGTACAAAGAACTTGCTGACCCAGAGCAAAAGAACCTGTCCTGATCTCCTAAATGAAGTACAATCTTCACTTCTTGGACTTTTCTGAAAGGACTCCCTGCACAAACAATTAGCAATGGACACTGGAGAAAGCTTTGGAAAGTCAAAGGCTGGACATCCAAACCACTCTGTCAGTTTCTTGGGATATACTGGCAGCCAGTCTCCTAGAAGTAAGCTAGATGATGATGCAATGATGAGAATAAGACAATAATGACAACTTTTCCCAATTGTGCAGCTCGATCCACACCCCCAAAGGCTGAAGGCTGGTGCCAGAAATGCCAGACTCCAACAGACCTGCTCTTCCTAGAGTTATATGATCACTAGGTATAGCATGGAGCTGGTGCCAAATGTCATCGAGATCTTGCTAGTGTTAAAGGAGATCAGCAAGAAAGTTTTCTCTACCTTTGGCACATGGAAGGATTCCAGGGATGGGAGCAGGTCGTGGTGGTGGTGGGGTGTGTGTGTGTTGTAGCCAGGGAGCTTTGCACAGAACAGAAGCAATAGTAGAGTTTCTACCCTCAAACACACACTCCTCCACCAACTTTGAGATAACAAAAGCTGCATCTACAAAATCTCCCCCCAGGATCACAGTTTTAGCCTGGCACAGGCAATCTATCAGCAGGATCAAGGAAGTCACCATTGCTAGATGACCTTTAAAAAGCAACACCTTGTAAACTTCAAATTTTCAGCGAAAAGTCCTGAGAGAAACAAAGCTACAGATGGCTCACTATCCTGAGGATCTACATGGAGAAGCAAAACTTGAAGGAGCACAGGGGCTGATAAATTAACCTCTAGATGGCCTGTATATTCATAGAGCTTGGATGCTCTGAGATTGTCACCTGCCAAGGCTCTGACTCCCAAGCCTGGCTAGGATAACACTGGAGCTGGAGATAGCCAGTAGCTGGATTTTGAAAACGGTACTAGCTGTGGATAGCAGGGTAGCATTTCCACCTGAGGTTTGGGATTAAGGAATGGAATAAAACATTCTCCACTCCATGGACAGTTTCAAGGACTTTAGTGAGATATTTAAAGAAAGTCCTAATATTACAAGCAGCTTCAAGAAAGCTGAGGAGTCTAAGGACAGACAAGTAAAGATTATCCTGCTAAACAACTTGTAGAGGTAATGAAGAGCCAGAAAACACTGAAGACACCCTGCATTCTATGTGACATTTAAGGTGTGGCAGAGAATGTGACACCATCATAGACAGTATTGTAAATGATTTAACAAAGGGGGTTTAATAAGAAAAATATGCAGATACACTCTGCTTGACAACTAGAAGTAAGGTAGGCCAAAGCCACACGGCTACTTAACGGCAGACAAGAGGCGGAGCCAGGATCTAACACTCAGGAATAACATGGAGTCCTGGGAGCTCTCAGAAAAAAAACCCAAAATGCCCCAAGAAATGCAGAAGCGGCAGAAGCACATCGCCCTGTGTTTCAGCTGCATGTTGGGTGGGTGCAATTTCAGATCTAAAGGACTGGCCTCCTTACTGCAGCCAACAAAGACTACTTGGCTCAGTGATCGTATGCACATAGCCCTATAGTGCGACAGTGTTGCAGAATTATGGGTGTTTAAAAATGATGTAAATAAGTTTCACTCTACAGAAAAGACAAGAATTATGTATAAACCCTTTAATCTTACCCTCTTTCAGTCTAAAAGTAAGGGCAGCCAAACCCGTACTACAATTTGTCAGTGTCTTAACAATTGCAAGACTGGAAAAAGCTGGTATTTGCCATTTATTTCCAGAGTATATTGCTCGTCACAGGAAATCTGCAAGTGACTCCCACTGTGATTCTTTATCTTCTCCTGTAAGAGAGGACATGGAGTCTAAGACAGCTATAGGAGAGCTCATATTGCTCAGGTCCTCTCAAGTTCTCTATTCCAATCTTATCCATCTAGAACAGCTTCACTAGGTCATTTATGGTATAATTCATATCTGCTGGCCCTCTCTCATATTGCACCCCCTGAGAAGTGAGGCATTCACTGCTCTAGGGTAAAAGAACAGAAAAATTAATCTTGAGTGCTTTCTGTGAAACATATTTTGCAAGTATTTTAAAAATCAGGAGTTTCATTAGCATCAACACTCCCAATCCATGACAAAAGACAGATCACCAGTAAGATTAGCACCGAAAAGCTGCTGATGCAATAGAAGACTAACTTATGTAATTGAAGCTGTGTATTTTAAAGGCCAAAGGCATCAGTAATGCTGAACTGACAATAACAAAGATTTGTCAGCCTTTAAAAGCCTTAAATCTGTGCAGTAGACAAGCCATAGATTTTTCAGCATTTAATATAATTTTAACAGCTTAATGATTAACTGACAATTAATTATCACATGTTCAGTGGCTAGTATGTTTGACAGGTTCATGCCTATAAACTATTTGTAGGAATCTACAAACCAGTTTATTTGGATTGCAGCCCCAAAGGAATAACAAGAACCTCTGCAATGTACAGGTCAGGCCCTTTAGATACCACAATCAAAGCTGGAATACTACACACCAAGCATCCTTATCCTGCACCTAAGGTAGAACAGGATCCACCACTTCCTCCAACTGAGCTACCTAAATAACCAGAGGAGATAGGTTGATAGAGATAAATCACACTTTTTTCCCTTGAGTCAAAGGATGTTTAGTTTTGCAGTTTAATTGCCAATGAGGCTTAATGCAGAAGTGCAGCAAGGAGCAACAGAAAACAAGAATAAGAAACAAAAAGAAGTCCCTGTACTTTGACAATGTAACCAGTCTTTCACTGCTTTAGCTTGCATTTTGTCTGACTTCTCAGCTCATCCTTCCCTTCAGTTCAGATCCCTCACACCACCATGCCAGGTTTTCCCCCCACCACTTACATTATGTACCGCACCTGAATATTCCCTGGCTTCATCACTGCAGGGAAACAGAGTAACACCTCATTATCCAGCTCCTACAATAAGATAGACTAAACAAGGTTGATTTCCTGAGCACATGAATTCTCAGAAGGTAACTAAGGGTAGTTAAGGGCAGGCTATTCTTTTACAGTGAAAATCAGGCTTAGGATTGAGTGAGGACAGAGTTCTAAAGCAATGGTTGCAGAAAGGAGGGTTAACGGCAATTGAAAGGCTGACCGGCAATTGAAAGGCTGACCGAGCAGTGTGATGCTGCAAGGACATTTATTGACAAAAGGCACGGATGTTTATACTGTTCTGGCTTCTGCATAACAATTTCCAATTGTTCTATCTACCTGTGATTTAGTACATAGCAGGCCATAATGCATACCTTTTCTTTTGGGCAATTACTTGTCACAGCAGGCTGCTCTGTTCCTTGGGAGGGGGACACAGTTTCTGCAGTTCCCTCTTTATGTATCTTTCTCAGTTTCTGCAGTTCTTTCACTCAGCTTTTTCTTACAGCTCTTGTTGTACAATCTTCAGCAATTCAAATGTACTGTTCATGTCGTTTAACTCATTCTGTTCTGCAACAGCGTGTCATAAGTGAGTTGGGGTCGAACAGTTATGAACCTGCTCTGCTTGTGCCTGGCATGGGTAAAAATGTAAAGAAACTACTTATAGGCTCCTTAGCCAAGAAAAACCTCTCAGGTGATGTTCATCAGCAACACTGCTACATAACATGTGATTACTATTTTACAATGTTAGATTCCTACAGATTTATTTTTATGCAAGAAGAGTGAAATATTAAATCCCAAATAACTCCAAAGATGAGCACAATAATGCCTAGTGTTATCAGTTTCATGGCTTGACTCAGCATTAGGTTCTAATCAGGATTACAGCTCTTGCAAGCCCAGAGCAGGCATCTTTACTCCAGCTGCATAAATTCAGGATAACGAAATGATTTATACTTATGAAATACATATGAAATCAAGTTCTCCATCAGGAAAAGTGCTTTGACTACTGCTGTTGACTTGAAAACTGTAATATTACAAATGCTAGTACCAAACAGCTGGCAGGTGCTTTACAAATGAATTTATAAAGGAAACTCAGATATCATTCAGACTATGTACCATGAATTTGCTAGAACATAAACAATTCAGTAAATAGCATTACCAGGATAGCAGTGTGTCCACACATAAAGACAGATGCAAGGTTCAAATTTGCAGATATCATTTGGGGAAGACTATTTAATAGTTGACGAATTTAGCTAACAATTTGAAAAAGGTGCTAATTAAAATTCGCCTGGGGCTGCCACCTGCTGCCAAAATTGCAGGGATGCTGCCACTGAAATATTTCTACTTCGTTATTAAACCAAGTATTTGGACTGGTTCAGGTGAACAGACACAAACTTACCATGATGTTAGCAGAATTCACTTTTGAAGCTTCCCGTATCTGATTACTGTGACATTTTGGACAGTTCTGCAACACTCAGTCCATGATTAAGTGGAAATGACACCTGGGTAATAAAGTTAGCAGAAAGTGCTAGATTTTCAGATATTTATTTTTTAAACCAACATCACCTTGCAGGATTCTACCTTTTCAGCAATAATGGAAGTAATTGATTTTTATCTTACTAGGAAAGGAAGTGAGAGAAATTAGATTTACAAACATTTCATTGCCTGCTCCAGTTGCAGCAGTTACTGACAGGACTTGGGAACACCAGCAATTTTGTGTTGAAAAACTGCTGGATACATTTGTACCATTTGAACAGGTGATTCCCCAAGTCCTTTTCACCAATACAGAGTTGGAGCATTGCTGGTGAGATAAAGAAGCAGAATAATTGACAGAGCCTTACTATTCCTTCTGCAGGAAGAAAAAAAAAAATCTCACTGAGAATGCTGCAGATTCAGACAATAGCAAGGAAAGCCTGCAGCTTCTTCATGCTGTGAAAAGCAGCTTTGTCCTGCTCCCACTTGCATGTGAGGAAGATCATGTACTCAACCAGTGACCAAGGAAAACTGCTTCTCTAGTGACCACCCCTTTCAGGGTGTTCTTAGATCATCTGTCTGCAGTTCAGGGACACTGTCTCTGACTCACTGAACAGCAGATCCTATCAAGGTTCTTCAACAAGACTGGAATTTAAGTTTCCATTTACGTTTATAACACAGAGAGTAAAGATTTTTGAGGGCAGAAAGGAGGAAAGGGAAAGCATTTAAAAATATCTTCAAAAGAGTAGTGAAAAGTACATTAAAAAGACAAACAACAACAACAACAAAACAAACAAACAAACAAAACCACAAAAAAAACCCCACCCACAACTTTGCAATTCTAGATTTTGAAGTTGAAGAATGATTCCCATCCCCGTAAAACCTTCCAAAGCTGATTTTCAATTATGAATTATGCAAACTCCTCTGGATTCTTTTACACTCAAGTTATTACATATTTAGAGTACGTTTCCAAGGCACCATTTGAGAAGGCACATGCCACCAGCATGCCTGAAGCACATGGCTCCCATACAAATCAGTGACATGCTGATTTAGTACAAACACTTGGCAAAATTCAGGAGACCTCAGCAGTATCACAAAAGCTTAACCTGAGCCAAAGGTAAATGTCCTATATAATCTGAAGCTAGGAACAAAAGACAAGCAGGAAACCAACTCTATATACATCAGCCGGGAAAAAAAAAAAGTTAAAAAAATGGGGCAAGAAGTTATTTTGCTTTTCAGTGGTATGGAGGTTTTTCCTGCCTGTCCAGCTCCATCCTTTCAGCTGCTTAATTTTCCCTACCCCTCAAATGGTTCTCACCCATATAAAGCAGTGTCTCAAGTTCTCTCAGAATTTTAGAGTTTTACAGCAGGAAAAAGCTGAAGAAACCCCTTTTACCTTTCAACAAAAAGACAGCATTCTGGCCCACATTCCAGCCAGCTTGGATCCTGGACCTCAGTGGGTAAAAACTGTAATGAAACAGCTTTTGTACCGAAATTAATATAATGATAGTGGAACTGGGGTCCAGCTCAGCCAGCCTCAATCATGGGTCATGAGCCCGTTACATGAGAGGTAACAGACATCCTGAGCCACCAATGGAGTAGAAGGTGTGTTGAAACATCACAGAAGGGAAAGGTTTCGTTTACTCCACATCCCAAAAAGGACCATGGGCCATGCTTCAAAGTAAAACAAGACTTTATCATAAAAAATCATCCTAAATTTAAGAGTATTCCCAATTTTAATTTGCCCTGCCTTTTCTTTTTTAATCTGAAGTGCTAATTATTATTTCCACAGCCACTAGTAGCATTTTTTAAAGAAGGATTCAGTGATTCATTTGTTAATATACATAAGAAATCTTCATGTGGAAATTACAAAGTAAGGGACAAGGCCTGTATCATCAGGCCTCTGTTTACTAGAGCAAGACAAAACAAACCATGACAAGCACTGCATCAGAGGAACTAGTAAGCATTTGATTTTTCTTTATTTTGGCCTGAACAGCTGATGGAGGAATTATTTTTCTTTTGTTAACTTCCCCAAATTTCTTTTGCTATGTAGAAACCTTCAGACATCTTTTTAGTCTGAAGTATTATTTAGCAATGTCATTTGAGTATACTGCCCTTGTTTCTCTCCTATTTTGTCTATCATTATACAGACACAAATCTCCCAAATGCTCTCTTTCAAATAAAATGGAACACAGGCATTTTTTAAAAGGTCATCTTTAAAATTACATACAATAAATCCAACACTGGTAAAAATCTATTTTAACAGCACTTCTTCCTCATCCCCACATTTCATCTCCATTGAATATTAAACAGCACAAATCAAAAGATGGGGCTTGTTGGCTGCTTCAGACTAGAGACATTCCCTTTCATAACCACAGCATTAAAGTCTGATCTAATTGCATTTATATAATTACTGAGGCTAAACCCCAAAGTATGGACCACAAGCACTCCATCATTTCCTCCTGACCCCCAAATCTGAGCTATCATTTTCTTCTTAATATTAATTCCCCATTTATGTTCTTTGCCTGCATCTGTGCAGATACTGAAGAGGGAAATAATCTTTCTTCCTATCATAAATCAAGCAGACGAGCTTATCAAGTCCAAACAGAGTCTCTGGATTGTTTAGGGGAATGAAAAGCTAAAATAATTTTTTAAATGTCAAAAGCACATAGAAATTCCAATGGTTTCTCAAGATATAAACTAATCAAACACATCTATGATAATGTAGAATTAAAAAATAAAAGGTTCCATATATCTTACCAATTTCTGAAGACTGAATTTTATAGTTATTTAGTAATCTAACAACACTAACTGTCAAGCAATGGAGCATTAGCATGACTTCAGTCAATGGGGCTACTATACTGTTGGCCTCTGAAAATCTGAGAAGGCAGCTCCCTGCAGCACTGTTCGACAAGGATGTCCCTTAACCTTTCCCACACCATCACTTTGCTTTCTCCTCTCTCTCTTCCTTCTCTACATTATTCCCTTGTTTGGGCTGTAAGTATCTGCTGCTGTGTGGTCTTTGTTCTCTGCTGTTTTCTGACCCAGAGCATAAGCAGATGTCCACTGGCTACAGTGACCCCCTTTCCTTGCGTATATGAGTCCACAAGCAGCCACCTTCCCAGTTTTCTTAGTCTTTTTCTTCACTTTTGCTGTCACTCTGGATAACCATTTGCCCCTTAAATTCATAAGGAAAGTCAGATTGTCCCCAAATGCTGCTCTTGCTCAAACAGTCCAACCCTCCCAAAAATCCGTCTGGGGAAGAAGCCAATGTTTTGCCTTGCCTCCTGCAGTTCAAATGTCTTATGGCCTGCCACAAGGCAGGCTTCAGAGATCATGGGCACAGCACTGGCTGTGCCTCCTGCCCACCCACCACATCCCTCTGGCTCTTCCTATGGAGCAGCAGCTCAGTTCCTGCTGTCCATCATGGGATGGGTTGGGATGGGAAGGAGATAGCTCAGCAAGACTTCATATCCCAAACTATCACTTTCTGCGCAGCCACAGGAAACCTGCCAAGACCACCGCAAGTACTTTCTTCTAGCACATGGAGGGTAATCCTTCAAACAAGAAAACCATGCTGGCAGGTCTTTCCACTCTGGGATGCAGAGAGTGGAGTGTTGCCTGCGCCATCGAGCTGCTGCTGAGGCCAGGCATCACCAGCCTCGTGGGAACCTGAGCAGGACCTGCCTGGGGCTGGAGCAGAATTAGGGTAGGGAAAATGGGCTTACACCCCACAGGGGAACAGAGAAGCTTGGAGACTTGTTCTGACAGAGCTACTGCTCTGTTCTTCCCACAGCCACTTGGAAATCACACATGTGCCATCCCACCACACAGAGGCTGAGATGCCTCTCATACTAAAGTCTCTGTCTTTTCTCCTCTCAGCTGATCCCAAAATTATGTTTGCTGTAGCTGCCAGCAGCTCTCTGGCTCCTGCTGTCCCACCATGTTCTGCAGGCTGCAGTGGGATCTGTGCTGTGGCAGTCAGGCAGAAGGGAATGGGAGAGGCTAAAGAGGAGGCTGATCTCACTCTCCATGCGTATGTGTCCAGATCCAGGGGGATGGATGTCATACAACGGTCTAATGTGCCAATAGTTAAAAGCAGAGATTTATCTTGCATGTCCTCAAAAGGACAAGAACAAACTACAAACCAAAATGTTCAAAGTAAAACTCACATCAAAAGAAGTCTCTCACCGTTGGAGCATTCAGAGGATGAAAACCTTGTCCCCCTCCTCCCGCCCACCCCTCCCAATGTGGCTCCAGTTTATGCAATATTCAGAAGCAAAGGAGCAGTAGCACATACTGCATAGGATAACAATGGTCTTTTTTTCACTGTTGAGAAAATGGTTATGTACTGCTTAGATGTTCCCATAAAAGCAGACTTGAAAAACTGCCATGAAAATTCACCTGTGCAAGCACACTACTTTCTTTCCCAACCTTGCAAGAGCCATAAAGAAGTAGAAACAAAACACCCTGGTAGCAGCCTAGCTTTCAATGGAAAAAAATATACATGCCGAGGAGATGTAAACCTTCCTCTACCTTCTGTAAGTACAGATGGCTCTTTGTAAATTTATATAGAACAGTAACATAGTTGCCATGAAGAGCGCCTAAGCAACCATCTATTAGCTCAAGGACACTAAAAACCCCATAAATGCTGTAAAATCCTGTGAGGAGAATAGCAAATGCTTCTGTGCACAAATCAGGACTGCCTCCCTCCTAAGCTGCTGAACTCCAAACTTGCAACCCGACAGGCAAAGAGAAGAGCTCATCATGGCAGAGTGAAGGAAGCTGAGACAGGACAACTGATACCTTTCATCCCACCCTAGAGAAGCCATATTACAATCTTATGGCAAAACCACATTGCTAAGACATGCAAGATGTGCTATGTTTCTCCAGAACATTTCTCCCCAGGAAAAACAACTTAAAATAGAGAATTTTGGGGGAACAAAGTTTTATTTCAGCAAATGGTTTTTAAAATAAAAACCTAATCCAACCAGAAATCTGTCTCATGATTTGTTTCATACACGTGTCTTCTTTCTTCAGGTTAATATTTTTCCCAGTCACTGCCTTTTGGTTACATCCACTGTGGGGATGGTTCACAGCAAGACTCCTCAAGCAGCAGAGCTGGAAATGTGAGTTTCCTCTGTTAGTAAAGTCTCTGGCATTTACCTGTGACACTGAAGGGAAAAAAACCCAAGTAAGACAAAGCCCACCAAAATGCCTTTACATATGGATTCTCATTCAAAGGTTCAGCAGTCTACTCTGCCCCATCACACACTGTGCACTGTGGCTATCAGGCCCTTTGCCTCTTTCCTTAGGGATCTTCCTCTCCTCTTCCTTCCATCCTGGCAGACTGCAGACTGGCCTCAAAAACAAGAGCCAAATTATATACATATCTGCTGTGGGAGGCCTGACTGGCACTAATCTTTCTGTGCTGGTGTGCCAATTGAAGAGGTCCAGCAGAATTTGGCCACCAAAATTACAGCCCCATCTGAGAAACAGTGCTGCAGAAATTGTCATTCAAAGCAAAATCCAAAGGCGGACTTTTGGAGAAAACCTGTAGAGGATCTCACGCCAATAACCCTCCAATGCCAAGTAGAGAGCTCATCTCTGAAGGTCAGTAATACTGAGGAACCTGCCCTGTGGCCAGAGACAAAGAAGGTGGCTGCCAAAAAACCCATGGAAAGACCAACAATTCCCTACTGTGATGTGATGGTACTTTACCTGTAATGAAGGCTGTCAGCAAAAATTTAAGCCTAGAAAATATTTTGTGCACACTTAGACGCAACAGGGAGATGAGATCGGTAAAGCATTTGCTAAACTGGCTGCAGAGACCCCACAGTCTCATGAATAATTAATAAGCTTTGCATGCTTAATAAAAACTCAAAGGTGGAGTCAACTGAGAACAGAGCTCTAGAGCAAAATCAGTAACATCAAAAGCACAGGAGGGATAAAAAAAGTAAATTCATTTTGTCTTTGTTCTTCCTTTATCTGTTACAAGATGAAGCAGCAGGGAAGTGCTGCCTTTAGGAAGTGACACCCTCTTTTCCCCCTCACGCAAGGCAGTGTCCTACACCTGTGGTGCTAGAATGTACGGAGCTTTCCCACCTTTGAGCATCGCACGCTTCTCTACATGAGAAAAATCCTGTTTCCAAAGGTGATGAACTCCCTTGGCTCGCAATGGCTCCAGCATTCCTGAAAACCAATAGGTCTCTGGCCCATGGGCAATCACAGTTGGAACAAGTTTAACACTGGGGTGGTTTTTTTTTTTTTTTTTTTGGTCATTCCTTCACCGAACAGTCACCGAACAGCATTTATTACAGGCATATTCAGAGAATCAAATAGGTTGGAAAAGACCTCTGAGATCATCAAGTCCAACCTATGCCCTGACACCACCTTGACACGTAGACCATAGCACTGAGTCCCACATCCAGGCTTCCCTTAAACANCTTTTCCGCCCCGAGGCCGCCGTGACGTGCCGCGCCCGCCGCTCCGTGCGACGTGTCCCTCGGCCGGCGGTGAGGGCGGCTCGGGGGCCCGCGTGTGCCCCGGCCCCGGGAGACGGGGATCGGAGCCTGGGCAGAGGGGACTGGGATGGGGCCGGGGATGGGGATTGCAGGGACGGCGGCAGGCAGGGGGGCCTCGGCCGGAGCGAGGGGGAAGGGAGTCGCTGGGGACGCGAGAGGCGCCGACATCGTACCGAGAGCCTCCTGCCCGGGGGTCCGTAGGGATTGAAGGGAGCAGATCCCTCCGGCGGGTGTCCTGCATGCGGTGGCAAGGCCGGCACACGCCTGCTGCGGGAATAAGGCTTGGCCACAGCGTTGTCTCCGAGCTCGCCAACCCCCCGGCACCTTCTGGCGTGGGGATCTCCTCAAACCGGCGACTTTTGTCTATTTGGGCACCTTTGGTGGTGTTCTCAGAAACATGGCATAGGACATAAGCTGAAAGCCTGCTGAAAACTGCGATGGAGCTGTTTTCTGCTTCTGGGCTGAAAGACAAAGTTTTCCATATTTTTTTTTTCTTTTGCAGACAGAAATAGGCCCTCATGTTTATTTACTGAAACAGTGTTTTCATTTCCTGCAAAGTGGAAATATCTTAGGTTGGAATATGACACTTTAGGTTAACTCAAGCCTTTAACAAATTTTGTAGGTAACTGCTACTTCTGTAATTAAAAATTTCTGGTTTTCAGTATATATGTGGAACCATCAGTGCTAAATGTGTCTGTCTTTGCAGGCAATCATGGATCAGGTAATGCAGTTTGTGGAACCCAGCCGTCAGTTTGTGAAAGATTCCATACGACTTGTTAAGAGATGCACCAAGCCTGACAGGAAAGGTAAAGCACGCAATCAACCAGAACACAATCCTTATTTCATCTTGTATCTTACCGCTTGTCTTTCCATACGTCACTTCTATTGATTGTTTGCTGTAGATGTTTCTCATCTGCCAATATGAGATTGAAACTTGAGCTTTCGTTGTTTAAGTGTCAATGTGTTTAAGGTTTTGGCTATAGTAACCTTGAGCGTGTTGTTTTCTGGTATGTACATAGGCATGTGAGTGGTAGTAAGATTCAATTTAGGAGGGAGGTTAAGTAGCTGAAATTCAGTTCTCCGCAGCTGTCCGTCATTGCCTGATTGGGGCAGGAACAGTTTTGTTGCTGGGAGTACGGAAGAGGAGGTACTGGACTAGAGAGGCTCCAGAGAGAAGCTAGAACTAAAACCAGAATGCAACTGGTCCTCCTTACTGAAAGTTAAAATGCTTTATTCACGTGCTCAGGGTGAACAGGTCTGTGACTTAAGTTTTCTGTTGAGATCCCTAAGGAGCTTTATTCCTTGTTAGGTGTCTGAGGGGCTGTTGACCTTAGTCAACTTCATGGTTGCTGTCCTAAAGTAGTTGAAATTCCCCAAGTACTCAATTTTTGCAGGGTCTTTCAGTGCTGTCCTCCTGTGAAAGAGAAAAATACAGATTTTCCAGTTTTGATGCTGTATTAGGGATTACTTTCAGGGCTTGTAGGGATGTGAAGGAAACATAATAGGATAAATGTTCCGTGAATTGTCTTTGCGGGTATTTTTTATTCTGCTTATTTAAAAAGATTGTGATTGGCCATTCTTTGTGGAAATCTGCATCTTCTTTCTGACAATCTCATCTGTCTTCTGAAAAAGTGGATTTGTTTCTTAGCATCTGTACAGATTTTGAAGTGTTTACAGTGTTAACATAGTTCTGTGGAGAGAGAGCTCACCTTTGGTCACTGCAGTGCACATCTGTATGCCACACATGAGACTTCCTGACAATTTTTTTCCATTGGTTTTTGCAGAGTTCCAGAAGATTGCCATGGCAACAGCAATAGGCTTTGCGATAATGGGATTTATTGGTTTCTTTGTCAAATTGATCCATATCCCAATCAACAATATAATTGTGTAAGTGAATAAGGCCTTCTATTTCAATAAATTTTTTACCTGTTCAGTTTTAAACAGAGGACGTTAGTGAGCCCTACAGGACCCATGTTGTTTTAGTGTCTGTGCATTTCACATGTTAGTGTAATATGACAAGTATTACTTGATTCAAAGGACTTTATGGACAGTGTTAATGAACTTCTATGTTCATTCAGCATGCTGCAAAGTATTAGATCGATAGTTCTTAAAGGTTTTTTCTGAGTATTCTACTTCAAAACTGAACATCAGATATTTTGATTTCCAGCTCCTCAGTGTAAGTTTGACCACAGAACATTTACCTTATTTGGATCTTAGTACTCTTAGTGTTTCCAGTTTATAATTTGGGTATCCAAAATAAATGGATGTATGGTAAGGTAAAGAAAACTGAGTGGGTGTGCTGTTGTAGGATGACAGGGCACAGAACAGAGCTGGTCTTGTTTCACTTACTGCGTGCTAGATATGTTTGAAACATTGTTTTATGTGTAACTGCATCCTGTAAAATCCCTTTCGGAATGAATGTTACATCGTGAAAAATTTGAACTTCAAGTTTACTGGCACCATGGTAGTGCATTTTAACAGTACCAGTTAAAACTCCTCATATTCTCCAGAGCTGATGTGATCCCCTCTCCAGCACTGGAAGAGGTTAAAGACCTTTTTGTGTCCATGATGTGTGACTTCCTTATACCTGTAAGAGTGGTCATCTAGGAAAGGAGTGTTTAAAAACGGGAGATGAAACTGTAATGGTTGTCCTAACAAGGCAGATGTGGGAGGATAAGTAAGACTTCAGGTGGGATCACTTGATCACACTTCATTAGTTGAAACTGATTACTTTGTTCTCTCAACAGAGGCGGCTGAATAGTCATCATGAAGAAGACAGTTGTGACACCTGCTACAATGATTTCACACCTTTAATTTGTTTGATATTAAACAAGCTCAGTTTGCGTTTTCAAACATTCTTGTTACCCTATTTCTTTTTTAAAAGAAATGATCATATCTGTCTACGGGAGCCTTTTTTTTTTTTTTTGGATAGTAGTTTTGTGTTTTTCTTGTTTTGCTACTTCTAACTGTAGTAGAATCATTCAGATGGGAAGGAAGCCTGGAAGATCTCCAGTCCAATGTCCTGCTTGAATTTGGGTCAGTGTTGCATTCTAATGAGGTTGCCTGAGGTTTTCTCCAGTCAAATACTGAAAGCTTCCAAGGGGGAGCTGTATGACCTCTCTTCAGGAGCTGTTTACAAAGCAGTAAATTAAACTTTGGAACAGCATTGTTCCAGCAAAAGCAGACTGCAAGAAAACAGCATTTCTGTATTGTTTTAAGTGGTGTTGTAAAAGTGTATGGGAATTCCTATCACTAATTTCTGGAATCACCATAATTATCACTAATTTCTTTCTGCATTTGGAAGTCATGCTAGGTTATAGTATGTACTTGACAGGGAAAAAAACCCATGTCAAACAAATTGCATTGCCAGTCCTTATTCTGATGGCATAATTAAAAACCCCAAACATAATTTAATACTGAGATGTGGGCTTGACATTTCTGAGTCTGAATTTTAGCTTGCTAACTATTGCTAGCTCCTTTCCCAAGGGAAAGCTGTCAACAGTTTTCTCGCTTCAAAACATCTCCCTCCGTTTCTCAAAACAGGTTACAGTGTTCCCTTTCCCATAACAACTGTCCCCAGGTGTTGTTTCCTATTACTTAACCAATAAAAAAAAATATCAGTCTGATGGACCAATAATATACCTTTTTAGCACAGCATGTTATAAAAAAACCTGTTAGAATTGTAAATAAAACCTTTCTCTTCTGACAAGTATATAGAGTCAATCTATTTTGTGAACCTACCCTACTAGCACTGAGATATACCATTTGAGGATTATTTGGTTGTCAGAGATACTAAGCAGTCCTTCAGCAAATCCACAACTTGCTCACACAGTTGGATAGGATATAAACCCATTTTGGATCCTGTTCTGTTCGTAGAATCATAAAGGCCCCTGCATGTTGACGTGGAAGTTTCCATTATTTTAAGTTGCATATTTTGATTTTAAGATCTAGGCCTGCAAAAACTCAGGTAAATGCAATGCTCTTCCTCAGATTTAGATTAAGACATTTAATTCACTTCAAAAATCTTACTGTAAGCATTTGTTATTTGCAGAAGGTACAATGTTCAGTTCTATTATGCACTTTAAAAGCACTTAATCTGGGAGATCTGATACTGGTATTAGAACTTGCTTTCTAAGTATAAAAAGTTCAATTATTATTTTTCTTGAGGAATCTTCACCAGTACCTACATACATTACAAACCAGGACAGAAAAATGAGGTTAGTTAATCTTAGTGCTATCACCTTGTAATACAGTTATACTATGTGCAACTGGGTACAGTATTTCCTTTTGGCAGGAGGAATAGTTTAGTATTGGAATAAAATACTTTGTAAAAGTAGCCTGAACCAACCCAATAAGCAGCAGCAGTTTCTTTACATTCATTTCCATTTGTGGTTGTACTGAGTGTCTGCTCATGCATCTTCAGATTAAATAATGTGATTTACCAGGATGAACTACTCTATTACTGCAAGTAATTTTGATTCAATCTCAAGTGACTTTTATTTCAGACTTGTTTTTCATTCAATACAGAAAATCAGTGCCTGCTTGTATCTTGCGACCACTTTACCGTCTTAATTCAGTGAAATTTTGTAGTAATTTGAGTCGTGTCAGATCAGAAAAGGCAGCTGTTGCTGATCTTATCTCTTGATAGCCATTGTCCACAGCAAAGGTTTGTCTGTCTCGATGGTCACAATCCCGGAGTTGTCATACGTGTTGGAAGTACTGACGAGCGTTCCAAACTTCAGCACCTGGTTAGCTGTGAAAAGCAAGGAAGAGACTGACTGGTTCTCTACAACAATAAGAGGACATCAGTGCATGTGTTTTGAAAGACAACTGCTCCCACTAAGAACAAAAAAAGTAGCTGAATAAATCTAACCCAGATAAGCATTATCCAGTTAAAACTTGTATGAGATTTTTTCAATGACCTGAAGAGGCAATAAATTAATCCTCAAATTAACAGTTTGAGTTTACAGCAGATTATTACAAAAGCAGTTTGTTGGATAATCCTCAGAGTTTCACATCTGGAAATTTGTATTTCATTAGGACCAGTTCAAGTACTAATGCTAGAAAAGTAGCACTAGTAAAGTAAAACAAAGAGGATCTTACTGTAGTTCCAAACTTGGGATTTGCTTTAGCTCAGCAACAAGCCTATAATCTTTTAAAACATGAACAGTTCTAGAGCAAAGGCCAGCAGTTAAAAGTGATATTATTTAACAACTTGGAATTAAAGGACTCACATCTTCTATTTCATGTGAGGTAGGTGTTTGTGTACATTAGAAACCAAGTGGCATTACTCCAACAAATAGCAACTGAAGTTCTACCTTTCATTTCTTCCCTTTTTGAGATAGCATCATTTGCATGTTGCAAACCTACCAACTTCCTCAAAGGCACTCTAGAACTACTCAGTTCTGTGGTAGTCCTTGCTCACAGAAAGGCTCAGAGTAAGAACTCTAATACTATCCTTTGCTTTAGCCTGTAAAACAAGCCAAATAACAGCTCTTAACCCACTGTCACCTCAGAAAAACATCCATGGAGGATGAGAGCTGCAGCTGGGGAGGATAGTTCTGGAAGATCAGCAAGTGTGTGTGACCTATCAGAATTGCCAAATCATGCATTGATACCAAAGTAATAATCCTCTGGATTTGCTGTAAAGTGACCCACTGCAAAGAAAGATCTCCCTGTGGTCAAAAGGAGTGCTAAACTTAATCAACTATTTTGTGATTTGCACAGGAGACGCATTTTCCAGTGTTGGATATGAAGGCTGGCTCTAGTAAACTTGGGTGTAGTGCATTACTAGAATGCATGTTACACTGTCTACCCCTTGCTGGAAGCTGCAGTGGAGGAACTGATCTTGCTAGGCTCTATGACCTTAAAAGGAAGGACATTTGGACAAAAGCCAGGACATGTAGCTTAGTGTCTCTTCTGCCAAATCTGTGCTTGCTGCTACTTAGTGCTGCTCCTACGCTTGTTATTAGCTTGAAGTGAACTGAAGAGGAGGTTTCAGCTGCTAGCTGAATTTGTTGGAATGAGAGACTTAACACCCAAGTTTCACGACTGCAAATGGAAGAGTCCTGCCATTGAAGTTCAGGAGCTGGGAGCATAACTGCAATGCAGCGCAGAAATCCAGCAAAAAGAAAAGAAAAAAACCCCAGTACTACTGTACTAGATCAATTGTGTACCTAAAATTAAGGTGCTAGATTCTGTCAGGATGCTTTTGGACACACAACAGTACCAGGTAGGGTCCTAGACAAATGCCAGGATGAATTGAGTTTTGGTGTTTGCCTTTGGAAGACACAGCAGAAGCCACAGGGGCTGTGTCTTGCCAGAAAACACAGATTTCACCGTTTGCAGGTAAACAAGTAATTTTATGCTGAGGTAACACATGGGTAGAGTTCCCTGAGTAAAAATACTCCCAAAATACTGTGTTAAGTGCTGTGGTCAAGCTGTGAATGTTTCCAGTCAGTTTTAAGTGGGAAAGAAGCTTAAATACTTTAAAACATTTGCTGACACACAAATTGCCTTATTTTGGTTACTATATATTGAAACTTGAAGGGGGTGGGGAGGAAGAACTTAGTTGATGAACTGCTGTATAAACCCACTCATTTAGTATCATTTATTGCTTCTTGCTCAAGACTCAGAATAATACTTAATGTTTCACAGCTTTGCATATAAAATAATGGCTCTGCAGAAGGCAAGAATTAACAACAACATGGCAGCTTAATGAAACAAAAACTAAAGCAGTATTTCTTAGTGCATTAAATCAAGTGAAAACGACAGCCTTTTTTTTTCCCCTTTCAATAGAAAATTCTTGCCCACTAGATGGAGCCTTTAATCTTTATCAGGTTTTCTGCTGGGCAAGGATCACAGTGTGAAATGCTGAAATGAAAAAATGCAAAAACTATGAAACAGTACTGCTGATTCATGTGGCCCAAATGGACCAATTCCAAGCACTTGATTTCACAACCAGCCAACATTTCAACTAACATAATTAAAAATGCATGTTTTTCATTCAATTAATGAACAGTAATTAATGTGAAAACCTAGGTTTGAGCTGGTAAAGGAAATAAGAGGTTGTGCAACCTACTGCTGCTAGGCAAACTGCCTGCTGTGTCATGCATTCTGATGGAAGTTTACAAGGTCAAAGAAGTGATAAGTTTCATCAGTTCACACCTGGTCCATTCCCTTTTTTAAAAATGAATTTCAGTCTTATTTGTTGAGTCCTAGCAAGAACTTAAGTCTTGGAGAAAAAAAGAAAACCTATTACAACACCCATTTTCAATACTGCGATTACTTTTCAAGATACACATTCCAAAGAGAACCACCTTTTTATTTTCTACTATTTAGTATTTATAGCTTTGCTAAAATTGGGTACCAAATCAAATTTCAATACAGGATTCCACACTGTGATTAAAAAAAAAAAATCCAAATCTCAAACTCCCTGAAAATTCTATAATTTTGTAATTAAAAGAAATCTTATTTTGGATCATTGAAAGCTTTCTTTTTGACCAGTAGTAGTCTCCTGTTTTTTGTGAGAACTTTAAAGAATTGGTTTGGATAAACCCATAAGTGATTAACTGAAATACCCCCCAGCATTAGAAGTTTTGTTTAGTGCTTTGGTTCCAATCAAACTGTGTTTGATTGAAACCAAATTCACTGACAGTGGATTGTTGATGAGAAAAATACCCAGCTCCTCCATTGTAGCTGTACTATTTTTTCATTACTCTCCATCTATCAAGTCAGCAAGGACTTTAGTACTAAAAGCAAATGCTGTTCTTGCCTTTTTTTTTGAGGGGGAGCAAAAAAACCTACCAATATCCCCCCCCTCGCCCCTAAACTCCCCACCCAACAAAGTCTATCATGAGACAGTTTTTTATGGTGTGCCTTAGGTTCTTATCCGCAACAAATTTCTGTCTAATGGATTGCAGCATACCACTTAATCAGACCTCAACATAGGCATGGAGAGGACTGACTTTGATGAGGTAGTGGACGAATGTATCTCTAGCAGTTTTTGTTTTGTTTAGATGTTTCAATCCACCATAGTTTGAGAATGTTGGACATAATTTAAGAGAAGAAAACTGAGTGCATGTAGGTGAGCTTCCCAAGGGAGCATAATCACGAAAATCATTACTTCTCAGACATTTGTTCTGTTGACCAAATTACACGACAGAAGAGATCTCAGTAACTCACAAGACTGGCAATTTCCACTATTTTATTGCTCTTACTCTGATAATTTTTTTTTTTTAATTACAAATCCTGGGATGCCATATGAAAAATGTTACTCTTGGAGGTAAAATTTTGAAAATTCACGAATCTTATGGATGCAAGAACAACATTTGGAAATGATAACAGAATAGACCCTATAGGTAATTAAGTTACATAAATCACCAAAAAACCCAAACCTAAAAATTTATTTTAAAATCTCATCCTATTTATACTTCTACCACAGTAGGGACTTATTTTTAAGTGGCTGATACTGAAAATTAGTCCTTTATGAGTGGCTGGTATATAAGCCTTGTTTGCAATCCTTGTGCTGCTGGCTTTCAGCCTGGAAACTGAGAAATAGTGTGGCCTAGTTATAACTAGACTGGAGGTCATCATGTCAAGTGCTGCAAAAACACTCTCATCATCAGATAATTCCTCTTAATCATTGTATTCATGATCTAGTAGACTTGTAAACATGATTTCTATGTTCTATTGTATTATTTAGGACACTTAAAGTTCAGTCCAGAGGAGAGCGCTTACCTATCTGAAAAATATATCAATCAAGGTTTCATGTACATCTTATAAGCTGCACTTAAGTAGTGCTTGAGGGAGGCATGTACAGAGAAAAACTTCATCCTGAACTTGTTATATATGGCAAAACAAAATTGTGTCAGGTCTCACTACTGTTACCACAAATGACTAAGGACAAAATACTGTCATGTTAAGCATGTCCAACAAAGACACTGTGAAACTTATGCCATGCTTCCTTTTCTCCACTGTGTCTCAATTACTTCCTGAAATATGTAAAGTCAGACCTTGCTGGTTTCCACCACTGAAAATAGAAACAAGGAAAGGAATACAAGCAGATTGCCAGTTCTGGCATGGATGCAGGGAATATTAAAATAATTAATAATTAATTAAAAGCCATATTATAGTGAATGTAATCCTCTTCATCCTAGGCAAATGCTGCATCAAAATGATAGAAAATTAAGATCAATAAGCTGAAACACAAGCTAAAGTGAAATATTGAATCACCATTTGGTATCCTATTACAGTTTATCTGGAGAGGATTTCCCTGAAGTTCTGTGTTAGGAGAAAAATCTGCATTTAAATGGAGATACATTAGTAATGCATGAGCTAGTACTTTGCAGGTCACCCTGTGTCTGCAGAACAGCAGCATTAATTTTGCTATTTAAAAATAAAAATCCTAAGTAGTTTGTAGACTGATTTTCCTTTCATTCCTCCTAGGTTTACACTTGTGGTTAGGCTGACTTCACTGGAGTTAATCTTGATTTACACTGACAGATACAAAGGAAAAATTGGGTGCTTGATCTCTGTGCAGTGGGAACTGCAAAACTGGAAGTTGCAAATAACAGTAATTTACAATAGAACATGAACTATTTTCAATACCGATACAACAGAAGTACCATAAAGGCTTGCTGAGTCTGCTGGAAAGGGCTGACTAGCCTGGTAGTCAGATTTCCTGAGGGCCAAGGGGAGTTTTGAATAAGCAGAAATTGCATTGGGCATTTTTTGTAACTGTTGTAACTTTGGGTACCTGGGTTTGTGGCACAGAACGATGGTTTTATAATCTCAATGCATTCATTCAAGCAGACTTATATAATAGCATTGAGAGGATATGGGAGGAAGGGGGGCCAGCAGGCGGGGCCAGCACAGGTTGCCTGGTGGCTTTTCCACCAGCTCAGGTGCTGGCAAAGACTCTAGGCCAGGACTGCAGCACAGGCTGCCTGGCCTCACACTAGGGGGAATTTAGGAGGCTACAATAAAAGCTTAAAGGCTATAAAAGCTTCATAATTTCATTTAAAAACAGAAAAAATATATTAACAGAACCGTGTGTTCTACCCTGCATAGAAACCACCCATCTTGAGAGAGCCTTCAGAAATGCAAATGAATGTCAGAAGTTTTCAAATTTATTTCCAGCACACATTTTTTCCCACATATTTTTTCCAGCTTTGTAATGGTGGTACTGTAAGAATATCTCAAAGTCTTCCTGTCACATCACCTGCTTGGTGGCAATTTAAAGTGATAAGCTGATAAAAATGATGCTAAGAAAGACTGCTAAAGACTAAAGTCTCTGCTGCTACTCCTGCTTCACCAAGATCAACAAGAATCATTAACTGTATGGAGTTTTTGCAGCTATTAGCAGCATTTTAGCACTATCAACAAGATGTACTTCTGTGTTTGTTCAAAATCACTTTAGCGTATTAATTAAAGGGGCCTGGAAAGTTAGACAAGGAAACTCTACATACTGTTTTTAGTAGTGCCTTTCTGGTCTAAATGTGATAAAGCTGTAACAGGAGTGATCTAGCAAAAACATAAAGTAAGTCAGGGAAATAGCTGTCTGTAAGACTGTTTCACTAACCTAAAGGCAAAGCCAGGCTACAAAGTAATTTTAAGAATTGAGTTTAGCCAGTAAGAAGTAGGGTGTTAACTTAATTTTTGATGCTTTCCACTAAGTTTCTATGTTTCTCAAACTACTTACAACTCTCAGGTGCTGTACAGGTGACAGGTACTATTAATAACAGTGTTAGAGCACCGAAGAAACAGCTACAGAAATAAAACGTAGCTTCAGTTTGACAGTCACTGCTGTAGAGATTTTGCATATAAACTAGACAAAATAACTTGTTGCTATTTTGGTCTGTCTCTACTTCATGTTGTGAGATAAAGAACACTATTCTCATGAGAAAAAGGGCAAGAGTAATACTGAGATGCATCAGCTAATGAATTGTCTTACTGCTAACTTGTCCATAAGACACCTCATAGCACACATCATCCTATTATGCTGTCATCTTTAGAGGCATTACTTAGTCACACAAAGCTGAGGATGGCAATCTGGTGAAACACTGAAACCTGAGATTAGCTAAAAACAATGGTGTTCTGTCACAGCATTTAGGTCTGAAGCTCTGGTTTGACATGACAGCAAAGAACCTAAAAATACTTGCTATTTTGAAAGCTGCTAAACTGTCAAGTTGATATGATGCATGTAGCAGTGAAATCTGCTGAATTTATTAGAGAAAGTCATCCAAATGATACTAGCAATTGACCACAGGCAGTGCTGCAGAAGAGAGTGAAATTCCCCCTACATTCCTGATGACTGGGCTGTTGGAGACAGGGAAGAGAGATGGAAAGAGGAAGGAGAGGGAATCTTTTCCTCACCTAAATCTCAGGGCTAGGCGACTACATCCATGTACTCAGGCTTCGAACAACATAGCACCAGAAAGTGTTTCAACATAACCAGATCCAGGACTGACCAAGATCAACAATTCACCTCTAGCTACAGTAATTTTTCAGCACTTCATACAAAAACTAATAAAAAAAACAAACCCTCTCTTTACAAACCCCTATATATCCTACAACAGGTTTTAAAGGGTGAAATTAGTTAACCAGAACACAACGTTCATTATTTTTCTCTTCTATTCTTTGGACTCCTGATAAATCCTGTCACATTTAGATTACTGCATTTGCAAGAAGAAGCAGTAAAAGAGGATTTTTAAACACATTCATAATACAAGTTTTTAATCTTCTGTATGCATACCGTTGTTCCCATCATTTGCAAAAATGTGCAGACATAATGATTATTTCTGTATCAATCAAACTGGGTCTGTAGGTGAAATATTGGTATATGGATATTTGCTCAGTAAATACCTACACATGTTGGGTGAACTGGGGATCTCGTTCAATTGCTCCATGGAGGAGAACAGCAGCAATGCCATAAATATTTCACAACAATCTGGGCCAACTGCTTATATCACCTACCACTGTGTAGGAAGAGTCCCCAACAGCAAGTCTCCCAAGAATTTAGTACTTCTCTGCTTTCTGTGATGGGGATATGATTTTCCTAAGGGAGTTGATCTAAAGCCAGTTCCTAGTCAGCCCTGAAAAACAAATTTAAGCAGGCTGCCTTCTTATTGCTGCTGCCAGCACTACCTCAGCACCATATCCGGAGTCTTGTTCTGCTGCACACATTTCTTCATCACTGGGTAAAAATCCTGGCAGGCATCTGTGGACCCATAGAGAGGGGAGCCCATGCTGGAGCAGGTTGCCTGGTAGGGCTTGTGACCCTGTGGGGGAACCATGCTGGAGCAGCGTGTCCTTGAAGGACTGCATCCTGTGGACAGGGACCCATGCTAGGGCAGTTTCTGAAGAACAGTAGCCTGTGGGATGGACTCTCAGAGAAGTTCGTAGAGGATTGTCTCCATGTGAAGGACCCCGTGCTGGAGCAGGAGAAGGACTCCTCTACTTCTGTAGTGGCAGAAACAACTTATGATGAACCAACCATAACCACCAGGCCCTGTCTGCCTGTGCTGCTGCTGGGGATTAGGTAGAGCCTGAGAAGGAAGGAGGGGTTTGAAGGAACAGTTTTTTGAGATTTTCTTTCTCAATATCCTGCTCTATTTTTTTTTAGTAAAAACTAAATTACTGCCCCCAAGTTTAGTCTGTTTTGCCCATGATGGTAATCAGTGAGTATTATCTCTTGGTCCGTATCTCATCTGATGAACCTTTCACTATATTTTCTCTCCCCTGACCAGTTTTGGATGGGAGTAATAGGCTTTAGTGGGTACCTGGCATCCAGACAGGGTCAACCCACCACAGAGGGGTCCAACATATTGCATATTTAAACCCTTCCCCTGCCAAGTCCCACCAGAACTGACCTAGTTCACAGCTGCCCCACTGAGACTCCTGGGTGGCCCCCAGGAGCCCCACACTCTCATGACAACTAAGAATTACTTGCTCCAAGACCTCAATCAAGCTGCCAGACCAGAGAGACTATTGAACTGAGCCAGAATAGTGTATCTGGTGCTCAAAGAGCTCCTCTGACCACAGGGAAGCAAACAGCTGCCTTCAACTCTGAGCAATGGTCAAGGTAAAAAAAAAGATACATGCCCTGCCACACTGAACCCCAGGATAGCTGTTTGCATTATGGCCTGCTTAGGGCAAGGGCATGGCTGGGCTTGAAAGCAAACTGCAGCCCCTCTGAGCTGCTAGCACAAATAACAAACTTCAATCAAATTAAATCCCTGACAAACAATTTTATTATGCAAGCTTTAACAGTGAATGGCAGCATTTCCTAACAGAGTTTTATGTAAATATGGTATTACATTTATGCAAAAAATGAAGAGAACAAACTGGAATATTCATCCTTATGTACAAAAGGCACCATTAATAAAGCAGCTGTGCTTTTGTCTAAAGCATTTCTCTGGAAGGGGGTAATTATTATTTTAAAAAACCCACCCTGATCTTCTCCTGACAGCTCACAAGGTACATGTTCATCTACTTGCTCTTCCTGACGGCTGATCTATTCTAGGCACACATAACTATTAAAGACTATTATACTTCTGATAGAAAAATAATTCCATTTATCTTTACCCTTCCTAGCAGCACTGCTTTCTTTCAGTGTTGGGGTGGGGTGCTGTATGATGTTTTTAAAATGTGGTTCTTTTCACCCCTACTATTGCTGTGCATTACTTAGAATTTTAGATTGCTCTGCTTTCTTGAGAAAAAACAATTAGACACAGATAGTATCACCCTGAGGATGAAGCGAAAGCAATTATTTCTGTTACAAAATGTCCCCCTAGATCTGCATGTGAACAAGTAAGCTTTTTGATTTTTAATTTTATTACTTTGTCTCTCTGTTAACAAATAATTAATATGATTACTAACACCCTATGTACCTCTAATGTCTATGTGATTTCAATTACAAAGCTATTAATGCTGCTTATTATTTCTATTCCATTTATCTTCAAACTTGTATCTTAAACTTACAACATTTGTTGACATTCATGGAACTGTGGCTCCTCCAAACTTGCTCACTGGAGTCCAGGACCGTTTATGCATTGCAACCCTTGAGACAGAACATGAGATTCAACAGGAGACTGCAAGCTACACTGTTTATAGTTCAGAGGCACTCAATTGGATTAGATGGCTCTCCATGTCCTCCAAAAAATAAAGGACTGCTTTTGAAACAGTGCTGCCCATTGTATCTTTCAATCTCCCTTCTTTCTAAGCCTTAAAGTCAGCTTTTCAGGAAAAAAATAAATCCAACAAAAATGTAACTTATGACACAGCACTGCCCATTTTAGATAGTATTACCCACTTCTTCCACTTCACCCAGCATTAGAGCCCTATGCTTCAGGAAGGCCATGGGAGGGCTATCTGCCATGTACATGAATCAGTAAGTCATTGCATATGGCTCATTTAATGTTCCTGGCTGTTTGCTTTTACAGTGGTTTTTTTTGGGGATGCACGGTTAAGATTTGTTATCAGTGCTCCTGAATACAAACAGCCCCTATATAATGTTTGTCCCAAAATGAAAAAAGAGATTTGTCATTAGAGGCAAGTCCTAAGTCTCATTGACTGTCAAAAACTTCATTCAAGTGGAAAACTCGATACTGAGAACCTGTTAGTTGGCTGTGCACTCTCTAAAAATTCTGATTGATTTCCAGTAATGATTTCCAATATGAATAGTGCTCTTCATATTGGTGTGTTTCCTCCTTCTGACCTGAAAAGCCTTTTTGGCCCTGCCCCCCACCCTCTTCTCCCCTCTGCAAACTGGCTCAGCTACTCATCCCTTACATTCAGAACATGCCATGCACTTCCAGGCCACCTGCAAGCATTCAGTGGCTTGGGGGATCTTTTCTTTGGCTTCTTCTCTAGGGAGGAGTGCCTCTGTAGGGCTGTAGCAAACTTTCTGCCTGGGCTGAGAGGAAGGAAAGGCTTCTGCATTAATCATGCAGCACTGTGTCAGGCATTGCCCAGGCCAGGTGGTGTAAGCCCTTGGACCTAAAGTGCAGAGGCCGAATGCGCCACTAAATTAATGTAGTGCTACATGGTGCAGTCAAAGACATTAAAGTTTTAAGAGTGCAATTGATTATATGTAGCTCAACTTTCAAACACAGTGGTCAAGATGGATTGCAACAGTCATGCCATGGCACAGTGATGCATGTCAGCAGGCTCTCAGTTTTACTGTACAGAGGACTTGACATTGGCTTTTAACTTCCCAATAAACTACCCTAACACACTGCAAGAAGTGGGAAGGAAAAGGAACTACAAATCCAACCGTCACATGTAAAATAAAAGACTACACCAACTACACTACAGCTTGTCTGCTGCCAACAGCACTTGGTGTTAAAAGAACATGACGGCTGCAATTGCCAAGAAAGAAATTGTCCTCAAACAGCCTATTTTTTTAGGCCCATGGAGCTTCTATAAGGTAAATCTGTTTTTAGCCTAGAATGTTCCTTATCTTACCTGAAATTACTGTCATCTTCAAACATTTGTAATTCCTCACTAATTATCAGTGTGTGGGGCGTACTGTAGAAGAAACATTCCTATCAACAGCTAGGAAAGCTACCTTTCTGAATTACATTTTGAACTCAAAATCGAAGTGGTGAGACACTGGTTGGAACAGATTGCCTAGAGAAGTTGTGGATGCCCCATCCCTGGAAATGTTCAAGGCCAGGTTGGATGGGCTTTTTAAGCAACCTGGTCTAGTGTGAGGTGTCCCTGCCCACAGCAGTGGGGTTGAAACTAGATGAACTTTAAGGTCTCTTCCAAACCAAACTGTTCTATGATTCTATGAAATATGATTGTATCTTATTTGACATTGCTTTTCCCATCCTGGCCATTTGTTGTACTCAATATTTTCCACCTTTTGTTTCTGTGTTGTTTTTTTTTCTTTTCGTTTTGTTGTCATTTCACAAAAAATGTGATACCTAGCAGAATTTCACTGACATAAACTATTTCACTAAAATCACTAGACGTGAAATACTTTTTTATTTTGCAGATATGGAAAATTTTGCTAAAAGTAAAATTATATCAGAGGACAAGCAAACTTTAAATTACCATTACAAACTTCTGCTAGTTCTAGAAACCATGCTAGCAGCTTAAATTCTTCTTAAACTAACATCTTCTTTGAAAGTATTGAAAAGAATAGAAAAAATAGCACTTCTTTGCTGTACTATTCTGAACATCCTACAACACCTAAAACCCACTCCATCTCTGATGTCTATGGGATTACAAAGGAAACAGGAATACCTAAGAACAGTGACATATCTGATGACTAATCCTCAGATATTTCAACCAGAGTAAACACTTTATAATAGTTTCAAGAAGTCTCATAGCAAGTGAGACCTACAGCTCTATTCCACCTCTTGGAAGACGTGACTACAGGCACATATTCTTCTTAATATTAGAAGGATATTGTTATGTATCACTACAAGACATTCAGTGACAATAGGAAGAAGCTGATGTAACCCTGAGATAACCCTCAGAACCCAGAGATGTCTCACGTGAGCTTCGAACCCAACATGAAGCTTGGTGATCTCTGAACAGATACAACTACTTTGTAATTTAAGGCATGGCCAACTATCAAAAGCTGTGTCTGTTCCAGAATAGGCAGCACTGCTCTTCTAGAAACAGGCAGGCTTGTTTCAAGACAAAAAAGTATCACATGCGTGCCCACTACAAGGCAGCCTTCATAAGACCAAGTGAAGCACTTCACCATGAAGTCCAAAATCAGGAAGAAAGTCTGATAAGAGCTTAGAGATTACTGGAGAGTGGGTTTAGAAAACACCAAGTTAAACACCAAAATTTCCAGGAAGAACTGGATAGTTCTGTACAGAATGGATATTGATGAGCCTTGCAGCACTGAGGTCAGGACACAGCAAGAGGTTTGTCATGTCATGTGCAAGAGTGACCTTGGATTATACAGATTTTGAAGGGCTCATTTATAGGTACTTAAGCCTAAAAGAGACCAATATAGTATCATGCTTAAAAGCTGTGAGCAAAAATGTAGTTATATAACTTCTAATATCATTGGCAGCCAGCGAGAAAAATCTCTGCTGCTCTGAAAGGGTATACATAAATAGCCATAGAATTCTCTAGCAAAGCACAGGATCTTTAAGGAAGGCCAAAATACTGCAAGAAGCTCTTACTCAATTATACCTGAAGCCAGTCAGCCATGAAGGATGCCTTACACAAGCCTCACACAAAAACTATACTGGAAATGGACTGAGAGGTTTGAAAACAATGCTTCAGAACAGAAAAGTCCCTCAAATCTATCATTTTGGGAGAGGGAAGGAAAACTACCCAAGATTTAACATTAGAAAAAACATGCCTTGGAAAGCTTGCCTTGCTGTAGCTGTCTAAACTCACTAAGTGTAGCTTGTTGCCTAACCTCTGTTGCTCACAGGTAAACACTCCTGTTAAGAAGTTTTGCTCCCTCTCTTGAATCATGGACTTTAGAAGTCAGGGGATGCTGAACTGCAACACTGTAATTTGTAGAACACAGAATGGACAATATCATTGATGCAGTGTAATGAGCCATTTCCCCCTTCCCTACTGTGATTAATGGTGTGGACAGGAGGTCTGCTGGCCGAGCTCACACACCATTCTGGCCCTGGAGGCATGGCCTATATAGAGCACTGTTTGAATGCTTGTATGAGAGATTGGCAGGCAGAGGCAACTCTGGGAGCCTTTGTTATTGTCCGGTTTACTCTTTCCTGAGCTCCTCCAGCTTGCACAATCTGTATAGCCTCTGGGAAGGCAGCTTTAGAATTGGCTTACTTGATGGAAAAAGCTGTTCTTCTTGATGCATATGATGCAAAGTAATGTGACAATGATTGACAGCTAGAGGAGAAGAGGAGAGGAAAATTGAGTTAAGTTGGGTATTGTGTGAAGAAGCAGAAGGGAGAAGGCAAAAAAGAATTCCTCATTACCACAGGATGTGTACAGTGGGGGAGATAAGAGTTTCTGGGTTTTATAATAAGAATCATTAATAAAGTCAGTTAAGTTGACTCAAGTTTATGATGATATAAATTGTACTCCAGTGATTGCTGGATGTTTTTCTTCAAAACTTAATCTTCCCCAAACAGAAAATTATTACTAAGTGTAGGAGGCTGACAGTGTACTCCCCCTTCACATTTGTAAATGGGCCATGTAACGTGAATATAAACGCCAGGGCCTAGTCCTATCTGCACTTCCCCTGACACACTGTGCTCCTCATGTATACATTTAAGGTGAGTTACAACTTGCCTGCCAGCTTCTCTTTTCCTTCTGCCTTACACTGCAGAGTCAGTTGTAATTTTTAGTGAATGATGCAATTACATTGCAATGTACCAGGCAGAAGTGCACCAATGCTTTAGTGCGTTTTGAGTTTGGGTGTGAAAACGGAAGAAAAGGCTGTAATTGATTCCATCAGCGTTGTTTTTTTTGCATTGAAATGAAAGTTAAAACCCAGAGAAACTTCCTTCCACTAGAAAAATTAACTCAAAATGTGGAGTCTCTCTCTTTTTTGTTTTAGGAGATGGTACATGCCCAAGAGACAGCCCATCTTAGTTTATATCTCAGTTTATCTTCAGCGGACTGTTAGGTTCTGGACCACTGGCATGGAAGGCTGAAATCTTGGGGGAAAAGAAAAAGAGAGGGGCAGAAATGATAACATCTTGAAGACACTTGTGGCAAAACTAGAGATAGCAATATATATTGAAGAGGAGAGGTCTTATTTGAACTAGTCCCAATTGGCTCTTATTCTTAGTTATAAGTAAAAAGTCCCCTTTCCAGAGCTCCAGAAGGCATGCTAGGAATTGCTACTCATTGTTGCTATTTGGAAAGGTTCACCAGTGTCTCGTAAGAATATGCCATGCTTGCATTCAGCCTAAGGGAACGCCCATCATTAGTAAACAGGTTATGCTGTAGTTTTCCTCCTGCTGCATATATGCAAGCAGCTCAGTACAACAGAGTCATAGGAGATGAGTTTAGGAAATTACATACACAGTAGTCTGTCAATATAGAAACCTTTTCTTTCAGAACAAAACCAAAATGGTTTGAGTTTTTTTTTGTTTAAATCCCAATCTTCTACAGTTACTAATATCAGACCACATGCCACAGCACACTCACTTTGATGTAGCATTAATAAAAATAGTATTTTAATAAGTTCTGTGTGCAATCATAATGCACTAAAACAGCAAAATATCTCCTCAAAACCTCTTAATTGCTAAGAGGACTAATTTCAGCATCTATCCCTCTGAAAATCCTAGAACTCAAACCTCTGTAATCCAGGGTCATCTCTGCAAAAGATCTGCAAGTCAAGATGGGTCACAACAGGTCAAACTTTGAATATATTTCCTACTTTGAAAACACCTGGTAGGTGTCTCTATCATTCCTTAGGGATATGGGGTTCAAATAGTACAAATCTTCAGGCCAGTTGAGTACATTCACTACCATGTTCAAGGACAACTGCAACTGCAAGACACATGAACACGTCTTCATTTTTGCAAGCTAAAATTCAGAGAGGAACTAAATCACGTGCTTAACCTAAGTCCACGACAATGTTATCACAGAAACCTCAGTACCCACCCTGTGTTGTACTGAATTGAAGCCCAAAGAACTCCCTTTCAAACTTCTGACCATATAAGATGATGGAAAAAAGACAGAGAAATTTGCAACCTCTCACAATAACATATAGACCCTGCAGTGTCTTTAATTCTTGATATCAAAAGCTTTACATTTTGGCATGCACACAGAACTCCAAAACCAAAACACCTTTGCTAGGAAAGATCCAGTGCTCAAAACCTACTCAATCTTGGGGGCTCCTTCATTTTTGTTGCAACTTCATTATGAAGGAGGAAAGTTTCTTAACTTGTCATACTAAACCAAAATTGGTTTGATCTGACCCTAGTGACAATGAGCTGATTCTAGGAACACATGAAAGACCCTTGCTACTTTTCAAGAAATAGTACAAGCAACAGCTATCTTTTCCCCAATCCTCAAACAGGTACCCCTTTTCTACCCATCCACTGCTAAAATGAGAGATGTATGCTTAGAAATGCACCCTATGAAGTGTTCAAGACATTCTGATGGCCACAATTTATCAACATAAATTACTGTACTACACAGCAATGCTCCTGTCATAAGAAAACACCATGTGCCCTAAATTGTCACCTGCCCTCTCCAATAATCAGCCTACTTTTTAAGATCTAGAGATTTGCTGATAAAGGACACCTCAGTGCATACAACAACAACAAAAAAATTCAATTTCATACACATCACTGGAAACGTCCACACACTGCTCTATTAATCTTTAGATTGGGGTATTTTTCTCTTAAAATATGGTAATAGATAACTTCAAGAGAAAATGGGGAAGAGCACCCAGACAGGGGCCTACTGAATACTAAGCGAGTTTGCCTCCTTCCGTCTTGGTCTAAAATGTATCTAATGGCCAAAGCTGCTGTTTACTCTGTACCAACCAACACTGATGCAGAAGGAGCGTATGATGTTTACTGCCATCAGTCTGCCCCTGCATCTCCTCAAGCACTCTGTGCTGTGAGATCTGGCAGTGCTCCTCACCTCCCCCTGCTCACAACACATTTTGCTGGTTCCAGCATCATCACTCACCTGCCCAAGAGCTCCTGAAATCCCATACCCAACCTGCTTCGTAGTTACTTTTTTATTTTCTCTGGGAATCAAAACCTACTCTCTTCTGGAAAAGCACTCTGACCCTGTCTTTTCTCCTATGGGGATTCAGTCTCTAAGTTATAGCATATAGAAAAGACTTTCTCTACCTCATTCCTCAATCCCTCTGGATGAGTCCCTGCATGGTACCAGACCTCAAGTCCCATATTTAATGTTCTTTTGTTTCAGGACATTTAAAACTGCATGAGGAAAAACACACATGAAAGTGCCTGTGAGTAAATAATGAAGGGAAGTGGCCTCATGTTCTTCAGTGCCTTTGCCAGTCTTGACTTTTATAGCATTCTTCCTGTGTGTGAAAATTGTGATTAACAGCAGCATAGGAAATGCCCACCACTGTGTTTAGAGGCACACTTCTCCAACCACAAAACAGGAATCAGTGGAGTGCCCTTTGTGCAAATCACAGAATCACAGAACAGAGTGAGTTGGAAGGGCCCCAGATGGATCAATCAAGTCCAACTCTTAACTGAATGGCCTATATGGGGATTGAGCCCATGACCTTGGCATTAATTGGATCATGCTTGCACCAAATGACCAAGACCAAGTGTTGTGTCTTTGCTCCTGAGGGTACAGTCCTGTATCCTTGGGGGATCCCTGCTGGATTCATTCTCTCACTGTTTCATTCTGCAGCCAAGGAGATGATCCACCAGGGTGGAAGAAAAGCACATACACTCCTACTTAGCTGAACTGCCTGTGGGACTGTGGCTAAAGGCATAAACTAAAGCAGTGCCAAGCTGCTGTGTGGAATGCTGGCATCCAACTGGCCGACTGAGATGGCTCAGGAACCCCTGCACAGAGAAGGACAATTCAGTGGTTTAATGACACCCCTGCTTGGCATCTCTGCAGTTCCTCTGGTATGTTTGCACCTCCAGGGAGCCTCAAAACGAAGCTCTTCTGATGTACTTCTGTCTGCTCACGGTAACCTCAAAAGGCCTCCTCCTGTGTAACACAGAATGCACCAGCCATGTGGAGGTTAAAGGGTTCTGTTTGGATTTTCACTGCATCTTCCACCTTCTAAGAAATCAATGTAAGATTTTCTGTTATTGCCCATACAAGTTTCCCAGGACACACACAAGCTTTTAAGTGATGAATTAATGTCTTTGAAGTTTTAGGCTCTGCATTATCAGCTAGGAAAATCTATGAAGAGGGTGGACACATTTTGAGTTTTTTGAGACAATGCAGACTGGATTTTATTGAGAGAGAAGAAAGGTATTTCTACGAGGAGCAAGTTCAAGTATTACCAGGTAGGCCCATAGATAATGGGAGTGTATAACCCCACCCATTTCTAATATATTCTCTAATGGTCCTGCTCTGTTTCAGTCTTGAATCCTAAATGTCACTTGTCCTGTAAGAGACCGTTACAGACCCTCATTGATATTAATAACATCTGCTTCACCCAGCCAGCAAGCCCCCAACATCATGAGCTTATAAGGGAAATCGCTTGTTACACTTTATCACAGACAATGCAAACTTCTGCCTCTCCACACTCTGGGAACATCACCCCAATTTCACAGCAAGGATGACTTGCTCACTCTTGCTGCTTCTGGCTGTTGAGATGCTACACACCTTATCTTGCATAACCTTCCCCCTCCTTTTCATGGCTTGTGCCAGTCTCATAATTTCATGGCTGGAAAAGAACTTTTCTTCTTGGGAGAAGCTGCACAAATGAATAATAGAAGTCCATACTGTAAGCACCTTGCAAAAAAGACTGAGAAAGAGCCCATATTGGTCCTACCTGGATGCTAAACCATAGGTAAAGCAGTTTTTGGCTCACAGCAGTGTTGAGTGTCTTTACACAACCCTTTGAGCATCAACTTTGAATGTTTTTTTTCCACTAAGTAGGTCATATTTTTTTTCCCAAGTCACTGCAGTGAGAAAGAAAAAAATCACTGGGGCATCCACTGGCATTATGGGGGACAGGATGAAGGTAAAATGACCGTGCTTATTTCTTCATTAAAGCAAAGCATCTGCCACTTTGTAAATATTCCAGTATGCCCTGCTCCCAAAGAACTGTGAAGACAGCAATGATTAAAGGCAGTTCTGACTGGGGAGAATGCATGTTACACTGACCTCAAAAGTGTAATTCAAAATTTATGCTGCTGAATGGTCTACAAGGTAATCTGAAGAACCATCTGTGTAGACGTAGGTACAGCACATACACAGTCTCAGGAGAGGCACCCTGGACTTACTGTCAGCGTGACAGGGAACAAAAGATGATGGCCCACTGTCAACCCCTCCTGCATAAAAAAAAATAATTTCAAGTGAAGCTTATGACCTAGGAGGTAAAAAGTTACTGAACCTGGTCCTCAGAGAGGCCACTGGCCTGACCCATCAGCTGTAATTGCTCAAAGAAGCCACCACAGGCTGCTCAGGGCAGTTTTGCTGTAAATAGGCAGCTGTGAACACAGGAGACTACAGTGACTTCCTGCCAAAAATCTGCATTTTAATAACTTTGTAATCGCATATTTTTGCAATCTGTTGATTCTGACTTATTTTAAGAACATCTAAAGAGTAAAACAGTATCACCACCAGATTTTCTGGTACTTTAAATTTCACAATGAAGTTTGCATCAACTCAGTAATTACTGTGAATAATTCATAATAAAAGTTATAATGATGTGACACCTTCTAGTGAATCCCTGAAATTTAGGATGTTGAAGTGATAAAAAACAAAATAAAAATGAAATTCAATAGTAAATATTAGAAAAAAAAAATTAAATTCTGTAATTAAAAAAACCAGACTGCAAATCCAGCCGGGGTGATGGTGTTACAATCAAGCTCATGTAATTTCACTAGAAGTGATTTGCTTTAAAGATGAAGCATAATTTTAGCAAAAATGGCTGTGATCCTGCAAATGCCAGCATCCACAGGCAAAACCATGTGTGCAGTCTGCTGCACAATGGGACCACTTGTGTGGAACTCTTTGCAACACTGAGGCTCCAGTCACAGTCTGCACAACAAAACACTTGAAAAAATTATCCATCATAATAAAAATAATGTGGAATTAAATCCACTTTTACTTGGTTGTGCTTTTCAGATTAGTGCTATGAACAAAATATTGCGTATGGGATATGAAAGAAGTTTCAAATTATCCAAGTCCCTTTGCTTAAAGAAACACAGTCAAACATGTTTTGGCTCACCTTAGCTCACTGTTCCCTTTCCATCCAATATGTTGGAACCGTGATCCCTACAGCAGATTTTCAGGGAAGGCCACCAGACACCTAGATGCAGTATTTCTTTCATGTACTTACAAGGTTTGAGAGGTCTCGAAAATCTTGTTTCACTTGAAATTGAACTTTTTAAATCTTCTCTCTATACAGATACACTGACTGACCATTCCAAGTCAACCAATTGAATTCTACTACTTAAATGCAATAACAACATAAGTTCAGTTTTGTGTTTGTAATGCCTTTCTTACGTCAAAATTTTAACAATGGAAAGGCTTGTTGTTCTATTTCTTGAGTGGAAGAATGAAAACTCAGTTCACTTACCCCTCTTTCCATTGAGGCAGAAGGAGGAAATTAAAGTTAAATCTGTAGCTTCAAAGACTAGAAGCTATCTAAGGAACCACCTCATAATAAAGCAGATAAGTAGTTATAACTTAAGACTGTACCTCTCCAAATGTTGATCAGGCTGAATGGGCTCTGACTGGCTACTTTTCTTCCCCAGTCCTGAAAAGTAGTGACAAAAGCCCGCAGTGGGCAGGGGAATTTGCCCCAGTATACACTGGGAAGGACAGTGAAAGGCTGCCAGAGCTATGATTGAAGGTTTACCTACACCAGCTCAGCCCAAGAGGTGTTGGGGTTTTTGTTGTCATCTTTCCCTCCGCCCCTAATTTGTCATTCCTTGTCATTAGAGCTTATTTCCTCAGTAAAGGTGTGTTTGCTAGCAAGAGAGGGAAAGTGCTGGGTGACAGATCCTGGTGACAGATTTGCCACATATAATGACATACAGATGTGATTTTCATTCTGATTTGCAAAAGGAAATGCAGTGTTTTTACGCAATTCTGAAGAATGTAAAAAATGCAAGGAATTTTTTTTACCCTGAATATTTAGCAATACTTTTCTTGAAAGCTTGTTGCAATTATTTTTCTGTTTTCTCATTAATTCTCTTCCATAGACACTACAAGTACCTCAGCCCTCCAGTTTGAAACAGTATCATGTAGCCCCAATAAATACACCAGTTTTTACTGACAATGAATGAAGTACTCAAAGAGAATAAACTAGAGTTGCAAGGATTTAACACTGGCTACTAAGCACAGCAGAATAAACACAAGACCCTAGGAGAACGGCAGCCATTGTACATGAGACAGATTTATGATATACGTGGAGTACAAACTCCCCCCACCTTCCTAACACCACGACTTTTCTAGTTGCAAGGGAAACACAGCAGTTGTTTCATCCTCTTGTTAGCATCAAGAAGCAACCTGATGAGCTTCATTCACACAGAAATGTAAAATAACACACAGTGAAAGACCATACTTGAATCGTTCTCCATTACTCATCCACTATGAAACCTTCACTGGCAGGTAGCAACCACAACATTTTCTAGCAGGGGTTTCCAGTGTCTGCTTCAAGGCTCAGCAATGCCATAGGAGGAAAGTAACACTTAGTTTTACTTCTTTATTGGTGGGTGGGAGGGATGGGAATGTAATAAATGACCCCTGACATAAGGCATTTCATGGAGAATTGACCAGTTGGGATTAATGGTCCTTGGCTGAATCTGGGCTATAAAATTTTTCAGCCAGCCATTAATTTTCAGGAAATGTTCTAATCCTCAGCCATTATTATTTAAATAAAAATATATATTGTATATATGGTCAAATCAAATTATGGCTAGAATCTTGTCAAGCACAGATAAGGGTGTAAATTCCCTGCATTATTAAGGCTTTTCCATTTATGCTCAGATAATTATAGTTTGGTAGTGGGAAAGACTGTTACATGGGGAAAACACCCTTGACTTTGTCCTTGTGTAAAGCAATCACGGGATTAGAAGCTGGGATAACTAATTAAAAAAAAATCATCATCAATTACCTCAATTTTTCTGTTATGATCATGAAGAAAAGCAGTGTACATATACTCACAGATGTTCACTGTAATTACACTCAATGATATGTATATTTATCACACAAAAATATATACAGTATATCAAACACATGGAAGGTGGTGTAGCATTTTTGCAGTGAATTTGGGCTAAATATATTAATTATGCACATGAAATCTGTAATTGCATAGTGCAGATCATCCTAAAGCAAGGCTAATAAAACTTTCCTACCACACATATACTCCCTGGTTTTTGCTGCACACTGCAGGAGAACCAATTTATTAAAAGGAATTTAGCAAAACTTTATGGAAGCTATCGCTTGCAAGACTGAGTCTGTACTTCAGCTGCCATCAGTGAGGCCATACAGTGATTTGAGAAGGAAAAAGACTATCACCAATAAAATTTTAGAAGCCTTTATAAATGACTGAAAATAGGTTTTCTATACAAGTGCCTTGACTTGAAAATGTCATGGTAAGGACTGGACCCATGACAGGTATACAGTCCAGTACAGTTAGTATTAAAGGATTATTTTACCAATAGAGAGAGGAATTTATAAGCTTAAAAAGGATCTGCATAGGGCCAACGATGACCACAGATATCTGACGTTAAAATCTTGAATGCTTTTTATGTATCTAGAAGTGATGTAAAACATCTCTGGAGATGTTTTACCTTTATGAGCTGCTCTGTTTTCCTTCCAGAGAGCCTGGCACAGTGAGCCTCAGGTCATGTCTTTAGGGGTGGCCTCACCGAGGACACAACAGAGGGTGGACTGATTTTGAGGTGACAAAGCTCAGGAAGGAGTAGAGAAGCTTCAGTCACCTAGCAGCAATGGGGGACAAATGTCTCCCTGTCTTTGAGGAGCAGCAGGGCTGGACATCAAACCCCACGGTGTCCCTCAGCACCTGAGGCTGACAGCACCTCTGCAGGTCATGCCAGTCACCCCAACACCCCTGATGGGAAGTACCAAGTTCTCCACTATTTTTACAATGCCACTTGCAGAAAATGAAGGACATTCTAAATCCACACCATGGAAGGACAAATACCAATCTTATTTATGCTGAAATGTGCATTACTTCATGTCAGTTTGTGGGCATGCGGTCCCTAGCCCTGCCCCTCACCTCCCTGCATCAGTGCTGAGCTCCCTTGCACCCTCAATATGGTGCCCTTGAGGTGCTCTGACCATTCCTCTTGTCTCTGACATCCAGCCTTTGGTCTTCCCCTTGTCTCCTGTGGGGGCTGGCAAGCTCTTGCTTCATCCAGTTACCACATTCAGCCACCGCACACTCCCTTTCCCACACCAGGAAGTACTTTGTCTTTTAGCAAAATAACAACATGAATCTTCCAAGTTACTCAGCACCTGCAGTTTGTCAAGTGTCAATCTGCCCAAAGCATGTGCACACAGGGCTGTTCTAGAAAGAGTTTCAGCTTTCCAGATCATTTGCTATTCCTAATGTCTTCCACAGTGGTCTGCCTCACACCTTGTTAGTTCTGTGGATTGCAGAAGGACTTCCAAGCAGTGTGACATTAAATGCTCTAAAAGATGACAAAACCAGGATGGGGCACAGTGTAATGTGAGCTTTATATGAATACACAGTCAGTGAAAGAATGACTTACTGCCTCCGCACTTCATGGGCATAATTAAAACAAAGGAAAATTGGGCTTGCATGTTCTTATTCACCTTGGCCTTCTTCACTCTTGTACTTAATGTAGTTTCTGATATGCAAACCAATTTCATCAAGTCTCAAGAGATTATTCTGGCTGGTACTAATGACTGAGCTAAAAAAAATCAGGTTTGATTAGGCTCTGATGCTGAAGAGCTACATATTCAGCTCTAAATTTGTATTTCCTGGCATTTACTGCCCACTTTCTGTGAATGCATGCAGCTGACAAAAAAAAAAGTGCTTTGTAATGACACGATTCTGGACAAAACTTACTCTCAAATCCTGCCCATGTGCACTCTGGGAATCCAATGAACCACAACTGAGAAGGTAGCCAAGATTTTCTTTCCTTCTTCCCTCTGTACTGAAATGAACCTTTTTTACCATACTGCGTTAGCCCGTAAGAGAATCAGAAAGCAAATATTAATTTCTGTCATAAAAGCAATGAGCAAATGTAGCAAATATTTTATGCTGTAATTTCTGTAATCAATACTATAAAAGTTGGTGAAAAATGCACCACCACCTTAAAATGCATTGAAACCTGTAATGAAGTTTAATAGTAATCACAATGTTTAATTCACCAAATGAATGGAGCATAAGAGATCATCCACTGTGAAAATACAATTCAAACATTCTTAGAGCCCTAGAATAATAAAAAACAATAGAGAATAAAAGTATATTTATATGCCAAAGATTGAAGTTCTGTTCTGAGCAGAAAAAAAGGCAGGAAGACACCATGAGGTGATATTGCCATGTTCCCTAGGTGTACAAACTACTTAAAAAACAATTAGGTAAGAAGATTCATACTTTGCTTTTTTTTCCCACAAACCAGTATGTCTTATCAGCATTACAAAGGAAGGTATCACCTAGGAAACAGAGCAAACAGCAATGCTGTTTAAATTAATATTCCTTTTAAATCTTTAAAAGGAAACTGTTTTCCCTAGCTGTGACCCTTGGCTAATGAAAATCTACTTGCTTCTATTGCTTCATTCTCATTGCATTATTTGGTATGTTATTCAATATATTCAAGTCTTTTTGAAAGACTGAGAGCCTTTAGAAGTGGGTATTATGCATATGCTATATGTTCATAGAATGCTTCTTTAAGCCTTGTTTATAGCTTCTAAACAAGCTTCAAAGCCTCATTTATAGTCACAGCAATGACTGAAAAATGAAATTTTATCAGCTCAGAAATACAACCTATGAGATGCAAGACAAGGTAGGAATCCAAGTAGATTGTTTGATTTTAGAAGTAAGAATCTAATACTTCCACAAACTTTAGTAGATTTTTTAAAAATTTGTGCAAGACCTAAACAAACTAAGGATGGATTAAGGGGTGATATTCCCAAGACTTTAGGATATTTTTACCTGTAATGGTTGTTAAACATGGTTAGCGCAAAGGGAATTTGTTAGGTATTTCTGAAAAATCAGGACACTTAGTACAAGGCTTAATTTTGGCTTATAAACATTTTGGTCACAGTGGCATAGAAAATGCATAGTAGGGGGAAAAATACCTAACACCTTTTTCAATTTAAAACCAGTGTACTGTTATTCTCCATATCAGCCAAAACTACTCCAACTTCCTTATGCACATGAAAAATAACACCCCACAATGAGAAGCAATTACCAGCTCCTGTGTGATGAGTCCCTTACGCTTGTAATTAATGTTTTAGCTTAACAACAAAACAAACCTGAAATTAATAAGTGTTCTGTTACACTTTCTTTGTTGTACAAAGAAAACCAACCAGGCAGCCAAAGAAGAGCTATATCAACACATCTTCCCATAGTTTTCGAAGCTTTTTGATCTAGGTTATGAAATAAAGATGGTGGAGGAAAAGAATTACTCATAATACTTTGAATGGTACAAGGATGTTGCCAGCTTGAAATGACTAGCTACTCGTTCATACAATGCTGAAGTGATTTTTCCCATGTCAGGCCTCACATACATGGATTTTGCATACACACACACAACATATGAAAGTATGTCACAAAATTAAACAAAAGCACCATGAACAGTATCATCTAGTCACATTCAACTGATGAGAATTATTTGCCTCCTTTTTTACTTGCACATTAAGACATGATTTTAAACACTTGTGCAGGAGCTGTTTTTTCTCCCATTTCCTGCCTCCTTGACACTGAGGTGTTTTATTCAGACCCTCACGATTTTGTGAGTGGTTTTGCCTGTGGAATATTCTGGCCCTGACTTTGTACGGTATTTATTTCAGCAGTGATGAGGTTTTTGTCCAACACAGCTCAAGTTGTGGTGATGCTTGTGGTGATTCATCCCTGGTGTCTGAAATACTTTGAAATCTCACAAGGTGAGAAACAGCACAAGCTTGCTTGATCTTCGTATTCAGGCTTTTTGTTCACCCCTGACTGAACAGGCACTGTGGATGAAGATTTTGATTGGGAAGGAGAAACTTTGGGCCAAAACCCTACAGTGAAATGTGGTCTCCAGAAAGGTTAACCAGTTCTTTAAAACAGCAAAGATAGATTGCTGCTTGCCAGTAGCACTGTGATCCACTTAGCTAAACATACAAAAAAAAAAAAAAATTTTGCTCCTTCTGCTTTCTGATGCCTTTCATCACTCTTTATGTAGTAAATAGCTGATGCTAGTCCAGCACCTGGCCAGTCATTGTCCTGTTCATAAATCAGAATAAAGCAAACTTCATTTTCTCCACAGTGTAATAAGGACACAAATTCCCAGTGTATGGTACTTTCAGCTGTCAGCTTTCCATATTTATCTTGTCTTTTGGAAATCAATCCCATGCAATGTGAATGTGGAGAGGTGGAAGTGAAGAAGAGAAATTTCCACAGTATCACTCCTCAAGTTTACTTATCTTGTATCCATAAGGTACCTCTCATGCTCATGTAATGAGCATCTTATAAATGAAAAGAAGAGAAAGAAATCGCTTCTGTGAAGTAAAATCAACAACAAATCTAATACTTTCCCCCTAGTAAATGCTAGAAAAGTGCAAGGAAAAGAGATCCCTCCCTCTTAAATATTTTAAGGCAATATATTATGAGAGCATAACTCATTGAGTATGCTTCCAGTCTTAAAGATAAAAAAAGTTTTCCTTAAAATTCAAGATATACTGGAAAAGAAACAAAAAAAAGTTATTTATGGTAGACCATAGGGGTTCTCACATGGAATCAGACCTGCATAAATAAAGCCATTGTATTACTGAGTATTAACTCAGTTGCAGCTTTGGCTGTAACTGACATATAATTGTTAGAGCAACCTATTTTCAAAGATGGCCTGCATCAATCATGACAGGCTATTTACTTCCAAATGCTGAAACTTAAAGTTCAGCTTCCTTTTATGTGACCCAAAGAAGATTTGGAGACAAGCAAAGGAAAGACGTCAGGACTTCAACCTGTATCAACAGACAAAAATGTGCATATATTTTATAAAACTTTGATAAACTCTTTAATACTGTTTTAGCTTTTACTTGCATCATGATCTAGCACATCACAAACAAGCACAATGAAAATGCATTCGAATAATGAAACTTCTTCTAATAATTCCAAGAGTAAATATTCATAAAATTTTCTTTAGACATCCAATTTGATGTCTAAATAATTCCAGAATCGCACAGAATAACCCCAGCACTGCCTTGCACCACAGAGGAACTGAAATGCCTAACTTTAAGCCTCTAAATCATACCTAAACTGGAAGCATAAAGTGATTCAAAACAGGTAACGGAGGAAATGCCCTAAAAGAGGTTTCTGGAGGACACCTCTAAGCCACTGATGATTCACTACTCATGACTTTCTTGCAGAGCATGGATCATGAGCATATGGAAATGGAAGGCCCAACAACAGCGACACAGAGAGGTGTAAATAATTGCAGTGTCCATCTTGAAAGTGAAGTAATTCTCTTCATAACCTTTAAACAGATCTGAAACCTGTATTCCCAAGAAGAATAGGCCAGCAGTTAAGAGGGGGACATTTTCTTCTCTATTGCAGCTCACATTTCTCAGTTCAAGAGGAGTCAGCTTGGTGTCATCCAGAGGGGCAAATTTCTAGGGGAGGCAGACCATTAAATATCTTATGGTAAGAAATACCAGCTGATATTTGCTCTTGCCTCCTCACCTGCAGATGCTGTGCAGTGGAAAAATGAAGAGACAGCCAAAACACAAGTGAAGTTTAAATGAGACTGGTGTGAATCATGACTGCAATAACCAGCTCACCTGGGGCATGTCTCCTATGTGTAGGCAGGAGCTCAATCAAAGCAGTCTGGTATAAATGATGTGATTTTAGGGAGAATTACTTAGGCGAACTCAACCTGGTATGTGAACATTTTGTGTTGATCAAAACCTGAAAAAAAATCAATACAAAATAAAAATTCAACTGGTCAGGCTTTGAGTAGTGGCAGACTGACATTTAGATCCAAGCACTGCAGGCAGACATCTCTTTTCAGGTACAGGCCTGTCTCCAGATCAGATGTTCATTTCACCTGCTTGGCACAGCAGCCCTTTAAATTGACTGTCCCTGACTTCCCCTGGACACAAAAATAAATCAGGTTATCTCAGCCCAACAAACTGAAGCTGCTAAAGCTAACCTGGCCAGCAGCAGATCAGGAACTGTTCAGGTGTCCTGCTCTGACAGTAGACTGATGGAGTAGCCAAGTCCTGTAGAGGAGGATGAGGGAGTAGTGAAGCACCTCTCCCATTGTCAGGTCCACACGGGCCACAGCCTCAGGGGAAAATGCAAGGATCTACATTAAGGGCCTGCAGTGATAATCCACCACGATGGGACAACCTCAAGACTTCTCCTTCCTTGTTTGCATTTGGAGCCTGGGTAAAACAGATCAGCCTTAATTCCCATGCACACAGTCCAGGTAAATGCTTAAAGCCTGGAGAAAACCTTTAGTGAAAAACTCTCCTTTTCCAACAAAACACAGAAATGCATAAGCAAGAAGCTCCAGTTCAAATCAGCAGGCTGCTCCATATCCCTTATGATGGGTGTGTAACAGAGAGACCCTGAGCTACGTATATGAACCACTTAACTAATCCTGGCATGTAGGGTACTATGCACAGAAGGTTTTAAAAGAAATCCTCCTCGGCAAAATGAGTAGCATGTTTCCTGCATCAGAGAGCCTCTCAGTACATTACATGTTCACATCAGACTACCTGAGTTGCTCTTACGCCTCCCATCTTCTTTCTCTCCTGCCCTCAATCTATAGCTCATGGAGCTTTGGCTCTGCTTGGGTTAATGGACTCCATTTTCAGCCATCTTCTCACTTGCCAGGCAGAACTGAGCTACATCTTGGGGAGAACTGTACAAATACAAACAAAGTGAACAAAAATTAAACAGCTTTCCTTTGTTTGTAAAGGCTTACACAGGATGCTACAACAGCTATTACATTAAAACCTAAAATAAATAAATGTAAGCTGTTCCTAGCATAGTAAATGTGACATTACTTTTCATGTAACCTAAGCATTGAAAAGAGAAGAAAAAAACCCCAAACAAAAACGGTGATAGAACAAAACAGTCATTACACCTTGGTAAAAGTGAAGTTACTTGAACTAAAACCTACAGCAATATTTGTACCCTTTGTCTTGGGTGATCAGCAGGCAGTAATTATTTGTTCATTAGCTGCTCAGATCACCATAAGCTGGTGATGTGCTCAGAAATGGCTGGCGAGTAGACAAAGGAATTTTTCTCCCAAGAAATCAATTTGGCTCCTTCAAGAAAACATGATTAATGTTTTCTTGGGATGCTGCCTGCACCGGAAGGGCAGCTATGTCTTTAGACATTATTAATATAGAGTGAACTCCTGCTATAAAACTCTCTCAGGTAAAGCCAACCACGACAGAATTACTGACCTGTCAAACTTCACCAATTTGCTTTCTAACACTGAGACCATCCAAATTATGTGAGTGCTTACCAAAGCTGCTATTTCTCACTACTCCTGCCTGGAAAGGCCACCTGCCCACTGACAGGCATGGGGAGGTGGACTGGGTTTTTCTTTCTTCTGCATACACGCATAAAGATGTGGAAACTTGGACAACATGTAACAAACCCCAGTCGCTTAGATGATGAATACACTCTTACATGACACACTTAAACTGCTCCAGGATGAGGGAGATATTTCGGTTTTCCTTTTCAGGGTGAGAAATAAGAATCACTGCATTTATCATACAAATTTACTGCTTTGGAAATGGGTATTTAAATAGTTTTAGAAATGTCCTTTTTTTTTTTTTTTTGGACATTTCTACAGGTCTTCTTTCATTCAAAGCCTATCCAATGGCATGATGAAAGTGTACATTTAAACTTTCTTAATCACCAATACATATAACTACACTATACCTAGAAATGTTAGGACCTGCATGTGCATTTTATGTATGCAAATATTCACTTATATATAATGTAAGTGATCCTAGAACACAGTATCAAGCTTTTTTTGTGTGTGTATGTTAAAACAGAAAACCACCAAAAATACAGACCTCAAGGCTTTTCCCCATGAGAAAAGACATTGTAGATGCCTATGGAAAAGTTTCTTACAGCTACAAAATAGGACAATTTATTCTCAAGATGTCAGCTGAGCAATAAAGCACAAGTAACCATAAAGCATTCAGAAACTTTTCTGCAGTTCTCTGTACTTCTTTATCCAAGATATTTTTAGGTGTGCGCAAATGAGTACATACATTATTTGACTTGTCATTAGCTTATCTAAATTTTGACATGAAGTATAAATTGTTAATGATGTGCAACTGAGAAATGTCAAAAGCATATAGCAGGGCCAAAAGTCAGCACTAAAAGGAACACTTTCCATGGCATCTTCTTTCCTGCTATAAAATTGTATAGTAATACCAGTTAAGCAATCTTCACACAGCACTAAACAGGTGAAAGAGTAGAAAAATCCTTCTTTCACAACAATACTTGGAGGAAAAAAAAATTCCTAAAATGAATCCTGAAATGGACAGTCCTAATTCTTCTTTCATGGCAGAAACCTCCAGATTTCCATGTCTTTAGCCCTACTGTTGGCAACTGATCACTAAGCAGGATTATTGCACTCCAGTGCCATCCGTGATTTTACACTGCATTTGGATACACTGGTTTGTTTAAAGCAAGGGTTTCTTGCTTCCATTATTTATTTATATTTTTAGTGAACTGCAAGAGGAAGGGTCTAATTCTTAAGCATTGTTAAGTATTTATACACCAAGATTTGAAGAACACTTGCTATAAGCCTGGAGTTTGACAGGGCTTACACATCTAATGAAAAAGTAAGAAAACCATGCTCTGTTAGTACCAAGGTATATCCCAGGGAAGAAGGAGGGAGAGTGGGAGGGATACTGCCTAGCTTCTTTTTGTGACCCATTCAGATGTCACAAGCTCTGAGATAAACAGGAAGACGTTGGTTTCCACTTTGTGTTGATGATGTATAAGCAGGACAGTGTTGTTCTGTCCCTCTAGAGAAGGGAAGGGTCATCACACATCTCCCTGCGTCAGGCATGCACGGATATACAGTCAGCCTGGATGCTCTTGAGCTGTTGCAGTTTAAACACTACCTCTTCCTCAAGGGTGCATAAAATCAATGTCAAGCTCATCCTGGCTTCTAGTGGTTGCAACACAAACCCAAAGGTATCCTACTGAGGCGAAGCGAGTCATTTATGATTTATATCAGCTAAAGCAAAGCAAAGCAAAATACAGTAACCTCTGTAGCCCACAGCTCATGTACTCCTTGTAAATATCTGTGACTCCGAAAGCTTATCCAACCTCTTTGTCTGAGGAAATATTTACTTTGTGAACTGCATGTTTCAAAGTCACATTTCACATCCAGCACATGTTCATACTCAGGTCTGTACATCAGCAACTCCTGGCCCATCAGTCTCCTACCTGCAGCATTGACTCTCCAGCTAGCAAAGCTGCCCTGCTTCCTTAAGACTTTTAGGCTTTGCATCGATTTTATAGCTCAGTGCTCTCTGACCAAGGCATAACTGATTCTGCTCATGCAGAACATCAACTACCTTTTAACAGATTTCACATGAGTGGTTTTTATTCAGTTTGTGGGAATGCTGGTTTGTAGAGTGCATAGATATCCCAGGATACTACGAGTTGTGTCCTCAGCTATGGGCCATTGTTATTGCTACTGAAAAAGTTATTCAGTAACACTTCATGAAAAAAATGCCTCTTTTACTTATCCAAGGTTTCCTAGAGTACTCTGGTACTCATTGGAGAAATAGGAAAGCAAGAGCACAAAGAATGGGGCTGAACAGCCAAACTAGGTGGCATCAAGCCATCATAAGAATATGTGGAATATGAAAACAGTAGCAGAAATAGAGACTTTCAAGTGCCAAAGTTTGATGTCCTGGAGGCTAAGTTAAATCATAACCAAATTTCTGCATTAAGGGAAAACAACAAGAAATATCTCCCGAATGCTGTATTTGGAAAATCTGCTGATTCAGCAAGTTAGGGTCTGTCAAATGATTACACATAACAACAGTAATTAACCTCCAGATATTAACAATTTCTTTTTGTATTTACTGCCATTCAAATGCAGGCATGTAGCGTGCATTTTTTCTACTTCCTCCAAGGAAGTGGACATGCCCAAGAAATTAGATTTAGTCAAAGGACAGGTTTAGGGCACAACATTTTCTTTTATTTTAAAACTAGAATCTTGAAGTTTTAAGGACAAATTTGTCAAACAAGCATGTAAGAACAGGTAGTATCCAAGGTATCATGTAATTAAAAGTGAAAGAAAAAAATACATGCTGAAAAATACAGTGACATCTACTAATTCTGACCAGAAATCAGAACTATTACCTAAGTAAAGTAAGGATTCTTTTTGGCCCAAGAAATCTAAGAAAGTTGAAACTATAACTATGGCAAATGGCTAACCCTAGAATTTCCAAGGCTCCCGAAGACCCTGAGGATGTGCCAAAGCATGGAATGCAACAGGAGTCACGTATGTTCTGGTCATCCCTTCAAAAATATCTCCAAAATACTCCAGTTAATAGCAGTGGTCTTTCCAAAACATGATTGAGAATAGGTTGCTCTCAGGAAGGAGAGGAGATGACACTACCAGTAGTACTGGTGGTTTAGAAATAGAAAAACTTGATATTATCTGGGATATGATGCCTAATAACAGCTTTTGTTCTTTACATAATAAAGTTACTAGAGAGACTGGTTTCAGGGAAGAGAAACAAATTACTCTCTTCACTTTAAACTAACTTTGGGGACTGTTCCTCACATCCCTAAGGAGGTGGAGCAGGGCACCAAATAGTGTTTCCAGCGAAGCTGAAAATAAGGAAGGTGCCAACAGATTGCTAAATTAGTTCTTAATTCCCTGTTCTAGTGCTCACTCTCATTATGTCCTGTATTGAAACAAACAAACTAAAAGAACTTAACCAAAAACAGAACAAAAAAATTACAACGCAGCAACAATTCACAGTAAGGAAGAAAAGGAGTTTAAAAAATTTTGAAAAAACCAAGGATTGGTCCCCTCCACACTTTTCATGCAAATTATATAATTATATTTTCAACCTTTATCACAGATTTCAATGTACAAATCTTCTGAATTCAGAAATGGATTTTTAAAAGATTGACAGCTTTAACAGCTATTCAACATGATGAGCAGCACTGAGCTCAGAACAGAGGGGAGTCTAAGCAGGGCTGCTATTAAGCTTGATCAATTAATTGACCTGTTCTATAAAAAAGTATAAAAAATTCAGAGGAATAAAGTTCACATTATCTTGTTGTCTTTTGCAAGAATAGTCTTTAAAATTTATTAAAAAGGCTCTTGATTAAATGATCTAATTTACAGGCAGTAAAAAAACATAGAAAAGTAGGTGCTGTATCTTGGCTAGCATGAAAATGCTGCAAGTGCGCTCATTTTTCAGTTTTTTGAGTTGCGCCAATTATTAATAAAACACTTTAGAAAATAAGCAATTTGCATTAAGAGAACATTAAGAAAGTGATTTTCAGCACAGTAATGGTCATCTTTAGAGTTCATCAGATGTGTGAGATGGCAACCATTCCCCAAGCAGCCAATTTCAAATTCTGCTGAGGACAGGAGAAGGGAACAGTTTGACCTTGGAGACATCTCTAAATAAAGTATGGACTTACAAACATGTGCATTTGCACCTCCAATGAAAATCCTCTGACCATACAAAGAAATAGGAATGACGGCAATTCATAAAATACTTCTCCTTCTGAAAAATATACTTCACCCAGGAGAGGAAATGAGGGTGAGATTCGTCTGAGTAAATGCAAACATACCTACAATGCCCTAAGGCTGTAACTGTATAGAGGGTGTGACTCATCTTAAGCTAAACTTGTGAAGTAAATCAAATAAATGATACTTTCAAACTGCCCACTCATCTTCTGAGCATAAAAGGAGCAACTGTGACTTGCTAGCTGCAGAAGTACAATGTTTGGCAAGATGAATCATAGCATGGGTATCCACGTTTTCCCAACAGCACCACAGAGGACAGATGATTTGTCCCTTAATCCCCTGTCCCTTCTCCCCTTGCAAATGTTACATTTCCTATGTATTTTCCCAGTTGTATTTCAAGAGAAATGCAATAACTGTTACAAGTCTGAAATAGCTATATCCAAATTGTTTGTAATGGGTTATGTATGTACAGATAGATGGAAAGTCAAGGATGCAATAGTATTCCACCTGATTACACATAAATCATAAAAATGTCTACAACATCATTAAAAGCAGCCTGCAATATTTTGAGTAACATAAACTACAGCTGCTGATTTACATCCACCTGAACAGCTACTGATGGTTTATGAGCTGTGTATTGATAGGCTTTTAATGAAAAGAATGACCTCAGTTCCCAGAGAGCCCCTTTGTGTCTCCTGTACTAGGAATTACAGGCTTCTCCATTGGAAATGTCATTTCTGCTTGTCCATTCCATTGCCTATCTACAACAAGCCCACAAGAAGTATTGTGGGATCAGTGCTATGCCAAGGAAGAACTAAATCAACCCCCAACTCTGCTTTTACTCTGGGAGCTCATCTGAAATGCAAGGAGTTAAAAGTCAGATTAATATCACACAAATGAAAGGAGAATGATTACAGAAAATGTGACATTTGAGAAATTGTATGCTAAACAAATAGAGAAGGAAACAGAAGGTAGCCCAAGCTGTTTTGCTGACCCTCACGTGCACATATATTTAACTCTCAACAAAACATTTTTATCATAATTCTGCAGCAAGGCTGTCAGCTAATTCTCAACCAGACTCCCTACCCTCCTTTTTCCTAACCTTCTCTGGTTGCACAAGAACTTCTGCAGCTGGCCAGCTGTTCATTGCTTCATCTTGTCACAGGAAAAGAATTACAATAAAATGCACAGACCAACAAAAAATGGTGTCAATGTTGCTGAACGTGTTGGAAAAGGCCAAGTTCCCCTGATTCTGATGCAGCAGAATTTTACAGAGAGTGAACCAATTGCCCAGGAGGGCAATAATAATTACTTGGGAAAACTATAATTGTATGGGTAGAAATAGGACAGTGCAATGAACACTGAATTGTCAAATTGCTGGCTGATGTTTCTCATGGTGACTTGAAGTCCCATCTCTCATTAAGCTGCACACTGGTTTCAAACACCACAGAACTACAAAGGTCAATGCATACTTCTGTCAAAACCTGGGTCAAGAACCTCTGGAAGGTACTTCTGCAGTTGTCAGGATGCACCCACAGCTGCACAACCCTCTCCTTTTCCTTGTTTCCTGCTCTAGTCATCACAGTTATGAAGAGAGCTTAGAAGAAGTACAGAGTGAGACAAAGTAAATGCTACCCAATGCAACAGATGCCTCATCAGTCACAGTGGCTTGTTAAACTACTGAGCATAAAAGGTGACAATTAAATATCAGCACAATCATTTAGCTGTTGATTGTTTAGCAGAAATATCAAGTCTGTCCTACACTCCAAACTGTCTCCCACACAGTGCCAGATAGAAAATTGAATATTGCAACAACACCAGGGGAAGAACATCTGTATTCTCATCTTCCCCCCCGCTAAAAGATCAAATTAAAAACTTCCTTTTTTTTTATAACTTGCTAATATGACAAAAAATATTCAGATTTAAATAAAATACAAATTTAAACTAGTATATTTATTATTATGTAATTCCCCATATTAGCCAAGAGCAACTTGAGAACTTCTCAAGTTCAAGTCTTGGGCTGGGACATTAGATTTAATAGCTGCAGTTTTAGGGAATAAAAGCACCTAAAGCAGCATTACATAAGCAGTTTGGCTATAGTGATATAACCAGGGAACACAGATGTTGAACACTTACAGAATAAAAAACCATGAAAAAGTTCTTAGGGTAGAAATATGACGGGTATTTATATAAGAAGATTAAGTACAATAGTTGAGATTCAGAATTAAAGGCCATTTAGATCTAGTGCTTAGGGACATGGTTTAGTGGTGGACTTGTCAGTGTGAGGGTTATGGCTGGACTCCATGATCTTAAAGGCCTTCTGCAGCCTAAATGATTCAATGATTCTATGACAGTGGTTAATAACACAAGGAAGAGAGAAGATGTATCTCCTCCCTATAAAATGGAGACACAAAAGAACAGGATGTTCCTTCAAAACATGTCATGTCAGGCTTTCTCCCCAGGAGTGAGCTGAATACAAGCAGCAGTCAAGGGCCTTCCAGGACCGCTCACCTGGCAGCCCAAAGGCAGGAGCTCCCCAGCACCTCTCCTGTCTCCCACCTCCAACTATCCTCCTCTCCAGTACAGTTCCTTGCCATCTCTGCGGTGATCTTCATCTTTTCTCCAGCCTTCTGTCAAAACTGTACTCATTACTCTCTGCATGTTGGCAGCTTATCACTGCTTCTTTATTGACTGCATTTCTCCCTAGAGAAGCTGGGATCTGTGACAGGAGCTGCAGTAGGACCACTGCTTTTGGGGGCAAAAATGACAGGGATGGGAGGGACAAAGAATGCAAGGAAAAGATTACTATGGCTTTTTAGGATGAGGACTAAACCAGAAGATTTTAATTTTTAAAATTTTTTTTTTTTAAATACAATTAAACAGTTGTCAAACATTTCAGGTTCTTTGATACTAAAACCAAATTTCATGCCTGCAAAACTGATAATAGTCAGGCACAACAGATACCCAGTACAGAAGCTTAGGGATGTCCTCTCGTCCTCTCAGCAAACATGTTGATTCTTAATACCATTTTTTCTATTCTGCTCACTAAAAATACAAGTATCTTTGATGCTTTGGCAAGACTTCTGTAAGTACCAGATACCTTATTAAATAAAAAATGACTGAGCAGTCTTAAGAAGTATTTGACAGAAGGAAAACCAGATGTATATTATTTGTATAAGCAGCTGCAAATGGAGATCCACCTGTGATCTGAGAAAGCTGAGAGAGTAAACAACTGTGAAAAGTCAGGTTCTTAACCTTGCAACCTTCAAAGCTCTGTTAAAGCCCTTTATGTTTCTTTTTCAATGACACTTTTCCTACATATTTTTTGACTTTCAAACGAAACTATACCCTCCCCACCATGTTCAGAGTTGTCATTGAAAGATTCTGTTACAGCTGTTGCATCTCACTGAATTCAAAACAGTCTAGGTAGAAGCAGTGAGAAAGAATTTCTTTTTTTTAATGCTCTGATACAACCCACTGATTTTGCCATCAGTCCAACACATGATGAAGAATCTCTAAACAGAGAATAGCTGTAGGGGACATAGTACAGTATTTGCAGATCTGTGCTTGGTAAGAGATAAGAGCTTGCATTAAAAAAGCAAATTTGGCTTTTTTGAACACAATATATTAGATATGCAGTATGTTTCTGGCATGAAGTGAGGAAAAAATAAACCAGCAGATCTGTCCAGATGGAGAGGGGAAGGTACTGCCAAAGGCAGGACATGGAAAAGGTGCTTGATCCTGTGTGAAGACCATATCAATGCAATCTGCCTATCAAGAGTTCAAAAGAAGATAATGGGAGTACTATAGATGTCTTTCTGCAATGCAGGGAGTCACATAAAGAATAAAAAATACAAAGCTCAAGTTACCACAGCATGAGTGTGCAAAGCTATGCTAATAAAAGTGACAGCACTAAGTGTTTCAGCTAAGTATTTAATAGGATTGTAACAGCCACATCCATAAATCTGCCCATACCAAATATCAATTATGTGGCATCTATCTCACTGCAATAATTTCTCTAAATTGGCTCCTCACTGGCACCTCTCCAATTACTCTTAGTAAGGATAGTACCTCTTAATCCTTTTGACTGGCATAGGACAACATATCTTCAGAGTCTGATATATTTATAGGTCATTTCACCTCAGAAAAACCTGTGTGTGTCGCAGAAATTTCAGACTCAGGGAACAGCAGCAGAGACCAGAGAGAGGCAAATCTTCTACCTATTCTGCAGCTCTGCTTGGATGCCTCTTTGAAATGTCTCAGGCTGTGCTCAGGGCTGAGTGCTGCCACAGAGAAGGGGCTGGGGCAGTGCCAAGCACAGTGACTCCCTGGAAATGGGGTTAGGAGTGCCCGACCCTGTAGGTGCAGAGTTGGCTGAGCGCTAGAGATTGGGGAGATTGATGGCCTGTTCAGTTTTACTGCCTGCACACCCCATGGGCTTAGTATTCTCCCTTCTAAAAATGCATACCCAAAGTCCCAATCCCCAGGGCTTGCAAGAGCCTTTCAGGAACATGACTCTTAAATCAGATGAGAACTGAGGCATTTTCAAGTCATTAAATAAAAACTTGTGTAAACACAGTGAACAGAAGCACTCTTTCCTGTATGCCCACAGCCCAAACTACAACTTAAAATATTCAGTGGCAATTTTTTTTTTCCCCCACGGAATGTAAATTATGCACTGGAATTGGAAGCACAGCCCATGCAAACACTGTAGTTTAAATAAAGAACAAGTTAGCTGTGGTTTGATTACGAGGTCTTAAAGAGTTTCACTTCAAAAGGCAAAGAAACTTGTAAATTTAGCAAGACAGAAAAAAATACCGAAGACCAATTTTGTGAAACCAATGGAGTCAGTATACTTCAAAAACTGACTCACAACTACTGCGTTTTCTCTCCAAGTATTCCAGCTTACCTAAAAATCAGCAATTTCCATTCTACCTAGTAAGAAAACCTGCAAGATCAAAATGTCCTAAGTACAAAATCCAACAAGTTAGGAGTGATCCAGTCCTGTGCAGGAGGGATTTACAGGTTATTAACATAATAACCACCCTGTTACAAGCTGTTAACCTAACCACTCTATCAGCTTACCAAATTCAGTTTTAATTACCAGTGCAATAACAGTCATTACCTTCAGACTTCATTATGCTGGGCACCGTGCAAAGAAAAACTACATGATTGTCCCAGTCCTGAAAAAAAACCTACCAATCTGAGGAACAGAGACAGTGAGGTGTTGGAAAAAGAAACAAACCAACAAAGAGTGCAGTCTTCTGCCACAGCAACACAGCACAACTAGTGACCCAGGCAGGAGTGGCACCATCAACTTTTGTCCAGAAACATTTAGCAATAGATCTCCCAGCACTTAAAGGGTGGTCAGTGGCACCACTCCTGTTTCTGAACTGGAGCAAATGAAGCACAGAGAAGTATGCTTGGAGTTGCCCTGGGTAACCCAGCAAAACTTGAGAAAATGCTGGTCTAGTGATTCCTAGTTCACTTCCCCATCTGCTGGACTAAGATATTTCTAATCTAAAACATAATTGGAAACTTTATTGGAGTATAACAGAAAGGTCTTTTTCTTATGAGATCAAGTCCAGACAGAATATTGGAACAACTATCCAGAATACAGGCAGTGGACACTCATGACAACAGATACTCATGTTGACATCAGATCATAAAAATTGCAGAATTTTATGATTGCTTATGCTGCTAAACACTTTGTATATAATGAAGTCTGTCTACCCCACTTCATAAATCTGTGAGATGTATGGGGAAAACCCAGTGTTGAAGACAGTGCTACCTCAAACTGAAGGATCTTCCATAACTCATAATTATCAGAGCTCTCCCATAGGTGACAAAACCACCCAGCAATTCCCAAGCCTTCAGCTGGCTAATTCTGGCAATAATTCCTTCCTTCTGCCTCAGACTGTAGATCTGTGACACAAATTAATTGCCAGTATCATTAACTAAAGAAGTTATACCTTTGAATATGTGTACATGAAAACTCTGTATGCAGTGGCAAACTATAACAAAACCAGATGAAAAGGTAAAGATGTCAGTTTAAAACCAAAACGGAACAAAAATGTCAGGCTGCCTTTATTTATGAAAAATAACCTTCAACACAACCTAATCCAGATTTTGCCTTTTTTAATGTAGCTATAACAAGGAAAAATGTATATGGATTTAGATAACTTAGAAAGGATTTCCAGAGTTTAAAAATATTCACAAATGTCAACGCAAGATAAAATTAACATTTATGCAACGCAAATGAAAATATACTTGTCTACTGCTCAGCCATCCTGGCTGACATCTCTGCCCCTCTCCCTTACACACAGTGATAAAGGTTTTAGATTCCTCAGTTAACTGAGGATGTGGTCTAATTTCAGAACTGATTAACAGTTCATTGTTAAAAGAGCTAATGAACCAGCTGTGATACCAACCTTTATGGGGATCTCTCTTGCTCCCCAGTCTCCATTCCTACTGAGTACTGAGGCTGTGTGATGGTTTGCTTATTTTTTCCTGCAATACTTCCTCTTGAAAAACAACATTCTGTAATGAGGAAATATAAACTACTGAGACCTATCACAAGAATTCTAACAATCTTCCTACTACTTCAGCTGCCCTGAATGCCACTCTGCTGCACAGTGTGAATTTATGTGAATTTATGTTAATACTATCACTGAGGTTGGCTGTAAGTTTCTTAAGCACTTCTGATGGAAAGTAAAACAAACAAGGTTAAGGAAAGACCTGGTATTTGCTTAACATTAAAACTTACTTTAAATATATGTTTTGGGTTTTAGGCAAGCAACAACCTCAAGTGTTGTTTCTAGGAGGCGGAAAATCTTATAAAAACAAGAAGAAACTAATTTTATGTGAATGTACAATTAAGATGGAATGCTAACACACATTTTGGATCTCTGAATTACTAGGTTTTTCTCAAAACTGTGCATAAAACAGCAGCAATGATACAATGTACTTGGAGTTTATTCTCATCTAGAATTTCAGTGTGCTTTTCTAAATGCTAATTAATTAAACTTCAAAAGGCTCCTGTGAGATACAGTAGGTAAGTATTATTGTACCTATTAAGCACATATAAACCAGAGTTATGATGTTTAATTATATTCAGAGTTGTTTCTTTTTAAATTGATTTTCCTCTATAAAAGAAGATGCTGATAGTCTATTACTTTTAGGACAGGTTTTTATGAGTTCAGTTTTTAATAGGCAACATTTCATTGCACCTATCTTTGCACATGCATGTATTCATTTAGAGTTTAAAAATACACAGCCAACCAAGAGCTGGTAGCATTCTATACAGTTGGTTTGAGAGATAAGCCTGAAACCTGAACTAGGAGCAGTTATGGGAAAAGGCACACTGATTTCACCAGAAGCCTCTTTTTCCCTTGTTTGTAATTTTGGTAACTTCCCAACCAAATTCAAAGGTAACAGCAACACCGCCCCCCTCCACATAATCTAGGCTGTTCTGACACAGCTTGAGTATTTCCCCAGGGAAATATTGTTCTAACCTCTAAAGATTGACTACAATCATGGAAACACAAAACTTCTAAAAAGTATTTGTGTTTATTTTATTTTAATGGTTCCAATACTCAAATAAATCATCTACTGTTTCTTCCAGCATTCTCACATCAGGAGCATTCATGATCGTTTGTGTCTGTTGTGGATGTTGCACGTTGCATGTTATTATGTTATATGCAGCCAAGGACAAGGCAATCAGGTAGGATTACCTGCATTCACTTTGAAGGAACACACAACCAGTGCTGAACAAAACCTGACACCACCTCAGCCCAGTGTGCTCCAAAGTGAAATTATGCATTGCAGAAAGTGGTACCTTCTCATCAGTTTTCCATTTAGCACAGCTCAGTTTTGTGAGTATTCCCTGCCGGCTCCCAAGTCTGTATTCCATTTAAGTTCCAGAAGGACAGAATATATTTAGTAATTATCTAATTGTAATAACCAGTTGCTAAGTCTTTCAGGAGCAGATGGAATAATAAATATGTATGTGTTCCAAAACTAAAACACGCAAGGCAATACAATTCTACTAATAATTAAGTTCGCTTTGATACAATATGTCACCCAATAGTATCAGACAACCTGCATCAGGAGGATTTTATTTCTTGCATTTGGTTGTTCAAAAAAGCAAATTCTCTGTGGAGTAGAATCTGTTGCTTTGCCTCTGAGTCTCCAGAGTGTCCATGTAATTATCACAGTGATTGTCATTCCCAGCCAGATTAGTGACAGTGGAGACTAAAATGTCATCTGCAGGCTATGGCAAAAGCTATAAATTTGAATCAGCCTCTACTAGCTCCAGTGAACCTTGACAGAACAAGGCAGAAGGTCTAAAATACTAAGTACCATAATTTAATGCATTTTTCTTTCCAAGACAAAATAGTGCATTTTCAAGAAATGGGATGATTTTTCCTTTTCTGAAGTAATACAATCAGCAGCTCGGAAATTTCCTGCTAGTACAGTACCTTAGCTGAACCACTGATTAGGAAGCAGAAACTTCCACGTCCATCTCTTCCCATCAATTTCTTTTCAATTCATCACATGGAAAAAGTCACTTTTTTCAGGTCACTCATTACATATTAATTTTTCCAACAGGGGCAATGTATTGGTATGGCATGAATGGT
>WBMY01008821.1:0-17179 GCA_013397315.1 Donacobius atricapilla
GTGAATGAGCCCATTTAAGTTCCGTGTAGCTCATATCCTCTGATATATTCTGTGCCTGACATGCACTGATTGCATGCAGCCTAGGTGTGAAGAGTGTCTCCATGCAGGCTGGGGCTGCTGTGTGCTCTTGTGGCTCTATGATCTTGTAGCTGTGAGGCTGAGGCTGCACATTGCCACGCAGGTCATATCTCAAGTTATCCCGTTAAATGGCTCTGAAACTGCACCTGGCAACCCATTGCATAGAACTTGGGGACTTTTGGACTTCTTAGAAAGGACAACAGCTTTTTGTCAGCCTAGGACAAAATAGAACCCTCCTCTATCTTGCATGCTTCTTTGGCTCAGTATAAATTTTAGTAAGATTCTCTATGCTAGAAGTAAAACTTGGCTAAATGACCTACCAGGCAGCAGGATATGCCAGGCACATTAACAATATTGTATAATTTAATTGGCTAGTTGGAAATGCGTAATAAAATACAGGGTGTTTGAGTTATTACTTTGCTGCCTATGTAATAACTTCTGTTTAATATTTAATTGTGTTGATCTTTCTGTCTTGTCTTTGTTCCACACAGAAAATAGATCCCCCTTTTTGTCTATTCACAGGCACTGGGCTACTGGGTAGAGGGCTTTGCAGCTAATCTTCCTGATTGTTCAAATGTCACCGTAAAATATTTAGCATCTTGATAACTCCAAAGCTATCAAAACAGATTGGATGGTAACAATGAAAATTATGCTAACATCACTAAAACAGATATAACAGAGTGATGCTTGTTAAGCACTTAATGATCCCTTTCTCCAAGGAATTCTATTTCAATTTCTTTATGCTGCCTGATTGCTTTACTGTATCCTGCAGGTTCTGTGCACTGCTGCTCTGTGTAATACATATTCAAACCCTTTTCTGAGCTCTCATCATGCCAATCAAGGATGCAAATGGAGTCTCTATGACTGTGTGATCAGAATTTCTTGCTTGTTTGCAAGCCTGTAAATAATGGAGTAAATAAGGATCTGATGTGTAACAGTAGAAAAGTAATCAGACCTTGTATCTGACTTCCAGTAAACATCAGTATGGCCCTGATCCAACCACTGCTGTAATCAATGGGAGGCTTTTATTGACTTTAATGGGAGTTGAATTAGGCCTTGTCTGAGGCTTGAAAATTCAGCTGCAGCTCTTGGGGCTGATGCTTGGCTAGTGTAACCTGGCTTTGTGCTCCTGGAAATCAGACAGCTGATCTGCCTTGCTCTGCCAAGGATGTGGCAGGCAGAGCCTGCCCTGAACTGCTCTCACCCTCACGCACTCCAGCTTTCTATGTCAGGGCACTCTGGGCTCTGCTTCCTTCAGCTATTCACTTACGAGCTTACACTGCTCTCTGAGCAGTGCTTGAAATTGGTAATTATCTTTAGAAAAACATTTTACTTGAAGGGGATTCTAATAGTCATTGTTTTGAACTTTAGTTTTTTGATATTTTCATTGTTTATAAAGGAGCAATATCTATTCGTTTTGCTTTGCCTTGGGTGCAAGGGAAGAATTAGCCCAATTAGCAAAACCAAAAATAAACTAAGCTGATTGGAAAAGCAGTTCTTGGAAATTTGCAGACCTTCCCTTGCAAATGCTCATAGGAAAAATGATAAAGGTTTCATGAAGTGTCCTTGCTTTGGAGCTTTGTGGGGATGAATGGGTAGAGAAGACAGTAACTGTGTGTGATGAAAGGCTTTTAGAATGTAACTTTGTGGATCATGTACACTATGAACCACTTAGAGCTGTGATACCCGTCTGTTTATCAAGTACTACAATGAGTATAAAAGACTTCGTAAAATTCCTTGAGCTGATTGTTATTCTGGCCTCTCTGCTTTGAAAGGATATGGAAAATACATCCTTTGGGGAGTCTTCTGGCCAGCTGAGCTCTCCAAGGATAAGCCTGAAAACATGCTAGATTGATATTCTGGAACAGCTCCAAGAAAGCGTGGTCAGTGTGCAATGGCAACTGCACCTACCCTGAAATTCAGGGAGGGAAATGAGTGCCTGCCTCTGGGTTGTGTGTGTTTACAGGCTCACTCCTCAACAGTGACTATCAGCACAGTTGCTGTTTCCTCCAGCAGGGTGAGGGTGATTAATGCCAGCTGAAAATCTGGGTCTCCACATCCCTGTGCATGCACAGGCACCACTGATTGGCTTTTGCCAAGTTTCTTCCCTCACTCAAGTGTTACTTCCACAAAGGCAGTGGAAGCAACTTGGATGCTGTTTTTCAGCCACAAATGTGTCCTATGTGTAGGGAAGTCCTTGGCTATGTTGGGAGGCAGGGGACACCCCTGTCACCCCTCACAGATGGGGTAGTGGCAGCACCATGGCTCTGGTGCTCTGACAGGTGCTGAGTGCCCACGGGACACCTGTCCAGGTGTGCTTGGGGCCCCACCTCCCCTGGGTCCCACGAGCTCTTCTTGTTCCTCACAGACCTCTGCTTTGTGAGACAGCAGCTGGTTGGTCTGGGGTGCCTCCGTGGGTCCTGGTGGCAGTTCAGGTCCAGACTTGGGTTGCAAGAATTGTCTTCCAGGAGGTCTAAAAATGTCTCAAAGTCTCAAGAGTCTGTGAGAAATCCTCTGGCCATTGAACATTGCTATGAATAAATGCTCTGCTGCTTGAGTTTTCAACAGAAAGGCTCCTTTGCCTGGCAGTACCAGGCTTATTCTCCTTTTCACACCTAAGTTGGAAAACAGGAGGTTCTGCTTGTCTTTACAGGGTTTAATTTCTCTTTTGTTTTATAAAATCCTGTCTCTGGAGATGAGTTGCATAATAATCCCCTTTTAAGTGGTGTTTGCCACTTACCTGTTTTCCATTTGGAGGTGTTTTATTTCCAGTAAATTAAAGCAAGAAGGTAAAGTGGTTTTTATTTTCCTATTTTCCTGTGTTCTGTATTCATAGGCTTTAACATCTGCCCTCCATCCCCTTCCTGTGTTCATGCAACATCAAACCATGCAGAAATAAGTTCAGGGCTCATCTTTCTGCCATGCAATGCTCTTCTTGATCATTTGACTGAAAAGTGTTTGTCTGTGGGAGAAAACTACCGCTGCTTTTTCTTTTTTCTGTAGTGACTTCAGAGTTGCACCTTTTCTTTTATGTTTAAGAGTTCCAGTTCATGGTGATATTTAGAAATAAAGCTGAACTCAGTCAAAACACAGAAGAATTGAAGAGGTCCAGTCATCGGGGGGGAAGAATACAGCCTGACAAGTCTCCAGAGTAAGTAAGGTTGTAGAGATGTATCGCTGCATTTTAATTAAATATCTGTGCAACCACTTGTGTCCTGCTGCTTTGCTGGTGAGTAGAAGGATCTCCTCAGTGATGTAGTTTACTTTTTGTTCATTCATATTTGAGCTTACAAATTGTTTGAAAGCAAGGTAACTTTTCACATAGAAATTTCACACAGGGCAAGGCTTTTCTGTGCTAGGGAAAATATGAACACAATTTACATTGCGAAGTTGATTTTAAAGTCCTAGAGTGTGGAAGCCTTCAGAACTGCCCATTGCCAATGTGTGGAGCATTTCTTCCACTTGTTCACCTTCTATTTTCCACACAGTTTTTTTTCCTAGCCACATATTCTGTTGCCTCACATCCATCTACTGCAGAGTTCCTGCTCTCTGCTGTCAGTGCCCAGTATCTGCTGGTGTTTCCCCTCCTCGTGGGGCTGTGCTGGTATCTCTCTGACCTGGTGTGTGTGCTGCTGCTCTGAGGCTGTTCAGAGTTCAGGCCCCAGGACGTTGCCCTTGTCATGTCCATGTGCAATTAGCAGAGTGCCAGACAGNGATGATATGAGTGAAAAGTCTCTTTTTCTCAAAGTGAGAGGAGGCAGAGAGAAATTAAATACTGCTCTCAGTTTATTAAGAGGTCCTTGGACTTGGCTGAAGTCAAGCAGACAACTGAACTTATTTTCCCTAGACACACCTCTCTGCAATACAAATACTACCTTATCCTCAGAAATTTTCATGTGTAAGGTAGTTATCTGAGATGGAGTGAGGTTATTTGGTAGTGTTTTTGTTTAGTTTCTTTGGGTTGGTTGTTTGTTTGAAGTAGAAGAGCAGCTGCTTTTAGTGACTGCTTTAACAAAAAGAGCCCACTGTCTTTTGCAGGAAAACAGGATCCATGTATTCTCTGGTCTTCTAGGATGGGCTGAAACATGCAATAGGAATTGGTGGATAGAAATAGTAAAAAACCCAGTTTTCTGTCATTTTATAGGATACAAAAAAATCTTTCATGTAAAACTTCTGTTGTGTTAATTAACCATCAGAATTTTTCATCTTTCTGTTTTTAACCAAAAGCTGTTTCTCACAGCTTTTGTGATAGATATGATATCTATGAGACAGAGAGAAAGAAAGAAAGAATAGAGATGATGGGGATTTATCTAAATAATGAATGTTTAGTAAACTGTCCTTTGGAATCAGTAATTAAACTAGGTTCAAATGCCAAAAAGTGAATGCAAAGCTGAACTTGGAAAGTGTCATCCCAAAGTTTGGAGGAACCTTTTTCCCTAGTCTCATCTGCTTAGAACACATTGGTCATAAGTTTCCCCATAGAAAGCACTTGGTGTAAATCTGGCTTTCTAGTCATGTGCTTGGAAAGACAGATTTGTTGCTTTTCCAGAAGACTTCCCAAGCGTGCAGTAAACTGCATGCTGTTTCAACAGAAATAACCTTAATAAAATGATGCCTGGTGTATTGCATTTTTGGTTTTCTATCACTAAGCTAGAGTTTGAGGTGGTTTGTTTGTTTGTTTGTGGTTTTGTTTGTTTGTGATTTATTTTTTATTTTTATTTTTTATTTTCTTGTAATGAATGTACTTCATTAAAATAGAAGAATATTTGATGTTGGAAGAAGTCTCTGGAGAGTCTCATCCAACTTCCCTGCTCAAAGGAGGGTATATTGGAGCAGGTTGCCCAGGATCATGTCCAGTTGGGTTTGGAGTATCTTCTGTCTCCAAGGATGAGGAGAGTTCACTTTTTTAGGTGTCCTATTCCTGTGATCAGTCACTCTGACATAAAAGTTTCTTATGTTTAAATGGTATTTGCTGTATTTTGGACATAGCTGTATTTGAAAGATACTGTCTTTCTTTCAGCAGACACCATAGAGAAGAGACTGGCTCTGTCCTTTCCTCCTCCCATCCATTTATAAAAATGGGTAAGGTCCCAGTTCTCTCTGCTTTTTCTGTCAGATGATCCCTTGCACTCTGGGACAAAGTAGAGGAGAAACACCCATTTTCTGTGTGACTGGGAAATGTGTTTGTCAGGGGGCTGAAGAGAGGAGCAGGTTNGCTGTGGAGATGGGTACAATATAGGAACTTTGGCATTATAACAGGCCATTAAAATACCAAGATGTTTAGCCATGTATGAGTATTTCCACACAGTGAGACCTCTAAGCTTAGCCTGCTGCTGACATTGTTAGTTATTGAATCAATTACATGAGATGAGGTTGACAGGTGTAATTATATATTTCTGTGGTGATTATGTATGGCTTGTCATGGAGACCAACATGCCTGTAACTGTGCACTCATTTAGCAGTCATTTATTGAGTGAAATATTGAAGTTGGCATGCCGTTTACAAGGGAAGGAAATGTAAAACAAAACAGAAGTTCATTTTGAAATATAATTGAGTCATTAAACCATTTACTAATGCTTCATTTTAGTGCATGGAAATACATCTTTCCATATTTCCTACAGATGTCTCAGTTATTTAAAGATATTCTTACACCCTGACTTTAACAGAAGAATAAAACTCATGCAATGAATTAATGAGAAGTGGGGTCTCAGGCCTTTAGCTGCCACATCCTGGCAGCAGTTATGGAGCTTGCTGGAACCAGCCCGCTGTCTTTTGCAGGAAAACAGGATCCATGTATTCTCTGGTCTTCTAGGATGGGCTGAAACATGCAATAGGAATTGGTGGATAGAAATAGTAAAAAACCCAGTTTTCTGTCATTTTATAGGATACAAAAAAATCTTTCATGTAAAACTTCTGTTGTGTTAATTAACCATCAGAATTNACACATCTATACAATCTTCTTCTTTGTAGTAGCTGTTCTCCAAAATGTGTGTGAAATTTTACAAATATTTTTAGAACTCACTGAAGTGAACTTTGGCTATTGCTGGAATTCCTCATTCACTTTTCTAGATAAGAATTTTTCTGTGTAGTGACACCACTCAAAACTTTACTGTATTATTTCCCATGTAGTTCTCCATGGTGTTTTGTGCCACCCTGATGATATGAGTGAAAAGTCTCTTTTTCTCAAAGTGAGAGGAGGCAGAGAGAAATTAAATACTGCTCTCAGTTTATTAAGAGGTCCTTGGACTTGGCTGAAGTCAAGCAGACAACTGAACTTATTTTCCCTAGACACACCTCTCTGCAATACAAATACTACCTTATCCTCAGAAATTTTCATGTGTAAGGTAGTTATCTGAGATGGAGTGAGGTTATTTGGTAGTGTTTTTGTTTAGTTTCTTTGGGTTGGTTGTTTGTTTGAAGTAGAAGAGCAGCTGCTTTTAGTGACTGCTTTAACAAAAAGAGCCCACTGTCTTTTGCAGGAAAACAGGATCCATGTATTCTCTGGTCTTCTAGGATGGGCTGAAACATGCAATAGGAATTGGTGGATAGAAATAGTAAAAAACCCAGTTTTCTGTCATTTTATAGGATACAAAAAAATCTTTCATGTAAAACTTCTGTTGTGTTAATTAACCATCAGAATTTTTCATCTTTCTGTTTTTAACCAAAAGCTGTTTCTCACAGCTTTTGTGATAGATATGATATCTATGAGACAGAGAGAAAGAAAGAAAGAATAGAGATGATGGGGATTTATCTAAATAATGAATGTTTAGTAAACTGTCCTTTGGAATCAGTAATTAAACTAGGTTCAAATGCCAAAAAGTGAATGCAAAGCTGAACTTGGAAAGTGTCATCCCAAAGTTTGGAGGAACCTTTTTCCCTAGTCTCATCTGCTTAGAACACATTGGTCATAAGTTTCCCCNGACAACTGAACTTATTTTCCCTAGACACACCTCTCTGCAATACAAATACTACCTTATCCTCAGAAATTTTCATGTGTAAGGTAGTTATCTGAGATGGAGTGAGGTTATTTGGTAGTGTTTTTGTTTAGTTTCTTTGGGTTGGTTGTTTGTTTGAAGTAGAAGAGCAGCTGCTTTTAGTGACTGCTTTAACAAAAAGAGCCCACTGTCTTTTGCAGGAAAACAGGATCCATGTATTCTCTGGTCTTCTAGGATGGGCTGAAACATGCAATAGGAATTGGTGGATAGAAATAGTAAAAAACCCAGTTTTCTGTCATTTTATAGGATACAAAAAAATCTTTCATGTAAAACTTCTGTTGTGTTAATTAACCATCAGAATTTTTCATCTTTCTGTTTTTAACCAAAAGCTGTTTCTCACAGCTTTTGTGATAGATATGATATCTATGAGACAGAGAGAAAGAAAGAAAGAATAGAGATGATGGGGATTTATCTAAATAATGAATGTTTAGTAAACTGTCCTTTGGAATCAGTAATTAAACTAGGTTCAAATGCCAAAAAGTGAATGCAAAGCTGAACTTGGAAAGTGTCATCCCAAAGTTTGGAGGAACCTTTTTCCCTAGTCTCATCTGCTTAGAACACATTGGTCATAAGTTTCCCCATAGAAAGCACTTGGTGTAAATCTGGCTTTCTAGTCATGTGCTTGGAAAGACAGATTTGTTGCTTTTCCAGAAGACTTCCCAAGCGTGCAGTAAACTGCATGCTGTTTCAACAGAAATAACCTTAATAAAATGATGCCTGGTGTATTGCATTTTTGGTTTTCTATCACTAAGCTAGAGTTTGAGGTGGTTTGTTTGTTTGTTTGTGGTTTTGTTTGTTTGTGATTTATTTTTTATTTTTATTTTTTATTTTCTTGTAATGAATGTACTTCATTAAAATAGAAGAATATTTGATGTTGGAAGAAGTCTCTGGAGAGTCTCATCCAACTTCCCTGCTCAAAGGAGGGTATATTGGAGCAGGTTGCCCAGGATCATGTCCAGTTGGGTTTGGAGTATCTTCTGTCTCCAAGGATGAGGAGAGTTCACTTTTTTAGGTGTCCTATTCCTGTGATCAGTCACTCTGACATAAAAGTTTCTTATGTTTAAATGGTATTTGCTGTATTTTGGACATAGCTGTATTTGAAAGATACTGTCTTTCTTTCAGCAGACACCATAGAGAAGAGACTGGCTCTGTCCTTTCCTCCTCCCATCCATTTATAAAAATGGGTAAGGTCCCAGTTCTCTCTGCTTTTTCTGTCAGATGATCCCTTGCACTCTGGGACAAAGTAGAGGAGAAACACCCATTTTCTGTGTGACTGGGAAATGTGTTTGTCAGGGGGCTGAAGAGAGGAGCAGGTTGGAGAGGCTGTGATGGAGCGGGTGGTGGTGGGGAGCTTCATTTCAGTGGGGCCCTTTGCAGCTGCCTGCATAGTGAGGGGGGTCAGTCTTCTGGACAGAGATCAGCTGGGAGCTCTAGGGCTGATGAATGCCTGTGCCCAGAGGCAGACACGAACCTTTCTAATAAAGAACTGCAGTGGGCATGAGACAAAAAGGAGAGGGGCACCTCTTGGAGCTCCCTGGTATTGTGCTCACTCATCTCATTTGCCCCAGCACTGTGCCTGTCCCTGCTGCTCCTCCGAGCAGCTCGGCTGCCTCTTCCCAGATGGACTGCACACCCCATTACCAAAGAGGGCGTAACGTATTCTCCTAATCTGTAACTTTAAGGCACTCCTGGATAGCCCTAAAACCAACCAAACTCTGCGTGGAGGACAGGAAATAGGGCACAAGGCCTCACGGGGCAGCCAGGGCCACGTACCCCCCTGCTGTCATCACAGCATGGCCAGTGCAGAAGCAGCAGTGACATTTACTCAGGATAGCTTATGAGCAGAGGGAAGAACTTGCTTTTCCCACGTACACTTTCTATTTTCATACACTATTTATTTCTGACTTTAAGGTCATTCTCTGTTTTCTATTCCAGCCTTGACCACGTGGCTCCAACTGCTCCCATAACTCCTGTTACTGATGTTCTAACATGATGCAGCCATAAACTGGATCTTTCTTTGAATGTACTTTTTCAGTATCTAAAGGCTAAACTTTTGAATACCACTTCTCATTTGAGGCTAGAAAACAAGTTTGCTTATTTAATATTTGCTTTGATTTGGTGATTAGTCTTCACCCTTAATTATTTTTTACCATTTCAATGAATGGTCAGGAAATGAACAGCTGTCTTCCAGCAAGTTAAAAACAGCCTATGGTATTTCCTTATTGACTTTTTACTTGAACCTGTGCAGAATGTTTTAAGATGTTGCTTCTCTTGAGTCTCCCACCTCACAGCCTAATGCCACTGCTTTTAAAAATGTTTCCCTTCTGACTTGCCAAGGTGATGAAGACCAGTAAAGTCATCCAGCATAAAAGGTATACACGAACAAAACATGAATGGAAGGTGTGGATCAAGTTACAATCCAAACAAGAAGAATATAAGAAGCAGTTTTGGAGACTGAGGAGAATGGTCCTGTGGCACACATCTGCAATGAGAAATAATACCATCCTGGGATCCTGCATGATGTTTACACACTGATGGCAAATCCTCTTTAAAAAGTAAAAACAAATGGCTTGCTGCCCCTTTTTCCACTGATTTTTCCTTTAATCTTTTCATTCCTTTTCAAATTGGTAATGATTGTAAATCACTCCTCACCACAGAAGGTGCTGTTTTCCAAGAGCAGTGAATAGATTCTTGTAATCTTATTTATTAGTTAAATTCAATAAGTACCCAACCTATGCTCTAAATGCCTTTTAAAGATATACTAATAAACAGGTCTTGATTGCTTTTTGATTGAATTGCAGATAATGATACTTATATCATCAGTGAGTTAAGGTAATCAGCCTTCCCAGAGAAGTGTTTCCAGCACAGACACCGAGCTGTTGGTCTTCTGGCAGACATGAGGTGAAGATGAGCATGGTGGTGGCTTTCTCTGTGCTCCTGCAATCTTGGGCTTTTGGGCCTTTAACAGATCTGCTGCAATTATTTGACCGATGTGAGTGTTTTAACAGAGATTTATTTGTACAAATAGTTAAGTGTTGCAGAGTTGGAACATAACCTCCTGGGGCTGGTTTAATCTGTGCTGAGCAAAGGAAAATGGTGTGCAGATCTTTTCATTTAATGTACTTTTTGTGCATGTTTTTTGATGTGAATTCTGGTTGCTTTGAAGTGGAATTGGAGGGTTAGGGTTTGGGCACTGCAAAGTTGGATTGGAGTCATCACTGGATGCAGCATGTCTGATTTTGCAGCGTCTCTATGTGTATCTCGTTTTTGGTGGGTTTAAAGAGAGATTAGTAAAGAACTGAGTGGAACTATTATAATGTCAGGGCTAGGAAAATAAGAAATATCCTGCAATACCTTTTGCTTAGGTAGCTGTGGAGTGACACAGCAAGAGGGAAGACACAGAAGTTCCTCTGCTTTACTTGAGTGTGTTTGAAAAGGCTCCTGGGCCTTCTCTGAGGCACGAGGCAGCATCTTCTGCTTGGGTGACGCAACAGCCCCAGAGTTCTCCAGAAACTGACATATTTAGCCCCGTGCTGGAGGTCAGAGCGATTCTAACACAGGCAGAGCACATTCCACAGAGGTGATAATCGCTGGTGTTCTCGGCATGGGGCCCGCCAAAAGAAAAACACAGTGATGGTGTGTGGCTTTCTGAACCTTACAGCTCCTGAAAGGTTACATCAGTTCCAAAGGAGAAGAAAGAAAGTACTTTGCAAATGTTGCCACAGATAGATTCTCTCTTAGTAGCAAAACGTAGATGTTTTCTTGCATTTCTTTTATTGTTTTAGCGTATTACTGGCATGATGTTGCTTATAAAACCTGTTCCTAGCCAGTTGCTTCAGTCTAATTGAAAACTTTAACTAATTTAAAATCAAAGAGAATCTTTGTTTAACCGGCAAACAGCAGAAGGATGTTTGGATCCTAACATTGTCCTGTTACCTCCCGAGCTGGGATGACAACGTAGTTTACAGTTGTATGGACTTGTGTTTGAGATGGGAGTGGGCTGCTGCTGTAACTGGGTTCCACTGATAATACCTCTTAATCCATCTTTTGAGCTGAGACTGATAACATCAAACTTTGTCACAGCCTGTAGGTGACATAATATTACTCTTGTAATTTGTGCTCTTCAGCAAAGGTGACCCACAGGTAAGACCAAACTTTCTCATTTTAAGGCTGAAGTTTTAGCTGCATCTCTGACTAGCTGAGAACTGGAAGTGCTGCCTCCCTTCTTCTGATTTAAGGGCTGGTGACTTCCACTTCAGATGGTTTGGATGTGACAGCAAAAGGCTGGTACATTCTTACAGCTGCCCTGTCTGGCTGCTGAGCTGGGGTGTAATTGGACTAGTTTTTCAGTGGTTCAGATGTCAGCTGGGTGTGGGCTGAAGTTCACTGCCACGAACTATTTCAAAGGTTTTCAGACCTGGGCTTCTGGGCCTTATTTAGATATTGAAGTCAGTGCAGTGATTTTTTTTTTCAGTGTATTTGCCATTGATTCAAAGATCGGGAGGAAACTGCTGGGAGATGTGTGACCTCTGAAGCCCTGTTTCTGTAGCAGAGCTGGAAGGATTTGTCCTAAATGTTGGGAAGAGTATTTTTCAAGGCCATGCTTAATGTTCCTCTCAGCTTATTACAAGTTGCAAATTGAGAACTCTGAGCACTTTTATTTCTAATGTGGTTTTTTTTTTTTAATTTGACTTGAAAATATTACTGTAGATGTTCTGACCAGCCACTCTACTATTTTATTTTTTTTTCCCCTAAAATAAAAGGGAGTGTTTAACATGCTCTCGTATGGCTCTGATTTACACTTGAATTTGCAAATTAAGGCTGGGGTGATTCTAATCTACTGCTGTGCGCCCCCTGGGAGCATCTCTTCAGCAGATGTGGCATGGAAAGATCTGGTGACTCTGCTTGAGGACAGCAGTGCATGGCAGCAGAGGTGCATGTGGTCTGCCACCAGTCCATTCTTTTTTAGAAATAGTCTTTACAACCATCACAACTGCAAAATACTATTTTTGAAGAGAGAAACAAATATTCGAAAGACAGATAAGATAATCTAATATGAAACAAAAATGAAACAGTTCTGTTTTATATTTGTCTGTTGAAAACTGTACTCACAGCTTTTAAATTCTTTTGAAACAGAGAAATCAATGTGCCAGGCTAAGGATAATCCTAGAGGTGAACAGCTCTGGGCCTTCACCTGGTGGTTGCATCCCTCACCTCTTCAGTTAAGCCTGGAGCCATATACCATGGCTGCTCACAGCATAACTTTGACCTCCTCTGATCAGTACATAAACATTTTGATTGGAAAAAAAAATACCTAAAACTTCAGGGATTTCTATCCATGTTATGGAAATAGAAATGACAGATTTTTTACATTATTGCTTTTAACTGCTGTGGTGAGAAGTGCTTCCAGAATCAGAGAGCAGAATCTAACACACAACATGGGTTTTGTTTTGTCTTTCCCTTTTTAAAATTACTTTGATAGTTTCAAGGAATGACTGAAGGAATGCAAAGCAATGGAAACAAGTTATATTGCATGTGGCTTAATGTGCCTATAGGCTTCTTTTTGAGGACTGGGAGCTAAGTGCAGTTTATGTTAAACACCAAGTGGAGAAGCCCCCTGCTCCCTTTGGGATCACCCCCCTGTACTGCTCAGTGCGTGAGAGATACCAGGGGTCCTGCAGCCTCAGTTTCCCTTGGGGTAACCGAGCAGCCCAGGAGCTGCTCAGGACTCTGCTCTGGCTGCACAACTGGGTGCTTTTGCCTTGTCCTGATCCTGCCTTACCCAAAAAGAGCTCAGCTACATCAGCAGAGCAAGCAGCAAGGTAAGAACTGTGCAGGAGCTTGAATGTTGGAGCAGTGGAGGCAACAGTGTGGGACTTGGGTAAGGTCTGGGGCTGCTTTGATTTTCTTTTCCTAAGGAGAAAGAAAACTCCCTTTGAAATGGTATTTTTTCCTCAAACAAATAGTAAAATACAGCACTATCTCTGTGTGATCAGCAGCCACAATAGCTTTCGTACAGAGTTCTGATGAGAAACATATTCCAGTGCAACTGATCCACTAGTAGAAATGTGCATCATATCTCTTTCTACCAATGGTTTTTCATACCATTTCTGTCTCTGCATAGTATTATCTGGTTTGACAAATACCCTGAAATTGTATGAAATGAATGCATTATGGAATTTGTGGTGCAGCTCTTAGGAAATAAAAAGCATACTTATGAATCCTCCTTTTGCATGTGCAAAGTACATGCCTAGGTATGGACAGATGGGCACAGAACATTGGCACTTGCTTTAAACATACATATGGAACTTGATTAAAAGTTAATTATCTGCTTTGAGGGGTGTGTTTCTACTGCACAGTGATAGAGTGGAAGGAGGGTGCTGTTACGGAGTCCTAAGTTCCCTCTGCCCTCCTCATTGCTCTGGAGGTGAGTCTGCATTGCTGACAGTCCTCAGCACACTGCCCATCCTCTGCTTCCTTTTGCCCTTTTCTGGGCTCTNATTTTGGGGGGTGTTTTTGTTTGTTTGTTTTTCTGTTACAAAAATGGTGGTAGTTTTAAATATTTTCTGAGCCAAAGGTCTTATTTAACTTTGTGACCTAGGTGCAATTTAAAGTGAATTATGATATTCTCTGACTTCTTAGATTTTTACTCACAGTCTTTAGATGCGTTCATTCCCACACCTGCCATCCATTAGGAGACCTCCTTCTGTGATCTTTCATCATTCAGAATATATGATGATTTTCTTAAACACTTGAGCTAATTGGGAATGACTCTTGCTTTAAAATATATGGCAGTGTTTGTAAATAGCAGATGTTGGGCAGGCTTGAAAAAAATACACGCATTTCGGCAGGGATTGTTGAAAAATGCCAAGCCACTGAAGATTCAAATGACTTCCAAAAGGGGCCTGTTGTGCCCAGGACAGGCCAAGCAGCCCCTGTTTCCTGGAGAGCTTGCTGTGCAGTCCCAAATGCTCTTCATTACAGGAGAGACCTGTTGATGTCAGTCCTTGTCCTTTCAGCCTGCTACCCGCCTCCGGGCTTTAATAGCAAAGTACATTGGTTATAGTGTTCAAAAAAGGAGCATCATTTTTGCGTCATACTAATAAATCCCTCTTAATGTAAGGTTCCAGCTACTCTGCATCCTGCCCAGAGATATGGAAATGGCTTTGGAACCCTTAATACCAAGGGAGAAGTGAGAACTCACAAGTCCCAGAAATGTTTTTATGAACTGAAATAGCTGCACATGCCCTCTCCTGGTCTTCTTTGTTGTAAGCCTAACCCAGTATTCATTGTTTTTGTACTTTCTCATAACCTGACTTGAATTTCCACAGTCACGAGAGAGTTCTTTCAGGACCATGAGTAGATGATTGGGAACCCCAAAACTAAAAGAAAGGCATAGTTTTGGTTAGAGCAGTGGTATTGAACTCAGTATATTAAAAAACCCCATGAAGAGATGAGCCATAACATCTGACATCCATCCCTAGGTAAAAAATTCTGTTGAGCATTGAATTGCATCTAGAACAGAAAAAGCTTGAGTTCTAAACAGTGATAAATATATGTTTTGAATAGTTGTATTAATTTGGTCCATGTCTTTTCAGGGTGCTGGTTTGGGCAGCCCTTGGCAGCAGAGGTGGTTGCATGGGCACAAATGAGATGATGTTCAGGGGAAGGCACCACCCCAGATCAACCCCAAATCCTGGAGGTTCCCAGGACCATCATTCCAGCCTGGCTCAGCAAATCCTGGCTGTCCTGTGAGTACAGCTGGGATTGTGCGGAGACAGATGGAGATGGTGCTGAAGGCAATGATCCCTTGCAGCAGTGTTAATTATCCAGGAGTAGGAAGAGCCTGGCCCTCCCAGCTCAGGTGTGATACAGAGTGAGTTCGCAGGGAGGGAGGGAGTTGAAATCTGCTGGCCATGCTGGGAGGAGGAAGGGACAGGAGGGTGTGCGAGGGCCAGAGGGGTCAGCCAGGGACAGGGACAGAGAGGGTGAGGTGGCCGTGCTGGGACAGGGAGGGTCAGATGTGGTACCAGGGACAGAGAGGGTGAGGTGGCCGTGCTGGGACAGGAAGGGTCAGATGTGGTGCCAGGGACAGAGGGTGAGGTGGCCGTGCTGGGACAGGGAGGGTCAGATGTGGTACCAGGGACAGAGAGGGTGAGGTGGCCGTGCTGGGACAGGAAGGGTCAGATGTGGTGCCAGGGACAGAGGGTGAGGTGGCCGTGCTGGGACAGGGAGGGTCAGATGTGGTACCAGGGACAGAGAGGGTGAGGTGGCCGTGCTGGGACAGGAAGGGTCAGATGTGGTGCCAGGGACAGAGGGTGAGGTGGCCGTGCTGGGACAGGGAGGGTCAGATGTGGTACCAGGGACAGAGAGGGTGAGGTGGCCGTGCTGGGACAGGAAGGGTCAGANGTTCTGGTTCTGTGAGGAGCAGAGTGCAGCCGTGTTCTCCCCTGGTCTTGCTGTGCCACAGCTCTGTGTGATCAGAGGGAACGCCAGGAGGGCAGCAGCACATCGCTGCTTGCAAGGACCACAAGAACAGAAATAAAAATGCTAAAAAAGGAGGGGCTGTCTCAGCTTATATTGGCATACCTGAGATACCCAGATGGCTGGTTTTTATTGTATTGTGAGATCTGGCAGATTTGCTGGAAGACAGTGTCATTCCAGATGCATTGTGAAGTCATTGTGAGGTGCCAGAGGCAAGAGCTAGTGTGGGTGGTTCTCTTGTCTGCTTCTTGCTCAGGTCAGCACCAGATGCAAGCTCTGTATGAACCCAGAGCATCCTGAAGCTGTGCTGAGATCAGGGAATCAAAATGTAAGTCTTATTTCCAAAAAGTAATTTGCATTAATTTTCAGACCAACTTTCATCTTTCTATAGGAACTACTTGGCCTCCTAAAGACAAAAGGAACAAAAGGCAGGAGAAGTGAAATGGGATGTGGGCACAGAAGAACCTGCACAGGGCTGGGAGAGCAGCTTTCAAAGGCTGATTCTGCAGTTGAGGGAACTGAAGGTGCCAAATCTGTAACCTCTTATGTCATTGGGATGACTGTAATGAGTCAAGGCTCTTTCATGGGAGGGCAAACATAGCAGCTCTGTCTGTCTTTCAGCCACTTTTGGCTATGTCAGCTTTTAGGGGAGCAGCTGACAAATCATCTCACTGCTGTGATGGGGTAATTGGAGAGACTCACTGAGTTTGAAGCTTAAGTAACTCACGTATGAAACACCATCTGCATAGCTGTAACCTTCTCAGAGTTGTGATATGATCACTTTGGGGTTGGGACTGTGCAAGGAAAACAGCTGCTATGTATTTTGTTGGTGGTACTTTGACACATATCTGGGACAGATCTTTGCAAGTGCAGAACCTGGCGTGCTTTGCAGTGCTTCTTTTTGATATTCCTGTCCTATATGCTCGACAGATTTAAAACAAGGCATGAAAATGGGACATCTTTCCCTTCTGGTGGCACATCGCTTTTCCAGCAGGATGCTGACCAAATGTTCTTCATTCTAAAACACACAGAGCTGCATAAGATGATAAACACTAAGGCTGGGGACCTCAGGGAATGGGAGAGCTTGGACTGTCTAGAAAATAATCAGCCTCCTTGAGAGAAGGATGCTTCAATCAGTACCTCCTGTGCTCAGAGTCTAAAGAAAACGTGCTTCTCTTTCTCTCTCTATCTTGCCCTCCCTCCTTGCATGCTTAAAAAAAAAAAGTAATTGTTTATAGTTTAAAACAGGTTTTAAGCCAAAACTTTTAAGAGCTGCAAATAGACTTACTGGCAGGCTCTCAGATCTCACATGGCAATCGAAAGCAGTTGATGCATGTTTTGCAATCTATTGCAGACTGCCAGAATTTATGATTCAATTAATAAAACAAATGTGCCTATCTACTACAGCATAACACTTTTGAGCTTAATGAAGTCCTAAATGTTTAGCGATTTTTTTTCAAGATCTCAAATGTACACACAGTTAATACCTGCGCTTGTTGCATGATAGTTTATTGCCTTGCCATGCTGCAGCTGTAGCCCTTGCTAAACTTCTGACCCTTGTCTGCACACACTCTTTCCAGGTGACTGGCAATTTGCAAACCTCATCAGACAAAAGGTTACAT
>WBMY01008823.1:4860-101999 GCA_013397315.1 Donacobius atricapilla
GGTTCTTCCGCGGGGATTTATGTGCCCGCACCTGCTCGCCGCGGGCAGCCCCCGCCGTCGGGGCCGGGCAGCGGCTCAGCCCCGCACCCCGTCCATCCTCCCGCCGCCCCCGCGGCTTCACCCGCAGCCTCTCCCTGCTCCGGATCCGAACGCCAGCCCAAGGCCGTGCCAGTGCGGAACCGCGAGCCGCCTTGGATTTGGGGTTGGTTTTCCTGAAGGTGCGTCCTGGCGCTGGTCACGGCCTCCTCTGTCCCCTCCCTCCCCTGGGAGCTGGCAGGGTGCAGGTGGAGGGGCAGCCAGAGGTGCCGGCTCAGCTCGGCAAAGCGGGGAGACATCCCCCACTTGGACACAGGCAGGAAAACATCCCGGGGAGCAGCGCTCAGGTGTCCCAAGGTATCCTCTGGGGACCCACAAAATAAAATCAGAAGGGTCAGAAGAGTGGAGCCTGGTGCAGGCTCGAGATTTGGGTGCTTTACAAAGCAAGGAGAGAGCGAAATTAATCAAATAGGTTAAAATACGGAATTATTATTAGGCAAATGAGGCTGTGTGAGCAGAGGAGCTCCGCCGCCTTTTGGGCAAGAGGGCTGCAAAGTTAGCTGAGACCTGGTTTGAAAAGCAAAAAGCAAAAAAGACTCAAACATTTGGCAGTTGTTCAATCAAAAATTCGTTTGTTCTTCAGATGCTCATTTTGCAAATCCCCACTCTAAACAAGTGGATATTTATCCCCAGTTTTGGCTTCAAGCACCTGCACCCACTCTGCAGTCCCACGCAGCCCTGGCATCCAGCAGAGCTGATTCCCGGAAGGGCCCTGCTCGTGTCCCCAGCCACCTCCAAAAAACGGCTAAAACTCATCCCCTAAACACCCTGTCACATCGCTGCCCCTGGAGGAGGCTCCTGTAATAAATACACAGGAGCAAAAATCAGGGACAGAGGAAAAACCCTCTAAACTGGATTGATTTGAATCGGCGCAGGGAAGGGCTGGGTGGGAAGGGGTGACCCTGAGGGGGTGCTGTGGGGGGAGGCACAGGGCAGCCCCCAGCCCTGCCCCACGCACGGCAGCAATCCCGGGGTGAGACGCGGACACCCCCGGCTCACCCCCCAGGGAATGGCTGCTCTGGGCAGGGATGTGCTTAGGCCACCCTTGCTCCTCCAAAACCTGGGCATTCCTCCATTTATGGGTGGAGAGGGCACTCTGGATAGGCTCAGGAGAGGAGATTTGATGTGAAAATGAGGGAATTTCATGTGAAAATGCCCCTTTCTGTCCGAATAAATCAACGCACAGAGTACTTTTTCCTCCCTGTCTGTGCGGCCCGAAGGGATGGCGCAAGTGGTGCCGGTGTGGCAGCAGAGATGGGGACATGCCTCGAAAAGGGAGGATGCAGCACAAAAAGAAGGGACTGGACTCCAGACGAGGATCCACGGCGAGGCAGCAGCGGCAGCTCCTCTCACACCACTGTCCCTGGTGTTTTTGCACCGACTTCGCAGGTAGGCAGGAGCTGTGAGGAAGGCGCAGCAGGGTTGTTTTCTCAGTTATTCCCCCGGCCAGCGAGATGCAAACGAAGGCGCTAAGAGGATTTCCAGGGCTGTGAGGAAATCCCTCTGCTGAACACCGGGAGCTCTCCCTGGGCCGGCCCAATCCTCGCAGCGTGAAGCAAACACTGAACTCACAGACACTCCCGGGAGATTTCCCACATCGCGGCATCCTCGAGCTGATCCACGGCGTCATTTTATTCCTCGGCACAGCCAGGGCGTTGATGGGAGCCGGCTCCCCCTCCACAGCGCTCTCCTGCTTCCCAGGGCTTCATTTGTTTGTTTTCAGCAGGATAGTTTTGTGAGCCGCTCCTCCGGCTCCTGTACAGCACCCTCGATTCCCTTTATTAAGCGCGCCAAGACAAGCGCTGAGTTACGGCTGCTGTTAATAAAATTACTCTGCTAATATTTTTCCCCAACACATGGAATATTATTGATGGGGCAGGGATGGGGCCCATCCCGAGGCACGGGGCCCATGCATCACCCCAGCTCCACGTGCACCATCCAAAATGGGGCCTTGGTGGAGCGTAAGTGGTGCGCAGGCCTTTTATGGGCCTTCTGCAGAACGGTGAATTTTACCCAAAATGCAGGTTAAAACCCATGCTAGGTATTAATGTAATCAGGTCCATAATCTCTCTATCAAAAACTCCCCGAGCGCCTCTTCACCTGCTAAACCAGGTAGCTCCTTATCTGGGGAGCGCTGTAACACATTCTGGGGGACTTCTTGCTTGTTTTTGCTGAAGAAAATACGCATTTGCTAAGCCCCTGCAAGTCCTGGCTCAGGGCAGAGCACGGGCAGTCACCAAAGGGCCATCCTGACCTGCCAGTCCAACATTTTTCTCCAACACAGAATTAAATGATCACAATTTTCCGTGAAAACTTGGTGACCTCCACAAACTTCTTGGAAACACAAGCACCAGCTGCAGAAAGAAAAAAAAAAATCCTGCTTTATATTTTTCCCCAAAAATCTACTTTTTAAGACCAAAAAATATCTATTTTTAATTTCTTGGGGCAACACACTTCCAGGAGAGCTGCAGCTTCCTTCCCCTGCAAAGCTTCATCAGCTCCATTCATCAGGGCATTCCTGTGAATTCCATTTAGATCCTTCACCCTATTAGAGGTATTTTATTAAACATTTTATTAAAGTCTTTTAATGCCTTCCGGGGCATGTTGTAAAACCCTATTGATTTCAGAATCTTCTGGATGAGCTTTTCCAGCACTTCCATGTTGAGAGCACACGTTGGCACCTTAGCTCCCGCCTAGGACAGGAAAGATAAAACCAGGGAGGGTTTTAAGTTTGACCAAAATCATTAAAGGGTGATATTTCCAATTGAAAGTGGAGAATGTGAAGAATAAGTATCTATTCCCTAAAACACATCAGTATTATTATTTTTTGTTGGATTTCCTGCTTTTGCCCAGGTAAGAGAAATTCCAGCTAAGGAGGTGATGAAAGTGTTGAGCCGGTCAGGCAGTATTTGCAGCCTGTAAATAACGCTTATTTAGGGACTCTTGTTAAAATATTCCATGATAGAAGAGTTCAACAGGCATTTTTAAATGGATTCTGAGCAACTGGGCAGAGAGAAAATATGTCTGTGGGATCATGAAACATTTATCTGTCCAGAAGGAGACAGGAGAAAAAAAAAAAGCCAGGAATGATCTATCATAAGGGAGGAAATCTGCACCTCAGCATTTGCCAAAATGTCTTAATTGCTTTGTAAACTCATCTAAATAAATAAAACGTGGAGGGCTGTCTTGGCTCTCTGCTAAGGAGCAGCAAGTGTTGCCTGGGGATAAAAATCTTAATCCTGCCCAGGGCTGGGCTTGTTCCCAGTTTGGGACTGTCTGCTCCTGGTGCAGGAGGTCAGGATGGTGCCACAGGGCTCGGGGCAGGTCCTGGGGGTGAGGAGTGATCCCTGCCCCAGCCCTTGGCCATGGGCAGGGGGCACTCGGGTGTCTTTTAGCTCTGCTGGAAACTCACACCCACTGTGGCTCCTCTTCACTTGTTTTTTTACTGCTCCTTGCATTTTTCCTGGTGAAAATGGCTCTGTGATACTCACAGATCATTCACTTCGAGGGCTTGTACACCACGGATATGAGAGGGCTCCTTCTGCCTCCTCGGCTTTGTTTAAAACTTTCCAATTTGTGGCTTTCCTCCGCAAAACCCAGATGAGATCGTAGCTCAGGGCACATTCTCGTGGTTCTGGTGACAGAGGTGATTGTCCCACTCTACCCCTCAGTGGGGAGAGCCCACCTCCAGCTCTGGGTACCATCAGACGTGGAGCTGCAGGATAAAGTCCAGAGGAGGCTCTGGAGCTGCTCCAGGGCTCTGGAGCCGGGCTGGGAGAGCTGGGGGTGCTCACCTGGAGAAGGGAAGGCTCCAGGGAGAGCTCCGAGCCCCTTGCAATGCCTAAAGGTGCATAGCATTTAAACCATCTAAATTAATGAGACTTAAATCCGTGCTTCAGGTTAACAATATTCCAACGCTGAACTAGAGCTTCATTTTCCACATAGGTCTTGTTCAAATTTGTAAGGTAAATTTTCATCTTCATATATATGCAATATCTTCCTTCCTGCCTTTCTCCTGATAGATTTTACTCTTTTATTTTCATTTCTTAGTGAACCTCGACCTGGAGCAATGGTCATTCCTGCGCTGAAGCTGCAGCAAAGGCTGCTCCTGAGGGGCTTCAGGTGGAAAATGGGGCGGGTGGGTGTTTGACAAATGCTGCCCATAGAGAGAGGATGACCAGAGGAGGCTCATGGCTGAGACTTTGTCACACTATCCTGCTGCTTTGGCTTTTATTAATTAATTAATTAGGCTTCTAATAACTGACAGCCCAGTCCTGCACTCCTTTTGCATGCAAAAAAAGGGCATTTTCTCATGAAGTTGTGCTGGATCCTGAACAGCTTCACTCGGGACATTCCTTCCATTGCAGTAATTATTTTTCCCTGAGTTGGAGAGGATTTTTCAGGCTGTCATTCTGGGAAGGACATATGTCCAGCATAGCTATGGCTAACATGTCCTGCATGATTAACATGTTTCTTATGTGTGTGAAATGTAATATACTTATATGTTTTGGGGTCATGTATTTAGATATGATCTCACGTAAGTCTGGCGGATAAATACGTTCATCTCATATAGCACTGACATACTTATTTTCACTTAGGACTGCTTTTATTCAAGGACTTCTTTCTGTGCTTGGTAGGGTCAAGCAGCCTTGTTGTTGGCTCAGCTGGGTCGTTATTAGGTCCAAATTTTCCCTTCAAGTTTCAGTCATCTGAAATAAAACCACGTAGGCAACGTAGCCACTGTGTTTTAAGTTAAATATTGATGTTAGATATGGATCCAGGGGTGGAAAGATTGATGCCTGTCTGTATGGGATTTGATAATTGCTGGGAACAGGAATGATGTTGCATTTTCTGTCTGCCCACGACACTTCAGTGACTGATCTCCAGGTTTTGATTCCTTGGAAGAGCGATGTGGAACAGGCTGAGCTGCAGCTCCTGCCCCGGTAAACAGAACCTCCTTTCAAAAACAACTTTGTGCAACTTGCTGCCAGAATCACCCGGCCAGAAATCTCCTTAAATGCGTGTTTCTTTCACATTGCTCATCTGATTTCCTGAAGCTGAGGAAGAATGGGGAGGAAGAGGAGTGTCCTGATTCTGAGGAAGGTACAAATTTGAAAATGGTGAAAAAAAGAGGAAAAATTAATTAAATAAATGCTAATATAGAAGTAAAAAACCCCACTGCCTGACAGGAGAGCAGCATTTTAATGGCATAACTCGTGAATAATCCTGCTGAAAGGTCTTTGTGCTCGCTGCCCTTTGGTACCTGACTGTGCTTCTGTGCTGCAATGTTTGTTCCTGGTTTCTTCTGCTGAAGTTTATGAAGCCAACTCTAAAAAAAAGGGGGGGAGTGTTCCCATAATTATCCCCTCACCAATCTACGGCAGTAAATTACCCCCCAGCCCCGTGCCTTGGTGCTTAACACGAACCAGATGAGAGAGCTTCATATTTAGTTTAATAAACTGTAATTTCTGACAAAGGTAACTGTCACCTTCTGTTTCATTCTGCGCGTTTATTTTTCAAGCACCAGAGCTGACCTCCGAACTCAATCTGCACTTGCCTATTGATGCATAAATATCTGTAATATCACAGTAAATTAAATTCAGTTTTAAAGGGTTTCTATTTAACAATCTGTCAGAACTTTCACAGCGTTTGATTTCTAGTTTCCTCTGTCCACTGACAGGTTTATCTCGGTATGGCTTGATTAATGAAACCTTTTATTTGCAGTAAGCACATCTATTATTACCATAATCTCTTAATGCTTGCTTAGGCAACATTGTACTCTGACAGCAGGGCTCCAAAAACTTCCAGCCCCTTCGCTCCTCGGCAGAACAGGCAGCAGGATTTGGGGCTGGAGAAGGGGTGGCACTGTCCTGCCCTCCGCTCCTGGGGGTGTTCGCAAAATCAAGAAGTTGTCCAGTTCAGCAGGTTTGGAAGTGTTATTTTCATGGAATAAACATGCCTTATTAGAAAGTGTTTTCACCTAAGATTAACAAATCCATATTTAATTTTGATTAGTGTTTCCTAGGGAGGGAAGGGATGTTCTCAAGATGAGTTCTTACGGATGATTTGTTGAATTTAGGGAAATACACTATAGCATAGCCTGGAGAAGTTTGTATAGGTTTGGATATCAGAGTTGTTGACTCCAATTCCTGGTTTTCTTAGGAAAACCCTGGGAAAATCACTTCATCTCTCTGTGCTGTAATCCCATCTCACTGATGGCCATGGGTAACGGAATAAATAAAATTACACCGCACGAGTGGCAGAGTGAAACTGCTCCAGATGAGAGACAATCAGGCCAAAACATTCCCAATTTCTTTCCTTACTGCACAGGAGGAAGTTGAATTCCTGGCCCCCCCACACTTGCAGCCTGCAGGGTTGCTGCTGTGACTGAGGAGGGCTCTGCAGCAGGGACTTGGATGAAAGATGCGGTGCCTTGGCACCCTGAGCAGGACAGAACAAGGAAGGAACCAGCAAGGCACACCCCTGCACTAGGAAAAGATGTGATTTTCATCCCTGAGAGAGCTTTATGTTTAGGCAAGCTGAGGAGAACTGCAAATTTCCCCGGGTCCCTGAGGATTTTCTCTCTACATGTGAGGATGAACTTGCAGCCCCACGGAGAGCAAAGGGAGCTCTGACACCAAATTCATCACAGCCATGGTTCATGGGCAGTTTGATCCCATTCCTGTTCTTGTTTGCAGCTGGGTTTTGGGCTTTTTCCAAACTGCTCCTCACTGGGAATTCTTTGTTATAAGCTGATTGTCAGACTCTCTCAGATTCTGAAAATAAAGACCCCGCTTCCCAACTTGAGCACCTAAAATGAGACTGAATGATTTAGGTGGGCTCTGACACTTGGGTTGTCTCCAACTTTCAGGGACACCCTTTTGCTTTTAGTTCTCCAGGATGTCTCTCCTGTTGAAATCCACATCCCCCTGGGATCAGGGACAAAGTTGCCAGCAAAGATTGGATTGCTTGCATGCCAAGGCAAGGATCGTGTGTGGAAAATGTCGCTCAGTCACAAATCCCTCTTGTGCAGAAAGAGCATGAATTTCCATGTCAGCACTATTAAAAAGGAGAATAATTCTGAAGGTGGTTTGTGCCCTTGTTTCTTCAGGATGAAAACATTTCAAGAGGCTGATTGCATTCAGACGTTAATCAGCATCAGGAAACACATTCTCAGTCCTGCAGTAAGACCCAGAGAGGCACTGGCATTGCTCAATAAGCAACTCACAAATGAGGATTATATTTGTCTGTACAAGAGCACGTGCGACACTCTGCACGTATAAACCCGATCTCAGAATATTTTCACGGTATAAAAACTTGGAGAGACTCATTAGAAGCAAATTGTATATTTTCAATCAATAAATGCAATATGGTTCGATGGCCCTGCACCCAGTGTGTGTTTCTGCAGCTCCAGGAGCGACATTTCCAGTGCACAACTGCCTGTCATAAAAGTGTTTATTTGCTCAGGAGTACAGCTTCTGCTCCTGCAATCCTGCTGCTGGAATTATTGTAATTCTCCAGCACGTTTCAGACTTTTTTGGGTTGTTTCACACTCTGCTTTTTAACCTTCAACAACAAATATTGTTGTATCATGAAGACAGCAAATCCAAACAATTACATATGTAGTCCAAAGGCATACACAAGAAAATCAATATTTGACATCTTTGCAACTCCCTCCTTGGAGCAGCGCTCAATAGCTCTTATTCATTATACACTTATATCTCTTTCAGATTCGCCTTTGTCACCAGAAACCCATTTTTTTTTCTCCTTTGACTTCCACATAACTTCTTTGCCCTGTACTTTTACAGATGCCTTCTGGCTATAAATACTAATGAAATCTCTTTGCTTAATTCAATTTTGCTGGTACACTTACAGTTATGACCTAACTTTCCCACGAGAGAGACTGATTGAACATTCCAATACCTTATGGATGGGAGCAAACACTCCACAGAACTGGACTGACAATTTCCATAATTATAGAATTCACAGCCTAATGACCTTAAAAAACAATAAAAAGATCTCTTGTTAATTCCATTTCTGTTACTGACATTCAAGATATTTCATTTTTCACAGGACAACAAATTTACTTTTTATTTTCAAAAGAGCAGTCTATCCTTTTACCCTAGATTAAATTTTCTGAATATTGAAGGATTTCATTGAATATTTAGCATTTCTTTGTCTTTTAAAAGTTAGAATATTTATGATCCTTAGAATGCTCCTGACTGATTTATAGCAATCAATTATAAGAGTGCGTTTTGAAATAGCCCTTTTAAAAATGAAGAATAGAATAATTAAAAAGATCAGAAGTCCTCCCTTGCATATAATTATTTCATTATTTCATTACAGTGCAGAAATTGTTTTTGCTGACTGCGAACAATTTTAATTGAGCAAAAGCTGTATTAATACACGATAGCAAGCAGTTCTTCCTAAGAAATAAGAGCGCTAATTGCCTAAATTTTTATTCAGCACAGTGAGCCTTAAAAGCCACGTTGTAATATAAACCTAATCGCTGGCTACAGTGGATCCTTTTGCCGTGGTGGAGACATTCCCAAAGCACAACCTTGCAGCGCAGTTAATTTATGCCTTCAACAGGTTTATTGCTGCATGAAACGTTTGTTTGGGTGCTGATTTGTGGCAGGCTGAGAGCAGAGAGCTCCGTGCCTGCCCAGGCAGGGCTGCCTGTGCCACCTTGTCCCCACGGTTCGGTGGGGGCACCACCACGGCGGTGCCTACATCGCTTTGGCTCCTCACTTCCCATCTGGCTCCCCTGTCCAACTGCCCCAGGGTTTCCATCTGGGCAATGGGGAGGAAGAGAAACGCCACCAGGGAGAAATTAAGAGTGGGAGCCTGGCTTTGGAGTCTTGAATCACCATGAGAGGGAGGTTTCCTCTCACTGTAAGGATTTGGGGAGCTTGAGCCATTTGCTGAAAGCTCTGAAGTGTACATGCCCCACCCCGGGTAGGTTTCCCTGTGTAGCCCTGGTTTTTCAGCCTGAGATGTTTTGATTTCTAAAACTCAGCTCTCACAGAACTTTCTGTAAACAAAAGAAGATGTTTTTGCTAACTCTATCTTGTTTTCGTTCTCTCTTTGGAAGTAGAGAGAATCTGATGTCTCTCTGTGTTGGCCAATGTAATTAAATGGGTGTCATTTCTAGCACCAATCAGTTTAGCTCTAGCGACCTACTATATAAGGAGGTCAAACTCTTATTCAAAGTTCTTTAGCCTTCTGCCAAATTCTAGAGTCATGTGGTCTGATTTTGTGTCCTACAGTGACAATCCCTGTTTTCCAAGGAGCAGGTGGAGGTGTTTGCAGCACGCTGGGATTTGGGTGGGCTTGCTTTGGCCAAGAGACCTCTTCTCATTCTGCTGTTGATCTCGGTGTTGGAAATATTTCACCATCACTGGTGCCACCTCTCTTCCGGGTCCTGGACTCTCTCTGCCATCTGCTGAACATCACCCCTGTGCTGGCTGGGCTGGAACTCTTTTGGCCCCATGAGATGTGACAAATTATCATCACCTTTGCAAACACACATCAGTTCCGTGGCTGCAATGGTCCTTCCTGGTGCTTCCCCCAAGGGACTTGCAGAAGGGTGGGACTGGGCTGTCCCCAGCAATGGGGGCACTGACAGGGACTCTCTAGGGGCATGGCCATAGGGTCAAGGGCACCCACCAGCTGTTCTTTGCTCCCAAACCCTCCCCACCCTCTGGGATGTAATATTCCAGTCTGCCAGGCACAGGCAAGCAGTCCTTAAGTTCAGCTCCCAAGCAGAGCTCGACGTTCCCACTGATGCAGACCAAGAAACCCTGGTGAGGTTGGCTCAGAGTCCTTTAACTTCATCAGAGACGGGTTTTTTGGAAGGAAGCAAAGTCTTTTTAATAAATAATAACACCTTAGCCGGCGCGGTGCTGGCAGATGGCTCCTGCTGGCTTCTGCCTAAGGACTCCGAGCTTGGCAAGAGGAGTCTGCAAGTCCATGTCAGAGGCAGTGCAGTGCCTGGAAGTGCAGACATGGATTATCAGGAAATAATCGCTGCAGGGGAGATCTGGAGTTTGTCTGATGTCCAAGTTTCTCCTGTCACGGCGTAGTTGCTTCCGGGGTGCTGGGGGAAGTCGCCAACGGGGCTGCTGGTGGTTTGTGAATAAGGCTCTTTGTCAGTGCTCAGCTCTGACCCCCCCGCTCCTCTCAAAGCCTGGCTGAAGCCAATCCAAAGAAGCAAAGTGGAAATGAAAGATAAAATTCTGGTCCAACGCAGCAGCATTAATATAGTGCCTGAATGGGAGAGAAAAGATTTATAATTACCTCAAAGTGAGGCTGGAATTTTCCTCCTGAGCTCGCTGCTTTCCAGTCCCACTGTGAAGCCTTAAATGTGGTTTTGGTGCCAAATGAACACTGTAGTGTTCAAGTAAGAGCAGTGGAAGTACCAGTCCCAACAACAGCCGGCAGTCCTCAAACACAGCCACATTAAGGATTGCCTGGCAGCAGATGTGATGTATCCCTCTGCTATTCCATAGTGGCAGCCCTCAGGTACATAGTCATAATTCCTGCGAGAGGCAGGCTCTGGAGATGACAGACTGAATAGTTACAATCTATCATGACAAATTTTCAAGGATGAGTTAATGATTTTGTGCAATTTCCAGACCAGTTAACCTGAAGCTTGCAAGCTGGAGTTTCCCCGGGCTGCAGCTCACCAGGAACAAGTAACTGTTTTCTCCTTGTGCCTCAGCTTCCACTTCTATAAAATAAGTGAACATCCCACATGTTTGTGAAAGGATTTAAATCTATTTCAGAAAAATGCTGTGTAGGAAATATTCCAGAGGAGGAAAAAGGGGTTATAATCAACCCAACTTTTCTTGCAGTAAAATCAGGGGTAAAATTAGTCCTGGGTTGACACTTCTGTTTTTCCTGAACTGTTACATCCCATGTTTTCCTGAAGGAGGTGCATAGAGTAAGACAGAATGTGTCTTTCTTTGCCAGGGACTTTAGCGTCTGATATCTGTGCAGATGGAGGTGGGAACTATTGGAAACTCCTTTTGTATGTGATTGCTCCTAGCTGGAACCTGCTATTGTGTGCATGGATTTTGTGCTTGTGAAAAAGCCTTGCACCTTTCCAGAGGAGTTCTGCCCTGCTGTGGTGAAAGCCATTGACAAACATCAACTCCACAAATCCCTGCACTGGCTTAATTTCCTTCCCTGTCTCCACTGAGCTGGTATCAAAGAATTCCAGAATCCCAGAAGGGTTTGGGTTGGAAAAAAACCTTAAATCCCATCTTGTTCCACCCTCTGCCGTGGGTAGGGACACCTTCCACTGTCCCAGGCAGCTCCAATCCTTGTCCAGCCTGGCCTTGGACAATTCCAGGGCTGGGGCATCCTCCTTTGCAGAGGTCTGAAGTTTAGTTTTCCAGCCTGTAAGAACTTGTCACAGCCTGGCTTTCCAGACATTGGCTGGAAAGCTAAAAAGTTGGGAAAGATCCTCAGTGTCTCCATGTCCACACCTGGAGGCTCCAGGCAAGGTTGGTCCTCACCGTGCAAGGAGAGAGGAGGTCTCAGCTGTGTCCAGACATATTTTTGCAGCACTGGCCTTTTGCTCAAAGGTCTGTCCTTTGAAAACGTTGGCACTTTTACTCTAGTGAGCCCTCTCGATGCTTCCTCAGTGCTCAGGGTAATCAGCAAGAGGTCGGTTCCCTCGCAGTCCCAGGACAACTGCGCTGGCAGTGCGGGATACAAAGGATTTACGCTGCCATCTGTGTCCCTTTGTGCCTGCTCACGGCATTTCCCCCTGTGCCCGGCAAGATGGAAAAGGTTATTTGTCTTAAGAACATTTTCTCCTTCTCTGTCTTTTGTTTTGCGCCCGTGTCAACAAGCAATTTGCACCATAATTCATTCCTGTTTGGGCCCTAATTGTCCTCCCCTCCGGAGCTGGCCGCTTGCCTCGCTATTCCCCGGCTCTCGGCGGGTGTTTCCCGGAGCTGCACCGAGGCAGGGTCAGCCCTCGGCTGCCAAGTGGGGGCGGCTGCTGCGGGGGCATCCCGCGGTAATTCCGTGCCAGAGGGAGTAGGGAGAGCTCCAAGCAAACGCTCGGGGGCAGCTGAAGGTGTTGCTCCCTCCAGGAGAGCTGCGACTGCCCAATTCCCAGCCCTCCCGTGGAGCCTGAGAAAAGGGCGGCTCTGGAAAGATGTGGGGTTGGAAGTGGAGAGCATCCGCGGCTCTGGAAAGATGTGGGGTTGGAAGTGGAGAGCATCCTCAGAGCTGCTCCAGCCGGGCAGCGATCAGCACCCAAAAAAGCTCAATTAAGGCTAAACTCATACACACAGACTGTGCAATCATTCATAAAACACCCAACCCAAACCCTCCCCTCTTTCGCCAGGGTGACATGAGACTTAATTAATTAGCACTTTCAGGTGCTTGGATAGTCCATTGGTGGGAAATCATAACTTATTCATTTTCCCCTCCAGGTGGCCAGAAAAGAGCCGGCATTTCATTCTCAGGGATGCAACAGAGCCATCTTCATTGCATACCAAATTTTGCAAGGGAGAGAAGACCTAGCAGAGGGCTCTCACTTCCTGGAAGTGATTCTGGTGGAAGGGATTATTTACAGGGAGAGAAATGCATGCTCTTGGGTAAAGGACTCTATTGAGCAGTAACCAGAGCAGGGTAGGAAGGCTTGATGATGGTCCAAAAGTTTCTACAAGGACAAGAGAACTTTTGTCATGGCCTTTTCAACCTGGATCAATCAGGGAAGACAACAGGGAGGTGCAAGAAGATGCTTGGCAAATTCAGAGTGAAAAATGGAGCACGCTTTTTAAATGTGGGGAGTAATTCAATTCACCTTCCTCTCTTTGATGCCCAAGAAATTGTAGGAGGGTTGAAAGCTCAGGAATTCCCAGAGGGATTTGGTGACTCCTCCTGAGCTGCCTGTGCAGTTGGTGTGTGCTGCAAAGTCATTTCTGCACCCACTGCCTTGCCAGCACCACACACACGCAGACGCACGCGGCACCTCTGATGGCAAAAGCCAGAATGTATTGCTTAGAAAGGCTCCAAAAAATCCACTTTTCTTTTATAATAATATTTCCACAGGGCAAGCAATTGATGGCTGGACGAGGGGAAAACACACGTCTTTGCTTCCAACTAAAAGGCTGCAGATTTGCAGGACTAAATCCTTTTAAAAGCCCAGAATCGCATCCATTCAGTCCGTAAAAGAAAAAGAAGTCTAATTTGATAACATTATACATAAAGCATTTTCTTGACTTAGCTATATTTTAGGCATGCCAGTTATATAATACAGAGCAAGCAGGGGGAAAGGACTTGATCACATTCAGATGATACTAAATTATCTTATGACACAGGCTGTATCTTTTTTACAACAGAAAATGGAAACAACTGTGTCCTTGACCTTCAAAAAGGAATTGACTTCCCTAGCTTAACTATTCAAACAAACAACTGTGTACTCTCTTCAATTCCTGTGATAATTTTGATTTACTGTAAATGACTGAATTTAATGAACTAAATTATGCTATTTAAATGCATTTTGTGAATGGTATTGTAGTTTGTTACTAAGCATTATGTCTATGCTAAAGTGTGCTGTAAATGATATGATATGGAACATATGTGCTGTATTCATAATTTAACTGTTGCTATGGAGTGCCTTCTTCAATAGGCTCCTTTGAAAAACGAGTTCTTTATTTACCTGGTGAAATGAAGGTGATTTCTCAGCAAACCTCTAGGTCTCACTGACCTTGACAGAATTACAGTGCTAATATTTTCACATGGATGAACTGTTCTTCAATAATTTTTCCCAAATAGATGGCACAAATAGGTTTTTTGTTAATGCCGTGACAGACTGCGTGTTTTCTAATCTCACTTTTCTTCTTGTTTGAACAAATGTTTATTACAGCTCTCGCAAAAATGACTCCCATCCTCATTAGTGAGAACAGGTTTGAGTTGAGAGCTGGATCTCAGGGTCTTGGATGTGATTCCCAGAAATGCCTTGAGCCTGATGCTGCAGAGGCAGCCAGTGCCCAGCTCCATTTCCAGCCATGCCATGCAACCTGTGTTACACTCCTGTTGCTGAAACCCTTCGTATGTTTGGATTTATCTACTCTTAAGGCCTCAAATTTGACTCTGTTTCACTGATACTGGGATTTTTTTTTTTTTTTTGCACTTAAAGCCAGGTTCATCAGTGCTAAATCCTGAAACTCTTCAAACTCTCTTTAGCCAGACACATTTTTTCCTTTAATGCCTCTGTGCCAGTCAGGCACACATAAATACTGGTTACAAATTAAGGGTGTTATATGTAAAGTGATATAGAAAAGTAATTCCAATGTTTTCAGAAAATGATGGGGAAGCTTAGTAAAGCCTCTAGAATTTCAATGGATACTTTCAAATTTGGAGCCTCATTTCAGATTTTTCTTACTTTCTTCTTCTTTCCAAAGAGAAAAATGTCAGTAAATTCTGAGAGCAAATAATGCAAGAACATTCTTGCAACAACAGGGAAGGATTTTTACAATATCTTGGAACATACCAGTCTTCATTCAATGTGCATTTAATGGGTCAAATAAGGACACTCTTGATTAAACACTGAGCCATATATAACATCACCTTTTAACTAATTTGAACATCCACAATAAATTATGGCTGCATTTCAAAGCTGCTCATCCGCCATCAGCTCCCAAGGAGAACAACTGAGTTTCCTGGGTATGGAATCTCTTGGAAAACCTGGATGATTTTAACTAAGTGAAATGTGCTGTCATTGCAAACAAAAGCAGCAAACATTGTAAGGTTTGCTATTTTAATAGCCATATTTCCCCCAGTGCATGGTGCTGGTGGCATTTTCAGATGCGCAAAGGCTCCTCCTGGAGGTCACTTGTGTTGTCAGATGCCCCGCTCCACACTCAGGTGGGTTTTTGCAGACCAGCCTTGGCTCCTGCCTGTGCCAGAAAACATACTTATAAAACAAACTGCGAAAAATACAAACACATGTAGCACGGCTAAAAGAATTCTTGCTGAAAAGCTCATTCCAAGACGTTTCCTAACCTAATAGAAGTGTGTCTGCTGTTTTGGATGCATCTGTAGAGGGAGAAAAACTTGAGGGCAACTTCATATTTTCACTTTTTCTTGAAAAAATAAAGGTGCACAAACAGCAAGGGGACAGTGCTTCCCAAGACCTCGCTAAAGCAGGTACTCCTGGCATGTCCTGCTGCTGGGAGCTTGAGCACAAAGCCAGCGTGTCCAGGAGGATGAGAAAGGTTTAGGCTTCAGCGAGTGCAGTGCCAGGAGCAGGATGGGACCCCTGCCCCGCTTCCCAGCCGGCACAGCTCCATGAGAGGAGTTCCTCCTCTAGCACTTTGTGGTTTGGGTTACTCAGCTATCCCAAATGATGTGCAGAGAGTGGATAATGCCTCCCGAGGCAGGAATTGGCATGGCAGAGCAGCCTGCCCCGGGTACCTGCTCTGTGCTGTGCACCATAATTGTGTGAGAGAAGGAGCTATTTTTCAGCAAGTGGCTATCGGATACTTCCCGTGCTGCATATCAACAACCAGATCTTGACCCAGAAATGTCAGTCCCCGCTCAGAGCAGACAAGGAAGCATAATTAGAGATGCTCTGGCAACGTATTTTAGCACTGACGGTGACAATGTTTAAATTTTTAATCAGGCATGTAACATAAAAAGCACATAACATGAAATGTGAAAAGAAAATTGGCAAATACCAACGTGCTGTTTGACACTTTATTTCACTGAAGGAAGTGAACATCAATAAACATTATTTATCATAAATGACAAAGAGGAAGGCATGTTTCTAATAAAAACCTTCCCATTGCAAGGGGTGAATCTCATAAAAGCGCCCTGATAGTACTGTAAAAGCCATGCTGGGTCAGACCACGAAAGGAAACATGGAAATATTTATTGGGAAGCTGTGATGTGCACCCAGATGTGTTCCCCCATGACAGCTGGTTTTGGGGGGCAAAGAGGTCCCCCCAAGGTGCAAGGACTTTCATCGAGATGTGGCACAGCTCTGAGCCCTACAGTAGGGGACACAAATGTACCTGCACGTGTGGTACAGCAAATGGCCCCAGGTTTGAGGGCTGACCCTTCAGGAAGCTCATCCCATGGCAAGTTTTGCTCCCAGCTGGCAAACACTGAGCCAGGTATTTCCAGCCGGAAATGAGACACAAACTGAAGAGGTGAGGTGGGCTGGGTCCAATGCGCTGTCTCAGGATGCAAATGGGGAGCTGTTGTGTGACCCCCTCACCCCAAAGCTCCTTCTGTTTTAGCAATGCCTTTTAACTTCAGTGTCTTTGTAAACATTGTTGGCATTTTCTCTTGCCTAAAGCCCATCCCTCCCACCATCCCTGCTGGATGTGGGCTCTGCTGAGTGAGGCCCTGTGGTGATCTGAGCCTGGACATGCACTGAGCTGGCTTTACAGGCTGGATGAATGCACCCAAAAATTACTTGAGGGAAGTGCCAATCCCAGTATGCCAAAGTTAGAAAAAGCCTGATTTAGGGCTATTCTGGTCATTTTAATTTGTCTCTGTCGTATGCCTGAATAGAGAGTCAGTCTCCGACTGCATGATTCCAGCTGCTGCCACAAAAAAGTACAAACTCAAAGAAAACAACCCCTCTAATGCACTCTGAGGCAAAGAGTGTCTGGCTGTCTCTGAAGCCCATGTGAACATATGTGCACATTCTGATAATTTCTCAGTGTCCAAGCTTCTCTCTGCCTTCTTGAGAGCTCTCCCTTTCCTTTCACTTGAAAATCCCCTTCTTTTCCAGCCCTGTTCCCCAGCATCTGCCTCCCTGATCCAAATTCCTGCCTTTGCCTCCTTACTGCCAGCTCTGGCTCGTCCCTGCAGCAGGGTTGTGTTTCCACGGTCTGTGCTGCTGGGATTTCGGGAGGAAAAGCTGGGAGCCTGGGAAGCCCTGCTCCAGTGCCAAAGCTGTGGCCTGCTCTTCCCTTGCTTGCTCTGATGGGATCATGGTTGTCTGCTTGATGGGAGCTGTGGGGAGCAATGGGCTATATGCAAAAGGCAGAGTTTTCAGAGGATGTTGTGGGCAAACTCTAAAACTTCTAATTTTTCCTTAACTTCACAAAATCCAGACAGAGTCAAGAGTTCATTCCCAAAAGCAACAGAAGCCTCCCAGCCAAATTGCAAGCACAAACCATACTGAAGTGAGATCTCAATGACGTTGTTGTGAGATTCTTTTTAATGTGGGCAAAAGAAAATAGTTTGCCTTTTTTTTCTGCTTTAAGAAAGATGTGAATCCTCTCTCTCTTTTTTTTTTTTTTTTCCTTCTTCTTTCTTTTTTTCTTCTGAAATGCAGCAAGAGAATCCAGCTTGAGGCAGACAGTCATCATGGGACATTTCATCTAAAAGGGGTAAAGGCTGGCAAAGATTCGGGCAACTGAAGGCAGATTTATACAATGGGGAGTGTCAGAGAAGCTGAACCATAGGCACTGCTCTGCCCCACTTCTCATGGAATTCATAATAATGCTTTTCATGGGAGCCTGTCTGGGTTAACTCCTGGGCAATCACAAGCCTGTGTGTTGCTAATAATAGCATCATTGGCTAAAATATCTCCACGCTTTCAGAGGTTCATATTGCAATTTTGTGCCTCTGTTTTGTCCTGCTTGCTCTCTTTTTTTTTCCCATTCCCGTCATGCTGTTACACTAATATTTTCCGTCTTGGTTCCAAAGGCTGCCACCATTAGCTGCTGCACCACGTGGACATTTGTGTCCCTCCATCAGATTTGTGAGGAGGCTGCTATGGCATGGCCAGCTCTCATGGCAGTGTTTCCTGAGAGCAGATGGTGACAGCTCAGCGCTGTCACCCGAGGCAGCTGGGGCGAGTTCCCTCTCTTGGAAGCATGGACTGTGACCATGGCATGGCTAGAACTGATCAGAAAGTCTGGGGAATTTGGGCAAAGAACGAGGAAATTGTGTTTTTTATCTAAAGATATGTAGTTTTGATTCATTTCAAATTGAGGCAACTGATAAAATGCTGCTGTCAGCCCTCTACACCCAGAAGGAGAAGCTGTTTCTATTATCTAAAGGCATCACTGCACCACCCCAAATTAAGTTCCATCACACTGTGCTTGGTAGTTATGACAAAGCGTAAATTTGAGTCATGGAAGGAAACAAGAGAGTTTGTTACTGGACTGTTAGTCCTGCTTTAGACTTCATGGACTTGGTCAAGCACAAGACAGCTTTTGCTGGACTGAAATCATAGCTAATCCCCAGGAATTATTGTTTTTCCCAGCTCCCTATTGATTTTAGGGGCACTGCAGATTCTTACATTTGGACTTCACAGATCCTTACATTTGACTTCATGGGGATTCAGATACTGAAGGATTTGGGTCTTAACCTCTGCTCTAGTTTCCCAGCTGAAAGACAGTAGTAATATTTCTCTGCCATACAGCAGACTCACAGTGAGTAATTATTTCGTATTTGTAGAGTACTTTGGGAAGAATGTGCTCCATATTGCCGATATTATTAACTTCAGGAGCCCAAGATGGAACAGTGAAGTGCCTCTGCACTGTGCAGACCTGATAATCTTGAAATGTAAGGAATATTTAGAAGTTTTGACGGGAGAAAATCTCAGCAACAAAAAGAAATCCTTTCACACAGCAAGGATTTGGGGAAATAATGTAGAAGCGTCAGTGCACAGTCCAACCTCTTGTTGCAAAGTGAGTGAGTTTCCAGCCCACATCAAAGCTGTGTTTACTTCTCCTGTCAGATGATTTTGTGAGTGCTGCAGAGGGCTGGAGCACGTCGGGGTGACAGAGTCAACTCACAGAAAGGACTTACTGAGGCAGCAGACGTACAATTAGAGGTCAGGGTTAGCATGGACAGGGCAGAGGGTCTGGTGAGAGACGCAGTACAACAAATAAATGTTCTGTAGGACAGACATCCAGCCATGTCCTGGGCTGCATCAAAGGAAGTGGGATCAGCAGGTCAAGGGAGGTGATTCTTCCCCTCTCGCTGCTCTGGTGAGATCCCACCTGGAGCACTGAGTCCAGTTCTGGGGTCCCCAGCATAAGAGGGATGGGGTCTTCTTGGAATGAGTCCAGGGGAGGCCATGGAGCTGCTCCATGGGCTGGAGCCTCTCTGCTCTGGAGCCAGGCTGGGAGAGCTGGGGGTGCTCACCTGGAGAGGAGAAGGCTCCAGGGAGAGCTCAGAGTCCTTTCCCGTGGCTAAAGCGATTCCAGGAGAGCTGGAGAGGGACTGGAGATAAGGGATGGAGGGACAGGATGAGGGGGAATGGCTTCCCACTGCCAGAGGGCAGGGCTACATGGGATATTGGGAAGGAATTCTGGGCTGTGAGGGTGGGCAGGTCCTGGCACAGGGTGCCCAGAGAAGCTGTGGCTGCCCCTGGATCCCTGGAATTGTCCAAGGCTGTGTCGGAGGGGGCTTGGAGCAGCCTGGGACTGTGGGAATTGTGCCCTGGATTATGGGGGCTTCATTCTGCTCCTAATTCCTGACTTCCAGCGCAAGGGGCTGAGTGTCTGCAGAACAACTGGCCATGAACAGCTGAGGCAAAGAAGCCATTGAGTACCTCAGCCTTTTCCTCAGCCTTCGTAACCATGTCTTTTTCTAATTCCTGCTGGGAAGCCGTTAGGTATTGAGACACTTAACATAAAATTTTGAATTTTATTGTTTGCATTGGAAATTGTGACCTGGCTCACTTGAGGCATTCGAAGTGAAGATCGGGGTTTTTTTCCTTTCCTTATTTTTATATAATTTTTGATAATTTCCTCTTGCCTTGTGCTATTTTAAGATGTTTAGCTTAGTAGCTCCAGAAGAACCATTCACAAATAGCGTTGATCTGTGTTTTGAAAGTTTAACATACACTATCCAACGAACATTTACATACACCATCGAAATCCGGCATTTGGGAAATTAAAACAACAAAACTTGATTGCATATCATGATTTCATATTTTGCAGATGTTAATATTTAATCATATGCAGAGCCATTTAGCTTAAGTGCATTAATGTAACTCATTTAAAAGAGGCCAGTAATTGTCCTATTAACTCCCAGCCTGGATGTTATCCATGCTGCCCTGCTGGTAAGGCCAGAGGGAGAGTCTCCGATTGGCACCCACAGAGATTGCTCTGATCTGTTGAAAATCCTGTTAAAATCTAATTACTTAGGAGAATAGGCCAGGGAATATCTAATGAGCTTCAGGAAACCCACTGAAAGAAATTCTCTTTTAATACAGACTGAAACATCTTCTGTGTTTCAATTACAGTGGTACCACATGAACATAATTACACTTGTATAGAACGGGGCTCGTCTTTGTTGTTTTAATTACATATCACTAGATTTTTCTTAGTCATGGAGAAAAATAATTTGATTCCCCATAAAGGTTAAACGTTGATGAAAAGCTGAGTGTTAAAATAAATGTAATCTTTGTTTATGATAATTTTTTCTTTGTTTTGTGAGGAAATGTTAGTCAAAGTGGGTCACTGGGGGAAGCTGACTGACCAAACACACACTGGGGAAGCCTCAGGAAGGTGGAGATGCTGTACCGATGAGAAAGATTTCAGAGAAGGTCACTCACTTTGCCAGCATGAAATTTGGCCTTACTTTTGTTATGGTAATTGAAGCTGTTGACATTAAGCTCACAATAAAATCTCATAGCAGCAGCAGCACAACAGACTCCTTGTACCCACAGGGGGGACTATTTGCAATTTCTTCCGCTTGCAGCCTCTTAATTTTTTTAATTTGAAAATTCCGGAACTAAGGTGACCAAAATGATCACTGATGGCTTTTTACAGCGACACAAACGGTTCTGTTTCTGCCCAAGATACTGGAACAAGCTCCCCAGAGAATGGGCACAGCCCCAAAACTTCCAGAGCTCAAGGAGTGTTTGGACAACGCTGTCAGGAATGCAGAGAGTGGGACTGTTGGGGTGTCTGTGCAGGGATGGGATCTGAGCTTTGATGGTCCTTGTGGATCCCTTCCAACTTGGGATATTCTGTGGTTCTACGGTTCTAATGCATGGGCCTGCATGGCCTCGCTGTGTTGGGGAATGAAGAACACAGCACTGCTCGTGGGTTTGGTTCCCTTGTTGTGGCCGCCAACAACCCTGGAACCAGAGTAGCTGATCCAGGCAGCCGGGAGCATTCTGCTGCCGCTGCTGTAACTGGCAAAATCTACTGAATTTAATAGGGTTAAACCCTGAGGAGACGGTGTAGGCACAGAGGAGGTGGGACACAGTGTCTGCCTGCCTGCAGGAACAAACTGGGTCTCAAGGAATATTTCCCGTGTTGTTTCTGCCTCAGCACATGGTCACACCGGTCCCAGAGCAGGGGTGGCAAAGAAGCCAGAGCAGGAGTAGGTGCAGGATAAGCCCTCCACCATCTGCGGCCTCGGGTCCCTCAGGCGCTGTGGGGCAGGAATACGGAAAGGCGGGAAAATGGAGAGGTGGGAACATGGAGAGGAGGGAAAGCGGAGAGGAGGGACAGTGGAGAGGAAGGAAAACATCTCCTTCACACGCAGTCTCAGTCTGCCATCAGTCTCTTACGAGCAATCCTGCGGGAGAACGTGACTCCCACACAGCCTGGCTGCCCTGAGGGCTGCAGAAAGGAGGAGAGAAGCTGAGGAGAGGCAGGCGCCATGTTGGGTGCCTGAGGGTTCGTGAGGAGACAACAGCCATGGCTGCTCCAGGTGGGTTTGTGCACCCTGCGCGGGCAGTGCCGAACCAAGGAATCACAGAAACTGCTGGGTGGGAAGGGCCCCTCAAGGATCATCCAGTCCAACTTCTGAACCTGCACAGATAGCCCAACCCTTTGCCTGAGAGAATTGTTCAAATGCGCCTGGGGCTCTGGCAGCCTTGGAGCTGTTACCATTCCTTGGGGAGGCTGCTCAGGGCCCAAATACCCTCTGGGGGAAGAACTTTTTTCCTGATATCCAGCCTAAACCTCCCTGACACCTCTTCAGGCATTCACTGGTGTCACACACTGAGCAGAGATCGGTGTCTCCCCGAAGCTGTAACTGTGATGAGTCTCAGTCTCCAGTTCTCCAGCTGAACAGACCCCTCAGCCTCTCTCTTCACACGGCTTCCCCTCACGACCCTTCGCCATCTTTGTAGCCCTGCTTTGGACTCTCAAATGGTTTAATGTCTTTCTTGTGGAGCTTGGCTGGGTGTGCAGGTTGGTGTATCCAGCTGAACAGACCCCTCAGCCTCTCTCTTCACACGGCTTCCCCTCAGGGCCCTTCGCCATCTTTGTAGCCCTCCTTTGGACTCTCTCAGATGGTTTAATGTCTTTCTCGTGGACGGCTGGATGTGCAGTTGGTGCAGTGACTGGCAGAGGGGCCCTCAGGGAGCTGGCTGCCCTGAGCTGGGAGATGCTTTGACATTCCAGTATGGGGGGCTGACCGTGTGGTCCCACAGAGTGAGGGGTGTGAGGGGGGATTCTCCTCCTCAGACGTGGCACGAAGCTACAAACAGAAGTAATACAGACTATCGCCTGCTGTTCACCACTTCAAACTCCCACACAGGGTTTTAGCTATTGCAGTCAGTTTGATGGAGAGTCAGGGCTGTGGAATAACTTAAAAAACCATAGAAGCATCTGCAATGAGCAGGAGCAGCCTTTGGGGCTATTCCAACTTCACAGAACGTTGGACTAAAGGTTGCAAAATGAGGGATCCACGTACAAAACCTTAATTCTGTTTTCCTTGTTTCAGGTTGTGCACAACCTCAGAACTATGCTGCTGTTTTCGCTTCAGCGGTCACCCCAATGTCTTCCTCTCTGGATGGCAGCCCAAGGAAAGCTGACACAGGTAGTGTACAATTCCTATCAGATTCATATCTGATATGGAGCTCTATGCTTTAATTTACCTTTTTTTAAATAGCCGAAAGTATTTTACAAGTGTGACTCTCTTGCTTATGAAAAATAATTTAATACTTCTACACAGATAAAGAAATGGAAAACACTATCAAACTCCATTCTGGATGATTCCAATAGTATTTCTGATGAAGACAAAGTAGTCCTATTTTCTTAAGATGCTGGGAGTTGAACATGAAGGGTCAGAAAATAACTTGCAGAGCCACAGGTTTATAAGTTTGAACTCTTTAAAAGCCTTGCTTTGAAATTCAAGTGAGAAATCTTTGTCCAACACATTGTAAACATATTTACTGCACTCCTTCTAGCTATCAAGTACAGCTGAGTGGGAATGCATCCATTATATTTGGTGTTAATGGAAGTGAGGTATTCAGTGCTTCATTTGACTGCATCCAGGAGAAAAATGTGCTTCCTCAAGCTGAACTCCCACTCATCTGCCTGGAATTTGAAGGCCAAGTGCCTTTTAAGTCCCATGTAAAATCTATCTGTAATAATTCTCACTGCACCCATTTAAATACTTTTTATACTATTAAGATGCACATTTGGCAGGGAGAAGGAAATGAACTCAGGAAAAAATATTAAGATTTGGCTGAACTGTAAACTCTATATCAGGAATTGGTCCAAACTTTGATTTTTGCCCTTTTTAAACCACAAAACTGGACCTATATTTTCAGATTCTGAGGCTCAGCTTGGTGTGAAATTGCAGAGTTCTCAAAAATCCTGCCCAGCCCCTTGTGTTGGAAAACCCTTGGAGGCAATCCTGGCACAGCTTGAGTTAGAGTGAGAGCTAAAGAACCAGAGGAACCTCCCAGGTTCTGCAGTCACATTCCCTGAGTGATTGTAGCTTAAACTTCTGCAGTCTCTTTCCCGAGTCTCATCCTTAAAAGGTGTGAGATAAAAAAGGTTATTCTACCTACAGAATGAGCAAAGGAGTTTGGAGGCTGCCGAGACTTGGGGAAAGATGAAACTCATTGACAGGAGGGGAAAAAAAAGGTCAAAAGTGGATAGGAGGAAGGAAAATGGCTACTGTGAAAGGCAGAAAAAAAAATCACTGGAAATGTTCCCACCCCCACCCAGCATTCTGGCTCCAGTTCTGTGTCAAGTCATTTCTTTGGAAAAAGAGCCCGTCCGAGTACATTGCTGCTCAAGCCCGAGTGAGTGCGTTATAAAAATGGAGAGTAGCATGTAAATCATTCATGGGGACGGGGAAATAAATAACCCTTTATGCCCATATAAATACTTATCAGATGTTCATAAGGGGAATTTACATGGAGTTTTATTCAGTACTGTCAGCCATTCCTCTGTCTTCCATCATTCCTGCCGTGAAGACAATTCAAAATATGGTGGTGGAGAGAGCAACCTCTCCACCAGCGGATCTGCAGCACATCATGAGGAAAGCTCTGAACTTGCCCTCAGTGCTGCTGTTATTTTTATTATGGCTCTCAGCCGAGTGAGATCATTCTTCCTGGTTTGCCTCCCCAGAAATAATGGGAAGCAGTATGTTTAGCCAGTGGATTGATTCAGTGATCTATTAGTCTAATCCTGACTCTGCCAATCATCTATGGGGTGACTGCAGGCGGATCACGTCACTTCTTTTGTGCCTCTGTTTCCTCTCTGACCTTCTGCATGTCTTGTTTATTTGGACTGTAAGTTATTGAGGGCAAGGGTTGCCTCTTGCTGTTTGTGTGGACCGACCATGTCTGGTGCTCTGGGACCTCTGTGAGGCTCCATCTCCAAGTGGTGCTGCATGTAAATAACAACATCCAGCTCCTCCTCTGGAGGTCACGGAGAGAGAAGGAGCTGGCAGTTGTACAAACTGGTGGCAAACTAGAAGGACAGGAGGAAAAAGAGCCTCTGCCATGAGCTTTTTTTTGCTGGTGTGAAACAGGCACATAGCAGGTAGGCGCTCCCTGCCCCACAGCTCATGATGTGAGGCCACTTTGGCCATCACGAGCTGCCCAGGGGGGTCAGCACCAGGATTCATGACTTAGGGACACCTCCTGAACATCGGGGACTGAGCCATACACAGATCCATGCTGTGTGGCAAATGGAAAGGAAGGTGACTTACTTGGTCCAAAATTAGCCCAAATTACAAGGTGTTTTATTGCATCTGCTGTGCACAAGGAACTCCTGTGGGCCAGGTGGAAAACCGTGGCAGCCCAGCCTTGGGCTGTTCAGCTGAGCCCTTGGGTTATAGCTATCATTCCCAGAAGGATTAGGTTGTAAATTCTTTTGGGTTTTGGGAATTCTGTGTAATGGCAAGATCCACACCTGTCACCAGGGCTCCACCAGAGATGTCTGTGATCAGTGGCAATGCTGCCTTTTCCCAAGGGCCCGTCTAACCATCATTTTGGCTTTGAACCCTCCTCTAGGTTCAGGAGTGACACCAGCATAAGGTAAGTTTTGGTTGTACTTGGCATTTCCTCAGTGAACTGTCCTCATGGGTGCTGTCGAAAACTTGGTAATTTTTTTATACATGGCTTTATTTTTGATAGGCCCGATGCTTCTCCTGAGCTATTTCAAACTCCAGATTCTGGAAATCTCTGAAAATCACCTCTATTCTGTTTAGGTGGAGGTCAGCAATGAAGATGGGCTGTGAATCCCACAGTAGAGCCTGAGATTGTCTTTGCCTGACTGATTCCTTTCTAGTCCCTGGAAAAGGCAGTCTGAAATATGAAAAGAAGGGGATGGTCCTGCATTTTTCTCCATAGCTTTTAATATGAGGATTTTAGTATGATTTTTTTGATCATGTTGCAGTGTTTATGTAATTCAGCCTCATCTTTCACAGACTACTATTAATTCTTAACTATAACCTAGTAGTTAAGGTCAATTTTGTTTTTTGGATCATCCAATTCGGTTACCATTTACTTGCAATTCTGAAAACAAAATTTGACCCATCAGGAACGAAAACGTAACAAGTTATGCCCCTTTGTTAAAAATGAAATAAGAAACTTGAAATGATAGATGTTGTTTGATATTTTCCTGATGGGATGATTTATTAAAATTGGAGCTAGGGATGTTCAGAGGTAAAGGAATCTTCAGAAATCATAGGGTGTAAGTATATTATAGAGCAATAATTTGGGTAATGTTATAAACCTGCTAAATGGGAATTTATGGAAGCAGATCCTACTGGTTTTAATGGCAGTAACAAGCATAAATCCCTGTGCCAGAAGATTAAACTGAACTCTCCAGTTTTAATTATTGGTGACATCACCTTTTTATTTATCATGTGTCCTTCTTGGTTAGGGAGCCTCAGTACCACTCTCCAGGCAGATTGGTGAGTAAAGGTTTGTGAGAGCAGCCAATGCCTCTCCTTTTTTGAAAACCACCTCCAAATTGCCCGTGGTTGTTTTATTATCCATCCTCCATGAGTCCTGCTCAGAGCCTGTATTTGCAATATGAAAAAATGCTGCAAAATGAGACTGTGGCTGTGGTGAGCTGCCCCATCGATCGCCACAGCACCCCGAGTCCTCCACGAGGCACCACCAGCTCCCACTGGACTGAGAAAAAAGCACCAACTCAGCCTGTAAACCTGGGCTAGTTCTGTATTCCTAGAAAATTATGTAGGGAAACATCCTCAGCTGACATAAATCAGAAAGATCCCATGGAAAAGCTTCCGTCAGCTTATTAATTCACTTGAATTTTATGATGTTACACTTATTTCTGCCAGATGACAGTCTGCCCCATCACTTTTGTCATTGCCAGAGACTGACAATAGTTAAAAGCTGACACGTTTTAATCACATGTATGTATATATAAACATGTGTGCTACATGTTCTGTGAAGGAAACATGGAGTCAAACACTTGGAACTGGTTTGAAAGTTAAAGCCAATTTAAGCCTTAAATCCAAACATCGATTCCATGTTAAAAGGTTAGATAAATAACTTTTAAATTAATTGTGTGTCTACATGCGTATGTGTGTCTTTTATTTCTTGATGTGTTTCCTTATAATACCTTTGCCTAATACCTGAGATAATTATTCCCTTTCTCTGAAATCTGTGTATTTTCAATTTTTGCAGAAAGGTAAATCAGCCAGAAACATAAGCATAAGATACAGTAGTTAAATGTAAAAAAATAAGTACCTGAAATCAAAAATAGTAAGATCATTGCTCTGAAATTAGAAGAGATTCACCAAAGTAAAAGTAAAAACTGTGACTAAGGACTATGAAAATATAAAGGGATTGACATATGTGGTAATAGGGCAATTAAATCCTTAGCTTTTTCACTGTGATGATTTTATAGCATCTTCTTGCTGTTGCCAGTTTGGAAGCTGCCAGCAAATATTTTCTTAATTGCAAAAGGAGACAATATGTGTCCCACTGTTTCATTCATAACATTTGATTAAGTTAAAGAGGCTGCACTCCTATCTGGGAGAACAAAGAGTTGGTGATGGAAATAGCAAAGACACATTGTGCATTTGAAAAAAGATCCCAGGAACAAATGATTAACCAGAAATTTTACAGGGGAAAAAAAAGTCTACTTGTCTTGACAGAATAGCCTGATCCTGTAATAAACCCTCCCAAAGTCAACAGTTCATAAAGTCTTTTGTTCTAGTAAAAGGGTCTTTAATTTTTAACACAAACTCACACTTTGGTATGCATGAGCTTAAGTAAAATTAGAAGACATGTATATAATAGGATTTAATGGATTATCATCTGCATTTTCCAAAGATGTCAGCTTCTCTCGGCTCTGATGGAGTAGCACTTAATGTAAATTTAATTTGAAGTGATGTATGGAGGGCTTGAGGTGGTACTCTGTGATTCCCTAACTGCCTGGAGAGGCTCTGTGGGTAGCATCTGGATTTGGCTGCTCCACATGCCCAGCAGCATCTACTAACTAGGATTAATGAGGTGGCCTGTTCACCAGTGATCCAAAGGAGGTATGCTACATTTACTCCCAACAATATGAATAGGAGGGCCAGTTTCCTTTGGGGGCACACTGTTTGATGAAACTTAATGATGGTCTCGATATTAGGTGCAATAAATATACTGTATAGAAAGCACTTTTGCTTTGTCAGATTTAAATGTTATTTAATCATAAAATGGTGTTTGGCTTAGCGGGGCTGAGTTAAAGCTCATAATGGCCTCAGATGACATCTTTAAAGCTAATATTTTGCCTAAGTTGGGAAATAAAGTACCAACTCAAAAGGTCTAGTATTTACCTTTGAGACAATTAATTTTTTTTTTCAGTTTGGGGAAGAGAGAGAAAGGAAATCTCTGCTTGCTTGCAAAGTTGTGAGACGGTCATTAAAAATGTCTTTGCTCTTACCTCAGTGTGTTTGTGCAGAAATCAACAGCTATTAACTTTTAGGCAAAACTTCTCTGTGTGGTCTCAGCCTCATTTACGCGTCAGAATTGTATTTTGCCTTTGTGTCTAACTGAGCATTGAATGAATTCTCAGCTAATTTCAAATTCCCTTTGTCATCATGGTTTTCAGCCAAAAGTCTATAATAAATGGTCAGAAGATGAGCTGAGACTGAATGAATAGTGAGTGGTATTCATCAGCCAAACATAGAGTCCAGATCCAATTATATGTATTCATTAAGTGATAATGATATCATGGTCTTTAACTAGGAAGAAAAGAGTGTAATTGAATAATAACAGTTGTACAATCCCAGCGGAACACGCTTTCCATCCCAGCACAGCGACCCTCGGGGATGATGCAGAATTGATGGAATTCTATTACTCTTTGATAGATTTATTATGAAGGGCTGAGTGGACTTGCTACTCCACTTTGTCACTCACACTAATCAGTATCGTAAGGCCCCGAGCGTGCAGGCTTTTGTATCCCTTTGACAAAGACAAGGTTAGGGGAGGATGACAGACACCCAGACCTTTACAAACCCATACCGCAAGATGAAATGGGCCAGCTGAGCTCTGGGCTGGGACAGAATTTTAATTTGTTTATCAATGGCTCACATGTGCAACACCATAAGGATATTTGTCAGAGGAGTAACACTGAAGCTAAACTCTTTTGTTTGGCAAGTGGAGCTTGGAAAAATATTTATTGAACTGTAAAAAACAGGGTAAATGAAAGGAAGGTGAAAAGTCTAAATGGAGTGGAAAATAACTTGCATTACTGTGCATAAAGTATGATGAGGATGGGTATCTTTGTATATTTTTGTTTGTTTCTCTTGAAGGAAATTTGCTCACAAACTACAGTCTGATCTCTCCTTGATTTAGATTCTGGGGGGGACTCAGACAAATCACAAGTAGGCAAAATGAATTTCAAGTGTTGCTTTTTATTGCTGTTTATTTATAAGAAGCTTCCAGTTCAGGCAGATGGATTGCTCTCCTGCTTTTTCACTATTAAAAAAACCAGCAAAGTAAATAAAACACCCTGGCCTTAAAAGCTGGAACTTGTAAATACAGTCTTGGATTTATAAAAACAATCTTGTATGTGTTCAAGCGTGGCTGTTTCTCCCATCCACCGTTCCCATTCAAAGGCAGGCAATGGGCTCTGTCAGCATGGTCAGTAGCTATCAGAGCCCTCTGGATTCAGGGAAACAGACAATTTGTTGTGCTTCTGATCCCAACAGGAGCGGCAACCAACACTGGCATAAACAAGGCAGTGCACAGGAGCCTGCTGCCAGGGTTTGTTTTTTGTCAGTGCTGTTGAATGATAGATATTTCCATCCTTTTCTTCTCTCTGAATTGCTTTCCCTTGGCTTTTTTTAGCGTGGCATTCTGCATTCTAAGAGGCACTTGACAATTCAGTGTCTGGGTTCAGCATCCCTGTCCATAAAAACAAATAAGTTGAGTGGTGCTGTGTCCTGTGTGGGATTGCCATGCCAGTGCCTCTGTCCCTGCTTGGGATTTGTGTCAGAGGCAGCACAGTCAGCTGTGACGGCAGCAATTGCCTGAGCTGGCGTTCACTGCGAGCAGCGAGGAGCGGGCATACCAGCGACCAGAGCAGAAAACATTTAGGACAACCTTTGTTCCCCACATTTTGTGCCGGGGATTCTCCCTGTAGGGCTCTTCTCCCACAGAAGCTCTTTTTTCCCCCTTTCCAGCCGAGGCACGACTGTGGGGATGTGGCTGTGGAGCTTGGTGGCCCTGCTGGGTGCATCCAAAGAACCTGCCCAAGGTGAGTCCGGACCCTGGCAGGACCCGCGCACGCCGGCCAATAACTGGCCAAGAAAATTGGTTTTGGGAAGGCGGCGCAGGTCTGACCACACGCAGCAACGCCAGCACCGAGCTGCTGGCTGCCTGCTGCTCGGCACCGGTGCCCAGGCACAAGCCTGACACCGCACCAGCACAGCTACTGAGCGCTTTATGTTTTGTCTCTTTTCCTCCCTCTGTGTAATTCTAGGCCAGGCACTGGATCCTTGCTCTCTTCCAGGACCCGCCACATCCATAAACTCCATGCTTACTGGGGTTCACTGAATTTATTTGGTTAAGGTGCCGGGGAGTGAGTGAATATTTCAGAGCTGAAAATGACTGTGCTACAAATCAGACGCCCTTGACAACAGCCCTTCCCTTGCACAGTACAGCCTCGCGTCTGCTTTTGGGTTGGATGATGACAGCTTTCCCATACAGGCACTTTTTTTACTTCTTCATCTCGCCCAGTCATGAGCACGATGAACAGATGGCAGCGTTTTGCATCTGTTTTGCAAGAGGAAGCCCTGAAAATTCTGTAAATGGAGCACAAGAAGGGTAATCCTTTTCGGTGCCAAGTGTTGTGATGACAGCATGGAATCTCACAGGCCTCCCTTGCCTCTCCCAGGGGCTGCCACAACTGCCTGGGAGCAGCCACCTCCTGCCTGGCTCTGCTTTGCTGCCCTGCCTCAGCACGGGGTGATCAACAGGCACCCTCGTGTTACTGTTGGACACAAAATCAGAGCACACAGCTCCAGAGTTTGTCAGAAGGCTGAAACCGAGTTTATGAACAATTTGAGCTCTTTAAATACCAGGTCACTACAGCTAAACTGATTGGTGCTAGAAGTAACGCCCAGTCAATCACATTGGCCAACACAGGGAGACATCAAATGGTGTCCACCTCCAAAGAGGAATAAAAGCGAGATAGGATTAGTAAAAACATCTTCTGTTGTTTACAGAAAGTTCCATGAGAACTGAGTTTTAGAAATCAAACCATCTCAGGCTGAAAAGCCAGGGCTACACCCTCGGGCACAGGGGTGTGGGCAGTGCTGCTCCCTAGGGACGGTCCTCGCAGAGCAGATGTCACCAGCAGCTTCTGTGGCCTGCTCAGGTAACCCCTCAGTGTCTGCCCAAGGACCTGAGCACCCTGCACGGGCTCAGTGCCCCCCAGCCAGGTGGGCACAGGCAGGCCAAGGAGCTCGTGTGAGCAGGGAATGTGCTGGAGCTGGGCAGGGTGGCACAGCACCCTTCACCCTGAATGTGGGCTTGACATTTCTGAGCCTGAATTTCAGCTCGCTGACCATTGCTGGCTCCTTTCCCAAGGGAAAGCTGCCAACAGTTTCTCTTTTCAAAACATCTCTCTCCGTTTCTCAGCACACGTTCAGTAAACAGTGTTCACTTTGCCAGAACAACTGTCCCAGGGGTTGTTTCCTATTCCTGAACCAATGCAGAGCAGTGTCAGTGCCATGGAGCAATAATAGACCTTTTTACACAGCGTGTTCTAAAAGAAACTGTTGGGGTTGTAAATAAAGCTTCTTTCTCTTCTGACAGCTCTATGGAGTCCATCTATTTTGTGTCCTACCGTGACAGGATTGGGTCTCTTGGCACTTACACCCCCTGAGGTCAGTGGAGCTCCCCTGATACTCACTGCTGGAGCTGAAGGCAGAAGCAGCCCCCCATGATTTTCAGAGGTTTCAATCCAGGCAGAACCCACCTCTGGATACAGATGTGCTCAACAAACAGGCCAACAGGGGTCATTCAGCTGGATGTATTTTCATAGCAGATACCAAAATAATGACTTTTTTAACCAGATGTTTTGTTGCAGATGACATCAAGCTCCTTGAGGAGCAAGGGTTCATGTTCCTAGGAGAGTCCATCTGTTCCTTTGGGATCTCCACAGTGCTGTAGCAGAGGAGCCCCAGCCCTGCATGGCTGCTCCTCGTGCTGCAGCTGGGTGAGGTGGATGTCTGCAGTTCCACCAGCAAAATGGTGTGGAACCTGTTCCTGTGCTTGTCCCGGGATTTACTTCCCACAAGACAGTACAGTGTACACTAGCTGACTTATCTGTGAACCATGGAAACATTTTGAAAAGGTAAAGCAGACAGTACACTGAAGAATCATTTGTCACAAGTAATTGCAGGCAGTCAGAAAGAGCAGGGAGAGTATATGAATCATGACGTAAAAACAGTGAAGGGCAGGCATTTAGTCTGGTCTGTGGCTATAAGTGCAGTGACACAGGTTAGGCCTGGCATGATATACAAATGTTATGTGCAGAGGGACAAGTACAATGAATAAAGAATCCCCGTTTTCTCATTATCTCATGCAGCAGAGAGGTTTTTTACTTCACACATAACTCATAACTTTTAGTAGGCAGGAGATGGCTACATTGAATTAGTGGGAACATTTTGTTTCCTGAATTTAAATATTCTCCCTGTGACAATTTATTTCTGGTGTAAAATCCTGGTAGGATGCAGAGAGGCAGAGAAATTAGCCCGAGCAGCCATTTCAGCTGGCCAGGCCTGGCTGGGCACCACAGACCCACCAGCACCAGACTGTGGCAATCCTGACAGACCATCAGGGCAAAAAATATCAATCAGGTTTGGCAATTTCCTGGGCTATCAACAGGGGAAGAGCTCTAAATAAGGAGCATTAGGAAAAAAATAGTGCTAAGAATTAGAAACAAACAAGAGAACACTTAGGTTTTTTCCACTTTTGCTTCACAAATGGGTGTTTCCATTCTGAAAAACTAAAAATAACAAAATCCATGCAACTTAAATAAGGAGAGAGGTGTATTTGGATCTAGAGGGAAACCTATCATTGGAAAGGGAACAGCTGAGTGAGTAATCATGTACGATGCTATTGCTTATGAATTTGTTATAAAGGCAGACAGGAGTGGGAACTTCCCAGGTCTGCTTCCGGAATTTATTATTTATGGGCAAACACATGCATGAGACATAATAACTTTTAGTCGTTCTGTAATTCTCTCCACTCAGACACCTCAAAATTATCTGTAAATGCAGGTGGAGTTATTAGCTCCTGTTCAGAGGCTGGCCAGCAGCTGTCCATGAGGAATGGCTGTGTTGAGGTACAAATGTAGGACCTCGGATTTCCAGTGCAGAACCAGACAAAACATCTGTGAGTGGGGGATAAATTGATTTCTCTGACTCTGGTTTTGCATCAGGGTAACTCGAGGGTTGGCACTTCTGGTTCACAGCCCTGCTCAGATTTAATCAAAGGAGTTATCACCGGTGTTTCTCCCCCATAAGAAGCTGACAGACAATTTTCACCCAAAAATATTTGCGTAATCACGTGAGTAACAAAAAATATTTTAAAGTATCCACAACCTATCAAAAATAAATGGTATTGGGTGGTGGAATAAGAAATTAATGGCTGAGCTGGATCATGGACCAGTCCATCAGTTTTCCCCTTCCTGCTGACAGCCACTTTTCCAGGTGATTCCTGTAAATGAGCAGCCCAAGCTGAAAGTTCTCATTTTCAAAGGAAAATGAGAAGGGAAAAAGTTCCCAGAAAGTTGAAATATCCTGGTTTGACATTTTCAGAGCAAAAAGTGGAAATTTCAAATGTTGAAATTACTTTTCATTTCAAATATTCAAATTCTGTATTATATTGGAATGTTGTTAAGAGATAAAAAGGTCAAATTCTAAAAGGCCATGTTAGAATTATTGTTTCAATTTTGCACTGAAACTATTTCCCATGTTGTACAAATTTTCCTTCATTGAAAATTTCAGGTTTCATTTCTGATCGTAACAAAGACAAATGTTCAAACTTCAAAATCCTCTGCTCAGGTCTTCTCTCTCTTTCCTCAGAATGGATCTCAACCTGAGCTGTAAGAAGCCCAGTGGAATCAGCCAGGAATTTTTAGGAACCAAAAAATGTTCTTAAACCAGTCCATGAATTAGCCTTTTTTGGATTTCACAAACAGAATTGATGAATTAGAACTTTCTGTTGATGGATAGAATAATAAATAAATCCTAAGCTCCAATGAGCCAGACAAGAAAAAAAACCTGAACAGTCTCCATTTTTCTTCAAGTTTTTTTTTCTGTATAAAGAAAAAAAAAAATAGGAGGCAAGGATCTTTACAGATGAATCTGTGTATGTTTATTTTCTAAAGAGAAACCGCTTTACTCTATTACCAGGCTTCCATTTCCACTCTTGAGATTTCAGACATCAGTTCCTACAGTTGTACCCCCTTTCCATTTTTTCTGGAATTGGCTGTCATCTCACCTGTCCTCTCTCATGAAATGTGGATTTTCCTGGCTCTGATCTTTGCTGTAATTGGGTTACTGTCTGCTTATTTCTGTCTTGGCTTACTGTGGCGGGGTAAATCTGCAAAAGACCCCAACTCTGAACTTGGGTGGAACTGAAATCTCACCTTCATCTGGGGCTGCATTCAGCCCAAAATTCTGTAACCCATTAGGTTTTTTCCCTTCTCCCCCATGCCCTGTTTCTCCTTTGTCAAGCAGTTGCAGTAGCTACCTTTGAAGTGAAAGATCAACCTCCTAATCTTACTGTTTTACAAGGGAAAAGAGATTTGGAATGTCAGGTCTTTTTCAGCCTTAACAATAACATCACTGCCAGCAACTCTATAACAAGGACTGTTATACTCCCACTCCTACTTAGTGGCAGAAATTGGGCTGCTTTATGTTCCTGCTCAGACGTTTCCATTCATCTCTGCCTTGCTTTTAATGGCCCAATCTGTACGGCTCTCGTTAGTCAGTGTTTACGTTCATGGTCCATTTGGGTGGAACGATTTCTCACCTGAGAGCTGCACAGCCACTCTTCTGCTTGGGGTTTGTGCACTGAGCGCATTTCGTGCTGAGTTTGGCTGTGGGAGGCCTCGTGTTTTACGGCATTGGTGGGTCTAAGGGTTGAGTGGCACTCCCTGTCACCTGAGGGTACTCTGAGGGCACTTTTCCCTCCAGGATTCTCTCCTTTCTCTTCCTTCAGAGACAATTCTGTGCGTAATCTAGACACATAAATAGATGAAGGTTATTCTGGGTGTCAGATCATCCTGGTTTTTCAGGATTCTAGGAAAAGCTTGGGCAGATAGGTGGAAGAAAAAAAGAAAAAGGGATGAAAAATTACTTTCTGAGCTTATTATAATGTATCAAATGGGCACAATCTCTGTTAGTTTGGGCACTAATGGCACTAATAATGCCAGGATTGTGGGATCGGTCCCTGTACAGGCCATGCACGTAAGGGTTGGACTCAAGATCCTTGTGGGTTTCTTCCAGCCCAGAATATTCTGTGAAACCTTTTTTCCCGAGGCTGCCAAAACCACTCCTGTTTTTGCAGGACTCTCGGAGAAATTTGGGAAGATAGGTGGAAGAAAAGAAAAAAGGGCTGAAAAATGACTTTCTGAGCTTATTATAATGTATCAAATGGGCACAATCTCAGTTGGTTTGGGCACGGCACTAATAATGCCGTGGTTGTGGGATCGATCCCTGGATGGGCCATTCACTTAACGGTTGGACTCAAGATCCTTGTGGGTTCCTTCCAGCCCAGAATATTCTGTGAATCTTCTTTTCCTGAGGCTGCCAAACACTCCTTCCATTTCATCTGTGGGCTTTTCCAGCCTCAGATGATGCTGAAGAAACAAATTAATATTTTTATCACCCACAAATAACACATCAGAGATGATTTTTGAAGACAATCAGAACACAGTGATTTACCCACCAAAGGGTGTCTGAATCAGGCACCTGCAACATGCAGGCGTAACTGTAAAAATTGAGCAACTGAGACCATTTTATTTCAGTTAAAATCTTAGTGAACAGCTGTTAATTCAAAATAATTTGGGTTTTGATTTTACTTGATATTATTTTTGTGGGGGGGTAATTTGGCTGTTTTTTTAATTGAAGTTGGTTTAAATTGTGCATCTCAGCTGCTGATCTAATTTAAATTTAATAAGAGTTATTATATAATAATTAGACACCAAAGGACTATTTAAGAGCGTTTTTAAATTTAACAGTGGTACTACACACTGATAAACACACTCTTAATAATCAATTGATCTTTAATCACGCAGCATTTCTGTGAAACCTTCATTAAATATGATTCAGATATAATTTAAACTGAATCAAAGAGATACTCAGATATCCATTACTGTAGAACAGCAATTTATCTTGCCAATATGTTCTGGGAAACAAAGAGGCTTTGCTACATCTCTGATCAGCACTTCACATGTTTAATTTTCTACTCACCATGTCCTTTAAGTGGCTTTATCATGCAAATAAATTATAATAAAGATGCTATATTTTTCCATGAAGGGTTTGGATACCAAATATCAGCTCATAAGCTGTTTGTAGCTCCAAGCCTAAAGTCTTGAACAAATCCCAACTTCAGTTAAGAACCTGAAGCACAGGCCCAGTTTGTAGGGAGCTGTTGATGTATTTGTGAGGGGCAGCTTGAAGGTGCAGAGCAAAATTACTCATCAAGCCAAAAAAGGGTGGCAAAAGACAATCCAGGAGATCTGAAAACAGAATGTGACTATGGTCTGAGGAAAAACCTCCTCTTGGCCTCCTGTTCTCTCATGCTGCATGCTTAAATATTCCCTGCCAGCTTTGTAAATCCATGTGCAGGAACCTTGCACCAACCCCCGTTGTTGCCTTGGGACAGGTGTAGTATCTTCCTGTGAGGTTTTCATGCAGCATAAACCTCCCCGAGCCAGAACTGGTATAAAGGTCTAACTGTGTGTGCTTGTTCCTCTCATATAACTTAACCTTGCAGCCAGCAAGCGTTTGTGTTAGAATCTCTTGGCATAGGGTCGAGGCATTGGGGTGTTTTTAAGAATCCCAGGATCTGAATTCTGTGAACTGAAGTTATCTTAGGATCAGAGGGGCTGCTCCAAAGGGAGCAGGTCTGCCTTGTTGTCGCTACTTCCTCGGCAGGTTCATCTCTCAGCCCTCAGCTCTGAGAGCACAACTGCTGCTGTAATGAGCCATTAACCAGCTCAGGCAGAAGAGGCTGCTACTAAAACTCGTTAGGCTGATCCAATCATCGGCCGGCTCTGCATGAACCAACCTGGGCCGGTGCATCGGCTGCTGCCAGGGGGCCAAACCCCCGTGGGTGTTGTGGGTGTCACAGCAGGACACGAAATAGATTGACTCCACAGAGCTGTCAGCAGAGAAAGAAGGGTTTATTTACAACCCCAACAGTTGCTTTTAGACCACGCTGTGTAAAAAGGTCTGTTATTGCTCCATGGCACTGACACTGCTCTCCATTGGTTCAGGAATAGCAAACAACCCCTGGGACAGTTGTTCTGGCAAAGGGCACACTGTTTGCTGAACCTGTGCTGAGAAACGGAGAGAGATGTTTTGAAAAGAGAAACTGTTGGCAGCTTTCCCTTGGGAAAGGAGGCAGCAATGGTCAGCGAGCTGAAATTCAGGCTCAGAAATGTCGAGCCCACACTGTGGGAGCAGGGACGTGGTCCTGTGCCAAGTCACCCTTCCAACAGCATCCTTACTCCTCCCTTCTGCACAACACAGAGCAAATAGCCTGAGCTCAGGGTGCCACACAGGCTGGTCGGTGTTTATCCTGGTCATAGACTGCTGCTCCATTTATCCCAACCCAATCTGGGATTCCCCGTGCCAGGCTGTTCTTGAAGTGAAGGGATAGCTCATGTCCTGTACTGCATTGTCAGATACCATGTAGAGGGAATATTAGAGACCACAAAGTATTTGTTGTTCTAAAACTGTTCTTCTAAAAACTGAACTGAGGGTCGCTGAACTGCAGCAAGGGAAATTTGGAAGGTTTTAGCCCATTTTGAAAATGAGTTTATACACGACAAATGGTGATATTTATAAGCTGTTGGAAAGGGCCCTAAAATAAAAAGAGGTCAAAGATATGAAGAACAAGATCAGGAGGAAAGATATGAATAGCAGACCCCTCCCTGAAATGCAGAGAATACCAGACAGGCAAGAACACTCCCATTGGTGGATTGTGTTTTGCTCTGACCCTTCTCAGAATGTTTCATTCAGTTCTACAGCTTCACTAAACTCTGTTGTCACACAGCAAAAAAGGCAAAGGTCTCTAGAGCAAAACCTCACAGCTCAAGGTGAAGTTCTGCCTTCAGAGGGGTTCCTCTGGCTCACCAAGGCTCCTCAGCTTCCTATGGAAAACCTCTGCAGGCTCAACAAGAAGCTGACACTCCATAAACAGAATTTGGCCTGTTAGGTTTGGTGTTTTTATATCTAAGCCTTTGGTCTGAGAGCCCCCGACATCCAGTGAACATCCAGTTTTTGCAGAATCACTTTTCAGGAGGCAATTGCTGAAATTTCATTGAAATCTAGACATTGTTAATAGTTATTTAGTTTTTTTTACTGAAACAAAAACATTTCTGAGTCAGGGTAGTCAGAACCTTCCTTTCTGTAGCTCTGATGCCCTGATGTCCTGTAGAAATTCAAATAAACACCGTACGTGTGGCATGTGAGGGCTTGAAGTGTGAAAAGAAGGTCTTGAAAACCTGGGGGACTGCCTTTTGCTTCTGTTTTAGACAGCTCTGGCATCTTAGCTGCGGCTGGATTATTACTTTCACTCTTGCTGCATTCTTATTGAGGTCTCAGTGAAATACATTTTTCACTTTCCCTTTGGAATAGCTGACACTATTGTGGTATCACAGTATGCTGCTAAATAGCTGATTCCTGCTCTCTGTGTGGGGCAGGATTTCTCAGGAATCTCAAATAAATCTTCAAGTAGAGAATGCTGCCTAATGCCAAATTATCATTAGGAATACACATCTGGAGAGTCCATTAACAATATCATAAAATGTCAATAATATGCCTGAGATCCTTTAAACTATGAAACAAATCCTTTCACAAAGGGAAATGACTCTCTGGCACATGAACTGGCTGTGGACCGAGAACCATACCCCACAGTATTTTGTTGTTCTCAAGTGGATCCTATTTCCTCTGAGACTTGAGTGTGGTCTAAATGGCAACTTTCTGTAGTTTCCAAGACCTATAATGATTTCTTTCCCACTTTATTTTAACAACTCCAGTAAATCCTGGTCTGTTGTCTCTGGGGGCGTTACAGCTGTGGGGTTTGTAAGCACAGCTAAACTTCCTCCACTGCTGGTTAGCACAGATGGAAGCAGAAGCAATGCGGAGCATGTCAAGAATCCCTCTCTCTCATGCATGGATAAGCTTAATAAGGCAAACTTGTTGTTGAGGGAAGGCACTCAACTGATTCCAGAAACAATTAGGAATTACACCAAACAAATCAGCTTTGGTGGTTTGAGTTACTTGGGTGATCCACCTGGTTCATCTGCTAAAAAAACATTTCCCTTAGTTACAGTCTTGTTATTATCTCAGAGCTGGAGCAAAAGCTTGCAGAAAATCCCTTCTCTTTATTCATTTTTAGTGTTACAATGGGTGCTCGTAGCTGCAGTAGGACTGTGAGGAGGTGTGGGTCAGGGTTATGGAAGTCAACAGAGAATTTGGATGCCCAGATGCAGAAGTCCTAAGAAGACCCTGAATTTTACCACAAAGTGCCAAGCTCTTTCTCTGAAAAGTAAATTTTAGTGGTGTAAGGTGATACTGTGATTTGGCTGTTAGCCAAACTGGCTACTACCCTTTATTTTCCTCTAAAATAAGTTTTCCAAGCTCTTTATGGGTTACTGCTGCATGAGATGTGACCAGTGCATAAAGCAGAAAGAGAAATTTGGAGTCATTTTTGCTTTGTGATCACAGAAGTCACCCTGGCTGTATGTTTTGTTTCGTATTAGATCACACCTGCAGTTTTATAAGAGATAAGATGATGGATTTACGTAGTTAATTTTAATTGTGATTTAATTTATGTTAAATATATATTGTATTAATATATACAGAAGACAAGGGAAGGGCAAATGAAAATCCTGTTGTCTGGCCACCAGAACTCTCCTGCCAACCCTTGTGAGTATTCCTTGAGAAACCAGAGACCTAAAATGATGTTACACAGCCATAATTCAACTTTAATCTACTTTAAAGAAACAAGCCACTTGATTTTATATTACAGGAAAATAACCCCCAAGCCTGCGTTCAAAGGATATTGCGGTGAGAGAGTCCTGCAGGAAAAAAAAAAAAGGGGGAGATAATGATTTTAATTATGTTACCTCTAAGTGCTGTGCTGTAATATAAAATGGAACTAAATTAGAGTTGTTTGAAGCAAACTTAATTCTGGTATTCCTGAATGGGAGTGTTGGAGTCGATGAGTTTAAAGCTGATTTTATTATCTGTGTGATTTCCTGGCTGTTTAAGGGACAAACTGGGTCTGATTGGAAAAATCTTGCATGAAACACTGTATCACTACATCTTGTTTGTCCAAAGATGTACTTTGGGTTCACCACAGCGACTTGGAATTTGGGTTCATGGACATGAATCACACTTTGCCACTGGATTTCACAGATTTTTCCTGCAATTGGAGGAATTGTGACATTCAAGAAGCCTGGATTCCCTCGTGTTTCAAACTGTGGTCAATCTTTTCCCCGGTTTTCTCATTCCAGTCCTGACCACTTCTCTGCTTTAGGTTTTCTTCTTGGATCAGTCTCTCCCAAGCATTTCTTGCTTCTAATCCACTACTCCCTCCTTCCCCACCTGTGCTGTCCCAGCACTTTGTCCTTACGTGGAAATTTCCCTAACTCAATCTCAGTTTCCCTCTAAACCTCCTCACCTCAGCTAATAAAGTTCCTCATCATCTCTCAGCCACCCCCTTAGTTCCCCCCTGTTTCTCCCAGTCCTGCATTCCCTGGGCCGCTCCTTTCTGCCAGCTCCTGCAGGACTTTCCCAGCTCTCTGTCCTGGTCTGTACTGCTCCCTAATTTCCCCCCTGTTTCTCCCAGTCCTGCATTCCCTGGGCCGCTCCTTTCTGCCAGCTCCTGCAGGACTTTCCCAGCTCTCTGTCCTGGTCTGTACTGCTCCGTGGTGCCCCTCTCTGCCAGCCACGGCTTTTTCTCCTGGGTGTATCCCTGCTTTTGCTGCCTGGGTGCTGGGAAGCAAACAACTGATGGTAGTGAAAGGAGAGCGTGACACTCCTTGGAACTGACTCCATGAATCTGGACTTCAGCTCTTCAGGGTGCTTTTTCCTTTCTGTGCGTTAGCGTTGGCCTGGCATCAAACATTTAATGTTTCTGACCTCTAAACATACTTCGGGAGAGGGTAAAAACGCCACCGTGCCAAGTGCCAGTGGGGAGAAGGCTTGGAGGAGGTGGCTGCCCCGGCCCGGAGCTGTGATGTGGGCGCTAACCAGGAGGTGGGGATGTTCCATGGGAGGATGGAGCGGGCAATCCGCGCAGGGACTGCTCAGCGCGGCTGCTGCTGCGAGGCTTCACCGACCAACAGGGGAGGGGCAGACAGAGGGCAGCGAGGCGAGAAAAAATTCCCTGCCTGTCCACACTCCCTTTTTTTTTTTTTTTTTTTTTTTTTTTTTCAGTTTCTGGCTTAAAACTTTGAATTGCCGAGCAAGGGATAATTAAGTAATTTTGTGGCTTTGCGAAAGTGTCTGTAAAAAAGGACACCGAGGTCTGTAGGAGTTGGCAATGCCACCAGGACCAGGATTTCTCAAAGCTTGAGGGCTTCTGTCACCACTGCAATGTCTGCAGTGGTGCTGAGCCTTTCTGGAGAGTCACATCCATACCTGTGGCTTCAACCAGCGCATTGGATCCCCTTTTTCCAGCTGCAAGGATGCAGAAGTGCACCTGCATGGTGTGCCCTCTTTCAGCCTTGGAGGGATCCTACCAGGAAGCCAGAAAGGGATTCTCACCTGGAGCTGTAATGACTGGACAAGGAGTAATGGGTACAAATTGAACACAGAGGAAATTTAGGTTAGATAGTAGAAGGAAATTTTTTATTGTGAGAGTAGAACAGGTTGCCCAGTGGAAGCCTCATCTCTGGCAGTGCTCAAAGCCAGGCTGGGTAAAGCCTTGAGCAGCCTGGGAGGTGTCCCCACTCATGGCAGGGGCCTTGGGACTCGATGATACTTAAGGTCCATCCCAACCCCTTAATATCCTATGATTCCATGGATTTATGGATCAAACCATGGCTGAGCACCCTCGTGGGCCAACCCTTAAGCAGCTCGGCAGGGGCTGCGGGTGGGCGCGCTGGGGGGGCAGCCTGCCCTGCTGGAGGCTCCAGCCTGCCCTGCAGCAGTGATAAAATATGCAGGAGGAGGCTGCTGTGTCCAGGGATGTGCTCCATGGAGACAGAGTGATTGGAACCGTTCCGACAGCAACCAGAATGCCAAGTACCCCCCTGCTCCTTTGGGCTTCTTTACCAACCAGGTCCATTAAAGCCAAATACAACCCAAGTCCAAAGCAGCTCACCCCCAGCAACAATTCAGAGAACACATGGGATGAAAAAATAACCTAGCTAAAAAGTCATAAAAATGAAGCCTATTTGATTAGATCCAAACCAGTGGTATCAACTGATTTTGCTCATTTAACCTGTCTCCTGATCACAGTACAGCCATCATTTAGCTGCAGGGTGGATGTGTTCATACTGAACTATTAATCTGTTTCAAAATGCCATAACATTTCCATGAAGAACTTCCTAATTTTTTTTTCAGAAATTAAATGTCTGTTTAAAGTTCATTCCCTCCTGCTGCAACTAATTGAAATGAGATTTGGTTTATCTTTATGACATGAAAATGAGATTGAGTTTCATAATAATAACAATAATGATAACTCTATAGATTTTAGGACTAGCAGTTAATAATTATAGTAATATGTGGAGATTAGAAAAGACTAATGCAGCATAAACAGTCCATTGTTATTTGTTGAGAAATGGGATTAGGTATCAATTCATACCATTTTTCTGATTTTGTATCTGTTTTCAGTTCTCACTGAATTTTAGACAAGTGCATTAATTAATTTCACCCCAGTATCTGGTAATTTAAGTAACCTTTGTGAAGTAGTGCTCAGTCTAAGCCTTTCTAAACATGGATTTTTAAAAGGCAAAATTCTTGAAAAGCAAAAAGCTGAGGAATATAAACATTAATCAGCCATCCATCACCTCCCCTCTCCTGGGGGGGAATGATCAGGAATTGGCCTGGTGGGTGCCTGGAGCAATCGGAAGGTGAACCTGGAGTCCATCATTCCCAGCTGGGCTGGGGAAGGGACAGAAAGGCTCCGTGCCCTGCCCGGACTTGGGTGGTTTGCGTGCCAGGGCAGGAATCCTGGGAGCGCTTCCCGCTTCTCCTTGAGGAAGGGTTTCTAACCCAAAATCCTTCAAACCTGTGCAAGCACTGGGAGAATGAGCTCCCCTGAGAATCGCAGCGGTTGTGTTGTGCCAAAATCCCCTGCTGGAGAAGGGCGGATTGTTCTGGAAATGTCTTCCTATATCTATATTGTGCTATGTCTATAGGTGTGTATATATATATATATATATATGTATAAAACACATATGTGTATTTTAGTGATCACTCAAAATCGTGTTTGTTATCCTTTGAACAATCCTAGGTGTTGTTTAGCTGTTATCATTTTCGTTATTTCACAGCTAATGCTGCTTATTAAAAGGGCAATGATTTGAGCAAGAAAAGCAGCAATACATCCCTAAAATGAAAGAGTATATTCCAGAGGAGAGCTGTGTGTACATTTTCCTCATGAAAATTTTCCTTTTTTTTTCAGTTTTACCTGCTTTGGTTGTTTTTATTCATTAAAATTTCAAATCATATGTGGAGAACTTCCATATATGGAAAAATACAACCACTTTGAATCATGTTGCCTTTATCCATGATGAGATTTACCTGATAATATAAATAACCCATTGATTGCAAAGGGCTTTTTGGGAAGTAAGGCAGTATTTAATGCCAGTCCACAAAAATCTGGTCCATAGTGCTTTGAATTTTAACACCTTCTTACAATAGGAGTCCAAGAAAACCAAGGAGCCAGCAAGCACAGCCCCTGGGCTTGTGTTTTAAATGATTTATACTGTCTGTAGAAGACATGGGAGAAAATCTGGCCCGTAGATTTGAGACTCCTGACACTTCAGAAAGTTCACATTTCTCAACCAAAATAGGAGCTAAAAAAATCATCTTACGGCCCTCCATCCCCAGTGGGTGCCGAGAAGAGCGGTGATGGTCAAAGCTCTCAGCGCGCTTGGATTTAGGAGCTTTTAACCTTTGGGACATCCCCTAACCCCCCCGTGTGCCTCAGATGAGGAAGGCTGAAGGTTTGAGCGGAATGGGATGAGCTGGCCAGGAATGCTGCCCGAGTGGTGCGGGCACGATGCTTGGGGAGGAAGGGAATTGTTGTCATTGGAAGTGGGGTCTCCAGGGGGGGCTCGGCTGAGCCCTTTTGGGTGGCAATGGAAGGAATTAGTTGACACAAAGGACAATTGGCTATGATGGCTCTTTCGGATGGTTATGTTTTATTGTGTAAATGCATGTTTATCAGCTTTTTTTAAATGCAGATTCAACACCTAACACCGCATTAAACTTGGGGGAAAAAAAAACCCTCATTGACTCAACAAGCCACTGCCCCAAAAAATCTTTTGAGCTGGTGAGTTCCCTTGTGCCAAAAGGTGTTTAATGTGAGTGTTGCATAACCAGGCAGGCAGCGATGCTGCTGGCATAGCTGAGGCACCAGAGGAGATGCAGGACAAAGCGCCTGAGCGGTGTCCTGAGGATATAGCCCCAAAGATCGCCCCTGAGTTCCCTTGTGCCAAAAGGTGTTTAATGTGAGTGTTGCATAACCAGGCAGGCAGCGATGCGTTGCTGCTGGCAGAGCTGAGGCACCAGAGGAGATGCAGGACAAAGCGCCTGAGCGGTGTCCTGAGGATATAGCCCCAAAGATCGCCCCTCTTGTTGTGTGCTGGCTTCAGGGTGGCAATGAAGGCGCTGCCTTTGAGCAGGAAACCAATCCACTGTTTAATAGGAAGTGCCGCCTTCCAAAGTGTGGGTTGGATTTTGTCTGTGCAAGTTCACTGCCTTTAGTGGGACTGAGTAGCTTCAGCAGAATAAGGTTTTGCTTGAGAGAGTCTTTTACACATCCTGTTCTGCTTCCAGAGCTGCAATCTATCTGCTCTGGCTTTTCCTGCTGACTCATGGCAGGTTCAGTGAAGAAAAACTGTCTCTGTTTCTTCATTACCCCTGTGATTACCTTTTAGCATGGACAGGTTGGCTCCAATCGCCTCTCAGGGTGGTGCAAATGAGAAATGACTCCACCGCAGGGATTGGCTGGAGAGACACCTCACACCTGTACCAGCCAGTGGAAAAACCAGTAATGCCATTTACTGGATCACAGAATCACAGAATGCTTTGGGTTGGAAGGAACCATGGAGTTCCATGCCCTGCCATGGGCAAGGACGCCTTCCCAATCCCAGGTTTCTCTAAGCCCTGTCCAAACTGGCCGGAAACGCTTTCAGGGATGGGGAAGCCACAGCTTCTCTGGGCAATTATTGTCCTGAAGGACAGAAATTAGCTATAAGGAGTTTTAAAAGGTTTTTTATAAGGAAATAGATAATTTGTTCTTTGCAGCTTAGTTCCTAAATAATGAAGATGATTTCAGGGGTCTGTAGGCTGAAGATTCAGGTCCAAATATTCCTCTTAAACCCCTCAATTTAGGGGAATCAGAAGCGCTGTGCATTTTTCACATCATTCCACAGCTTCTGTCAGAGCTGCTTCCTGAAAGATCCTCTTTCCAAGGATCGTGCTCAGTACCTTTCTAATTGCCTAAAAAGATATATTTTTTTTCTCTTTAAACCTTCCACCCTCATCATCCCAGGAAGCTTTGCAGAAGATGAGATTACAATACTCTTGGAAAACTTCAGGTGGCCGTGCTGGTCTTTGTGGCAGCACATGGGGACCGCTCTGTCCCCTCCAGCCCCCTCCACGCCGAGATCTCTCACAATCAATAGGCCACAAGGGCAGCCCCAGAATACATTTCCAAAGACATGTTCTTGGCTGTCTTCACAACAGGAGGTATAATGACAGTGCTGACACGGAGTGGCACGGAAAGACTTCTGTAATAGGGCTGGTCAATTTTTTTTCTGTGTTTAAAGGAAAATGAGGTTTTCTGCTATGAATATTTTTCATGACAGGTGCCCACTTTCCTCTGAGCGTGACAGTGTCTTGTTAAAACACAGCAGTTCCAAAGTGATGTGTTTAATTTGAAAAGGAATGTTTTTCATTTTTTGTTACCTGACAAGAAGAAGGAATTTTGCCAGGAGAAGACACTAATGTAGATGGGGAAAAAAGAACATAATTTTCTAAGGAAACAAATTACTGTTTTCTGTTTTACTCCACCTTATATCCACACCTGTGGGGACACACTTGGATCCTGGGCATTAGTGATAACTATTTTAAAATTATGCCACTTTTAGGGAGACTGTGAAAAAATGTATATTATTAAGCACAGGTAGTGCTACCCTCCTACAGATCAACACTCAGGCACAACTTAGTATCTTCTGTGAGCTTAACTGGGGGCCCATTGACCCCCTCATTGATAAAGGTATTAAACAGGACTGAAAGTCTGTATTAAGTGTTTTTGATATCTCCTGAAGAGAGAAAGTTTGTCAGAAAAGGGGAAAATGGAGCCATTAGAATGACATCTGTCCTTAGTAGGTGATGCAAAGATTTGATATTTATGAAAAGATTTGTTGAGACATATGGCCCTCAAACTATGTGGTTAAGCTTTCAAATAATGTTGACACAGAGAAAATGTTATCTTCATTCTTTGAGGAGCCTGGCCCTGTAGCATGGTTTCTTGTCTCACAATTTAAATACATTTAGACATGGTAAAGCTGGAGGAGCTTGCACAAAGAAAGAAATCTCTTAGGTGGCATTGCAAATACTCATCCACTAAACCAGTACTTCTGGCACATATTTAATAAGCCTTTGATCAACATGCCCTGGAACCACTAAGAATTTCCTAAAGGACAAAAATCCCATTTTGTATCAAGTTTTTAGTGCCGAGGTCCTCATATTCACTGAAATAAACATATCACATTCTTTTAACACACAGTTGAATTACCATAAATGTTTTTAAAGGATGACACCCCAGATAATTCATTGGATTTTAATTTCTCTTGTGATGTTTCACAGAAAAGGAAGCCTCTGTTTTTTTCTGGTGAGCTGAGCACAGGCAGAAGGATTCTTTGATTTAGTGGCAGTACCTCAGGAGGCGTCACAGCATCAGTTAAATGCACAAGGTGGCCCTTGGGCATGAACACAGCGTTTAGCCCTCGCCAGCAAAGCATGTCCTGGAGAAGCTTTGGATGTGTCAGCCCAGGGTGAGGGTCCCTGAGCCCCTCTCCCCTCCTGGGCCGGGTGGTGTCCGGCGGAGCCACGGCGGCCGCGCCGACCCCGCGCCGCAGCGGCAGCCACTTCAAACATGGCCTCATCAATAGGGGCTCCTTTGACCCTTGACCACGGGCAGCCTCGGCATTGGCAGACAGAGAATCGGAGTAATTTGTATCATTTCAATTAGTTACTAGCTGCATAACAGGGAGGTCATGACTTTTTTGGGATGATTATTGCCCATGGCAACCAAACTTCAATGTACCATCAGTTTCCAAATACTTTCACTTAATAAATGTAAGTTCATAAACAAGGCCCGATTGTTGGGGACACAACAAAGCCAATTATCTGCGCTGCTGCCGAGGGAGCGGAAGATGACATAACTTTGTCGGCAAAATCCTTTTTATTAGCAACAAGAGAAAAAAGTGCCTGATAAATGGCTTTAATAATGTTGGCTGAATGAACAGTATTGATCTTTGACTATGTAAAATGGCGAGGAAAGGCAAGTTTATATAAGAGCACTGTTGTTGTACTATTGAGAGCAGGCCGGTTTTGTTTCACAGTTTGTTCTATGCACCAAAATTCTGAAATTCTAAAATCAATGTTGCCATTGTTGGGCCAAAACAGCACACCCTTACCACAGACAATGCAAAGAATTTCAAAATATAGATAGCTCCCTGATACATACAGATCGGATTGTAAGAAACATTGGGTTGTTTTTCCTTTCTGAAGAAAGGGCAGCTTGTTCCAGGGTGCAGACAATGGTGTGTCTACATGCCTGTGAAACTTCATGAACCCAGTGCAATAATTCAAGCCTTTGATTTGAAAAATGTTTTGTATGTCTTCCTCCACATCTGCAAATACCTCCACTTTCCCTTGATGCCAGCCAAGAGTTGTTAGCAGGCGAATGTTTTCCACTTGAGGAAGAAAAAAAAAAGTTAGGCACGTACATAAGTTTTGCTATTTGGCTTTTGTTTTTTGAATTAAAATAAAGGTTTCCTTCTTTCATGTCACAATCTATTAGCCACTGGGATACCTGGTATCACAGTTCTCTCCCCTTCACCCCTGCATTTGTAGCAGATTTGACGGTGTGTGGAAACCAACACAGGCACTGCGCTGTGACTGCGTCACCTGCAATCAGCCGGAGATGCTGCTGAGATTAATCATGACAGTAGGCAATATTTCCAACATTATTAGAAGAGAAACCTAATATTTTGGGACATCAGGGATCTCTGAGCTGTTGTCCATCAAACTGAGAACCTTCATTTTCTACTCCTTGGATGGGTAACCTTAAGTTTTAACCATTTCACAGGCGGCAGGTTCACACACACAAACACAGGCACACTCTACACTGTGCCACATGCGGGGAGTAAATCCCGAGTACTCTTTGGAGCTGCTCTCAGACACTTGCACAGGCAGGGGCACTGTGGTCAGACCTAGCCTCTGTCTTCTTTTTAAGTTGTGGCGAGCTGCTGTTCACTGCCTTAACTCACCCTTTGGGTCATTTGTTTGTAAATCTGTGGGCATTTCCAAGACAGAAATCCAGGCACTGGTGTTTGGCAGACATCTGTCCATTCCACTGCATGGCTGCTGAAGGGAATTAATTCGGCGCTGCTGATGGTCTCTCAAATACAATCTTAATGAATCATATCTGAAGAAGGCTTAAAGTTGGGGGCTTCAGGTTGTACAAAGAACCCACTACAATGTTTAATGACTCTGGATGAGCTGTTTGGACTGCATCATTTTGAAGGATAGAGTTAATGCAGCTTTTGTCTGAGACTGAAGCAGTGCAATATCCACGTTAATGGGCTGGGAATTTTCATCACAGTTTTACTTTTTTCTGGCAGCTGTTGGTTGTAGGTCAGTGACATAAATTTTATTTAAGGCTTCATCCTGCAAAACTTTATTATGGATGGTAGGGATTATTGTCAATGATACTGGGCACAGCAGTAAGTGCAACCTTTCATGCTAAGGGCTTGCAGGGTCAAGCTGTGCTCTATTTGCAGGAGTAAGCAGTGCCTCAGGTTAAAAGATATGGGGGATCTGGCTCCTACACTTCGGGAAAATCTCTGAGACCACGCACAGCACTAAGCACATTTAGTTCCTCATGAATGCAGTGGGAGTTGAAGGCACTCAGCACCTTCTGGGATTTGGCCCAGAATAATTGTTTTCAAATGGGACTGCAATATTTGATTTTAGTTTTGAAACAACTGCAGTCCTCAGTCAGAAGGGAAGGCTGACATTGTTATGAAAAAAAAAAAAAAAAAAAGAATCAGGGATTTTGTCCTCCCTCAGTGGAGAGCCTGAACAATTGCCCTTTGATTTCGAAAGAAAGCTCAGAGCACAAGTGAGCTGGACACTGCAGAACTGAGATGGATTTGCATGTTTACTTTCAGTCTGTGCCTAAGAAGCTGGGGGGAAAGAATCTCTTTTAAAATCACCACACCTTCAACAGAATTGCCCCACAGAATGATCTGAGACCTTCTCTTGACACCTCACTGCGTTGCTCTGAGCTCACACACGAAGGTGCTTCTGGAGTGAACCAGCAGATCCTGTGAAACTGTAACCAGCAAATTTCTTCTGTTCTCATTTGGAACATCTTCCAAGGGAGACTGAGCTGCCTTGCTGTCCACAGCCCCTCTAAGTGAAGTGCTGCGACAGTGGCCTCCGTGCCCTCTCCTACACAGCTCAGTCCCTCTGGATTTCAGTGGCACCCAGCCCCACCTGGAGCCCCTGAAGCAACTCAGGCCTCCAAGTTTGGGCTGTTTTGGAGCTCAGCACCCGGCAAGAACTGCGTGCACCTATCCAGAGACAATGCACCCCATCTGGGATGGAGCCCTCAATATTCTCCCAGAATTCCCACACCCTGGAAGTCATCAGCAAACTCCACAAAGCGAAATGAGTGGTGAGACAGCAAATCAAATCCATTCTCTTGTGTTCCATAATACCTTCCAAGGAAACCAACTACTCCTTCCTGCGCCCTTTCCCCCCTCCCCTCCATGATGCATTTCTGAATATTTCTAGAACCTTTTCACACTCCTTTGGCAGCTGATCCTATCCCACCTTATCCATCATCATTGCTGCCTTGAGAGCTGATTCATTTATCTCATTGCTTTAGAGCTGTCACCCAGAGCTTTGGATACATAGACCCAATTTCTTGGATTTGGTCTTTCATGTGGCCTCTTCCCTGCTGGCATCCACTCAATCATCCCCTGTGCCAGCTGATCTCCTGAGCTCCTCATATGTCATACACTTCTCAACCACCTGGTGGTTGCACACAGGATCTACTTTTAGATCGCTTTCCCCCCCACATTCCTTGTTTACTGCCATGTAATGCAGGATTCGTCTTTTTGTGTCTCTGCAAGATTGTTTTTTCTTAATTACGGGCAGAGCACAGCAATGCAGGCAAGCGATGGGTTTGTGTCCGTTCTTTATGTCAAGAAGGTTTTTCTCCTTGGGAAATAATTTGATGCTCATGAAATTCAGTTTTATTCTTTGCCTCCTTTACCTTATTTCTTGCCGTCTTGGCCCTAAATAAATTACTTACACATAAAAATAATGTCATTATTTACATACTCTGTTCTCCACCATCCCCACAGGATCTGCCCTGCCATGCACACCTGGATGCTGTCTTGGAATCACCCTTGTTTTCCACTGCCTGCAGACTCTGACTTTGTCTGATGAGACTCTGCCGTTCCAAGTTCTTTTCATCTGCTCTCCTTTCCACCAGCCCAAATTAATATTCCTTGCTGCAGGAAGCATCTTCGGCATATTCCAGCACCTTTTGCTCTCTGAACATAATTCTTATCTAACTCTTGATATGATAAGTCATACTGGCCAGAGTTAACCTTATTACTAGAGATGTACTGAGCAATCTTGCAGTCATGAGATACCAGGGATATTTCAGTAATGGGAAATCTGCTTCCCATACAAGATTGATTTTAGTGATGACCTTTATCTGGAACGATACCTGTAAATTCTTATCTGCATTAATTTCTTGTTTTCTCTTGTCACATGCTGTCAGTGTATGTGTATCTTGCAGATATGAAGCATTAAGAGCCAGCCCTGTAACAGACTGTCTGTTAGGACCTGGAATTATTGCAATATGCTCAACTTTACTGGAGCGGGGTACCTGGGCTCCTGTACTGCCCCTAGGACATAGTCCTTAAGAAAAATGCAAATCCTAATACTGACTTTCCTGTTATTTACAAGACTGAGTATAATTTCAGGGCATCTTCATGTTTTCTTAATGTGACTTAGTAAGAAATACGTGGCCACAGTACTCAGTTTGCTAAAATCAGGGTCTGAAGAAACAAAATTAAATTGTAAGATTAAAAAATAGGGTTTAATTTTCTAACACCATCTTTTCTTCTGACGCGTTTTTTGTGGCATCTGTCACACAGGGTAGCTGGGATTCTGTTTTTCTCCTTCTGCTAGAATTTGTTGTCATTATTGGTAAGTCTGAGTTCATTAAACTGTAAAAATGATGCATGAACTGGGGTGGAATATTCCCCTCAAAGATGGATTGCAGCTCACACGCTAAGTATGCTTGTTAGAGAAATCAGTGGGGAGGTCCTGTGGCCATTGTTATGCAAGGGGACGGTCCCCTTTGACCCTAAAATATGTGTCTGTGTAGAGATGAGAGGACCCTTACTGTGTCTTACAGAATCTTTGCACCATTAATTAATTTTGGAGACCTTATGTGGCAATCAGCTCCCTAGTGCTCCTTTCTATTTGCTGTGGATGATATTTGTATGATGCTCACTTAAACAAATTAACAATTTAAACTTCTGCTCCCTTAGAGATGATCAGCATTTGAGTGGCTTATTGTCCATAACTAGGAGCTAAATGGCATTACAGATAATTTAGTAAAGCAGACACCCCATTTCCTTATTGCTGCAATAATTGCAAAGAAATCTCCCCATTCCATAAGATGATCATCCATGAAGAAATCTGTCCCTTCCATCCTTTAAACTCTTAGGGTCAGAGACTTTTTTTATAAGGTCTTTTTTATAAAGACTTTTTTTATCATCTGATGGCCTCCTCTTTTATCATGGAAAAAAATGCTCACAAAGAAGACCTAATTAATAGTGTGGACATGATGTAGTAAAAATGTTTGCTCACTGCCTCAGATTGGTCACAAATATATAGAAGGGAATGAAGAATCATCCTCAACGTTCTGCCAGTGCTGGGAGCTCCTCTTGTCTTTGACCTTCTGGTCAGTCCGAGTTGTTGCGTTTTGAAAAAGATACAGCAGAAATATCAAAGAGCTCCAAAAGAGCCATAAATACTGGTGGAAGCCTGAAAAGTTTGTATATTGTAGGTAGAAAGCTCATATATGTTTGGTAGAAACCAAACGGTGGTTTCTGTGCTCGGTTTGCCAAGACAGTTGATGTTCTTTGTTGTGTGAAATGCAGCACAGCAGGAGAAATGCCTGGGTTAACTTTTGTCCCTCTACCCAAACCAGGGAACCACTGCAAGGGGAGTTTGAAAAACATAATAAATTAGGTTATGGAGTTCCATGCCGCTAGACAGGGAGGCAGAAAAGGACAAAAATAAAAGTTTAGGCCATAGTGTGAAGAAAAGAACATCTGTGGATACATGAGGTAAGGAAGAAATATATAAACCCTCTCAGTTCAGAATAAAATCAGCTGGTATCAGGAACATCCCCGACGGGTGTCTTATTGCATAACTGTCCGTTACAGGGGTTTTATTTCTAGCACTAGATGGACCATTGGTCTGATTTAGTATTGAAACTCCTCTCCTTCTTCCATCATTTTCTCCTAGGGATACTTCCCAGCAAAGTCTGCAATGTCATTTGAGTTAATACATTAATTTTCATTGGCTTCTTCCCTGTCTTAAGCTGGACGCACTGACAAATCAATTATGGTCTCTTCCCACGGCTGAAGCTCTTTCTGGTTGCCCTGGGAAGGTGTTTGTGACTGATCCACCTCCAGCCTGAGCGCTGGGCTGAGGAGCCAGACTTGTCCATGTAGGAGCCTCTCTCTGCTGCTGCCTGCAGCAGCTGGACTCCACTTCCCACCTGATTCCGGCTGGTTCTAGTCAGGTTCTACTTCTGTTCATTTCTCTACCCTGCAAAGGGCTCGCCTCCTCCTTTGCTGTTTATCCTTCAATAAGGTCAATAGGAGGGTTTACATTTTCTTTTTCATTCTCTTGCCTCCTCTATTTAATTTCTTTCTCCTAATTTCACCAGCTATATGAAATCCATTTTTCCACTGACTATGTTTAACAGACCACAGAGCGAACATCACGACATTTTGTCCTGGGAAGCTCCAATAGGAGCTTCCCAAATGACATCAAAATAGACAACTATGTCCTTATGTATTTTGTTGTATTTAATTTTTGAAGCTGTACATTATATGCCCCTTACTGGCAGTGTGGGTCAATAGGCAATGCAGCAAAACTCCAGGCAAGGTAAATTGTGATCTAATGACAAAATTCCTGACACATTTTTTCCTAAGTTTGCCAAGAACATCTCAATAATTTCATGTTGACAAAACCATGAGGAGGGAAAGTAAAAGTAGAAGGTGAGGGAAAGGGGACTGGGTGTGGAAGTGGAAGAATAGGGCTCATTATGGTCAAAAGGAAATGTGAGGACATCATCACCTAAATCCAGCTCCTTGTGAACCCTATAAATTTTTCCTCCAGTATTCAGCATTTCTCAAAGCCTGGGTGCCACCCTGCAGAGTGATCCTGTGCAAGCAATGACAGGTCTCTGCTATCATACATCTTTAACCATCAGGGATTGCTTTCCCCCTCCCTGGGCAGCCAGGCTCTCTTACTGCCAGTTTCTTCACTCCTGGATCTCGATGTTTTATGTCTCTGGAATTTTAGGAATGGCAGGAGAGGCCATGGCCACCAGTGCGAGCTTCTGTCAACTCCAGGCCCTCTTTAGCCTCACGAACTCTACCCCAGGTTCTGTGAGTGCCCTGTGATACAGATGGAGTCAGGATTTTGTAGTAATGGAGAGCATCTTCTTAAACTGCTCAAAACACAGTGAGAGACTCAGTTTTTTAAAGCTCTTCAATCCGTTCTCTCCAGCTGTGGATGGTGACCAGCCCTCTGCCTTTCATCAGCCAGCCTGATGTGACATCATGAGAACGTGCTGGCTTTAAGTGTTGACCCCCAGAGCATAAATCTCATGGGTGTCACAGCAGAGCCAAGAGTGAGGAGCTGGAGGACACGACCCAGGTCATGCATCCAGGTCACATCGCTGGGGGCTACAGAAAAGGTCTCACCCCTCAGTGAGATTTGCTTACCCAGCTACAGTGGAGCCATAGAAAACACAGGTGCAGGCACTGGGGAACTGAGGCAAAGCTCCCGTGTGAGAGTGTGGAAATTGTGCCTTCGGAGGTTATCCCTGCTTGGCTGCCAGAGAGTTGGGGGCCCAACAAGTGCCGTCAGAGGGTAATTTGGGGAAGCGAGGAAGATCACAGCACTCCTGGGATGTGATCTTTCGTCTTCCACCTGCCACCCTGACTCACCCAGGAGCACAAATCCTGCCTTGGGTTCAGCTGGTTTTTGTGCTGGGAAACACCAGGACCAGATCAGCCCCCTTACCACACCATGATGGAACAGTGCAGGGAAAACAAGGCTTTAGCTCTTCTTACACCGCTTTCAGGCAATAAAAGGAATCTCAGACACTGAGGAGCCCAGAATGTCCAGGTTTCCACATCAGATCTACAGGCAGCTTGGGACCTGCTGATAATCCTTGGTGTTAGGATGGCAGTACATGTGGCATTACTGCTGCACAGTACATCTTCTCTTCCTTTTCATGTTCTTGGAGTCTCTAATTTGAACACACTCAGTCCCTCAGCCCTAACCCAGACTTCAGAACCTTGAGTTCCCAGGGAACCTGGCTGCATGTTTTCAATGCAATTTTATCACCTTTTTACTGTAGCCAGTATTTGAGAAGCAAGGGAAAAACCCCCAAAGCAATAGGCAAAGAATTACTTTGAGCTATTTTTGAATCTCTTTGAATGTTTTAGGCTTTCTTCACATCGCTTTTGCTTAATGGCTGCCACCAGCTGCTTTTGGAGCCTACAAGATGATGGCCAGATCCAATTTAACATCTCTGGAAGACTCCTTGCTTTGTGGGGTGATGCTGGGAGCTCTCCTTACTGTCACACAGCCAGTTGGAGCCTTCTTTTAGCACGCTGTGGAGGAGCTTGTGTGGTTTTTGTGCCATGAAACGTGCAATTCACAGAGGGGCAGAGCTGTGGCTGCCCAGGTGCTGCAGGCTCCATCACCCCGTGCTGCGATTAATAGTTTGCTGCTCTTCCAGCAAAATTGTGGCTCTGGGCTTTGTTCTATTTTTGTGCTCATCCTATATGCATCTGTTCTCACTTTATTCTACATCCTGTTGCCATCCTCCTGCTCATCTGTCTCTGCCATCTTTAGACATCTTCCACTATCAGGTTGACACCACTGTAAATTCAGTGCCATCAAAGGAATTACTTCTGAGTTATGTCAGCGAGTAAAGGCTTCGGGCCTTTGTTTTTCTCTCACACCCACCTTTCCTTTCTTGCCATGTGCAATTGGACCTCCTCTCAAGTGTGGATGTGCACTGGTCATCAAAATTCTTCGCCATCAAAAGCCACTGTGAAGTCATTACTGGCTTTATCGCTCTTTGTCTGGGCATTCTTTTCCCGAGGGCCGGGGCAGAACAGGATGGAGAGGATGATCTGAGGAGGGGCATGTCTGAGAGAAAGCGCTGCTTGGTCCCAGCCCGGCCCTCAGATGGCTCAGGAAAATGGCATTCCATGGAATTCAGTGGGGCAGCCCCCAGTCCTTTCAGTCGTTCTTGCTCTAGCATGTATTGGCCTTGTGTAAAATTTGATAAAATAATAAAAATGTTCCACTTAGATAAATGCTTGATAAATCAGTGGCTCTTGAAACGGTATTTCCTTGTGCCTGCTACGAGTTTATGATGTAGTCACATGAAAAAAAAGGAAACAGAATATAAAATGTGAAAACTCTGTCTGAAGAAGGTCCAATCTGTCATCACAGGATACACTAAAATTTCCTTAACTCTTGCCACGATCACAAAATCCCCTCTCTAAAATTCTGACATTTTCTCTCCAGCAGCAAACAAAGGAGAGCAATATGCACGAGAAGGCAGTAGGAAGCCTGAAGCTATTAGCATGTCATTGTCAAAGGCAGAAATAAAAAACACAAAAGTTAAAGGATTCTGGAATATAGCAGAAATCTCCAGACATGAGTCAGACACTAAAAATGCCCAAACTCATTTAAAAAGCTCTTTGTCACAGTCCAAAAAACCAACATTTTCAGTGTTTTTCCTTTTGCTTTCCATCCCGCTATTGCAAGTACATGGCTAATTATGGTCTGAATGATATCTATTATTCCTGTGTCCTTCTAGAGCGAGCCGGATGTGTTCCAAATATGGCCACAAACATATTCCAGTGTCCAGTAAAATCAAAAGAATAAGATAATTCTGTTTTAAGGGTTAATGGTATTCACTCCCACTCAGTTTGACTCACTAGACAAAAGCTCCAGTGTGCCTATTCTAGGCAGCTGTGCTGAACAGTAAAGATTTGGAGTCCTTTGTAGGCTGGAGAAAAAGAAAGCCTTTGTAAACTTTTTATTTAGTATATTCTACCAAACACCCATGTGTAACAGTTAAAACATTTGGAGTTGCAACAGGCTAAGGAAAGTTTGCGCAGATAAACAGAGTTATTCTAAATTTTGTGCCTACTAAGGTCTGAATCACAAAGTCTCATTGCATTTCATTTAAAGTGCATGTGCAAGGAACCAGTTTTCTTACCAGGGCCATTGCGCCCTTTGGGCTTTGTTTAATCATGTTAAAAATATTCTACCAAATAGAAAATCATGTACTGTTTGAATCACGATGTTTGCAGCAATCTGGGAGTGCTCACGCTGCAGAGCAGCATGGTTTTTATGCTGGTATAATTCTCCTTCCTTCAGTGCTGTTGTTCTTGGGTTGTACTGGTGAAGAGTCAGGCCCACAGGCACTAAAAAACAAACACATCCAGGCATATTCTTCCGTCATCTGGATATATCCCCCTGAAACAAAATCAGCTTTTACAATACTCTCTCAGCCTTTGCGTGCCTCAGCACTTCCCCAAAATCCTGGCTAGAAAGGCACTGAGGTACTTAAAAACAGAGACAGCACAGCAGAACTGCAGGAATCTGGCTCCAGGGGGATTATGGACCCCCATGGATTGATCCAGGTTTGCTCCTTCCACCACAACCTAAAGAATCTACAACCAGCACCGTGGACATGCTTTAGGGCCAAAAAAGAGATGAATATGGTTCTTTTCATCACTCAGTCATAAAAGAAGGAGGGACACAAAGAGTTGGGAGGCTGGAAAAGGTCTTTTCAGCCCACTACACCCTCCACCTCCTCCTGGAGGTCTCTGCCCCCAACAGGAGCATCCGGGGCTGGCGGGGCTGGCAGAGGCTGGGGGGGGTGAGGTCAGTCCCTTCGCTTCTCTCCCCAGTCACTCACTATTTCACAGCCTGTTTTACCAACTGGACAATTATTTCTATTGCAAAATGTTTCCCTTCCAGCAGCTGCCTGCTGCACTGGGAACTGGATGGTGGCTTTTCCTACCCCAGGGAAGGCTGTGTTCCACTGGGATCCAAAGGTTATTTCCCAGTCTTTAAAGTGTCTTGAGGAATAAAGATGTCCCAGAAGTAGTTTCCTCAGGAATGAAAAGCAGTGAGGAAACTGCCTGTGTATTGGGGTGATGATCAAATCCCAAAGATCTTACTCCCTTTTCTGTCAGCAAAATTCCTGTTAACTGGAACAGGAGTTTATTTCACCAGGACTGTCAACGTTTTGTTCAGGACTCATGATTCAGGCCATAACTGAAATAGGTGCTTAAGCACATCCCATGGGAATAATGGAGCTCTCTTACTTTAACTCAAATATGTGTTTAATGTAAAATACATCCCTGAATGCCACAACCTGATGCTATCTGGGCGCTTCTCAACTTCATCAGATTGATACAACAATCTTAAACCTGAGCTTTTGAGGTAAAGTTGCATTTTAACAAGCTGCCAAAATATTTGATAAATTTTGAAGGAAAACCCCTCATGCATTCTCTGGGTATTGAATAATCTCTATTTTATTAAAGATTTTCCTACTTTCGCAGATATAAATGTTGCCTCTTCCAGGTATTTCAGTCCATATATAGTGTCCTTCTCCAGTGTGTTTATTAAAAGCACAAAAGCTGAAGGCACTTACTTAAAAACCATGTTAAAAGAATATGTGGTGTTATTCTAGTTGCAATTATCTGAGGAAGAGTTGTGCTTCCTTTTCAAGCTGATCTTGATGTACAGATTTGCCAAACTATTTGAAAGCTGCAGACACTTTAGCATTCATGGCACTATTATTCACTGCCGTAAATCTAGATCAGATATGTGCTGTCTGAATTGATAGTGGATATTCTGCCTGAGAAATATGTGTTCTCCTTTAGCTTTAAGCAGTGACATTGCTTATGTTACATCACTTTTCATGTTACTATGCATCACATTGGTCAAAGATGTCATTATTTATAGTGCAGAGATGGTGTCACTATAATTAAGGTTGTGTTAGGGTTTATATTACCTTATAAAAACTCTATTTTCAGGAGCTTCCAATTCCATAACAAAATCCGTTTTGGATGTGAAGCTTTCAGTTGGGGAGTGGAAGAAAATAAACATTTGTGGGTTCAGTGATGGCCTCTTGTCTTCCACTTTGGTCCCTGCTTGACTCGGAGTCACTGCACGTTCTGGGTGGTTTTGCTCTCATCTGGCATTCATTAACAGATTCTCGCTTCTTTAAATTTCCAAACTAACAGACAACAGTGTGGGTACACTTTGTGAATCTGGGAAATCCCTGTTCTTGTATTTCAGACCTGTGCCAGCAGGTTCAGGAGCTGATCAAAATCAGGTCCTCTGGGTACTGCCACTGTGCAAATAAAACTATGGGGTGAAAGAGAGGGGTTTTTGTAAAGGTGTCGCTACAGCTTATTTAAGACAACTCTCAGCTTGGAGTGGTTCATCACAAACCAGACATACCTAAAGTCATAAAGTGTTGACTAAAAAGCTCAGATATTTTCTTTATAGACTAAGTGTAGAGCCAATGTTTGAGTAATCCCTTTTATTGGACTAACTGCACACTATTGACAAAGCACCTTCCTGGGTATAGGAATCCGTTCTTGGAATCAACCCCTTGCTGACCTGCAAGGGAGTTTTGTGTATCCCTAAAGCCAGGCTGTCAATATTGCTGCATTAGTCCAGTAAAAGGGATTACTTGAAACTTGACTCTAAATTTTGTCTCACTAGTAAAGGCAAGTAATTAAAAATATTGAGTGGTGTAAGAAGACACACTGTGTGCTGTGATGTGCTAATAACCAACTCCTTCCACAGTGATTTGCTCTATTGGTTCCAGTGTACACAGTGGATAAAAACAAGTCAGAAATTTCCGAAAAACCCATCAAACTGCTGCCCATTTCTGATTTCCATGTGATTAACCAAGATGAATACGCAAATAGGCAAAAAGAGCAAAGAGTTAAACATGTTTTCTCCTTCCAGGAATGGACAGATCAGATGACATTTCCAACAAGGCTTTCAAGCTAAATTCTTACTCATATACTCGTGCGTGTAGTGGGCTGCTCCCTGACCATTCCCTTTGGAAACCTCAAAACTGCTCACACAGGAGGAGACTCCTCAGCAGAAATGAAGGGATCAGAGCACGTGGCCCCTAAATATTATGGGCTTGGTTAGAATTGTGTGGTAAACAAGACAGAGTTAGTACAGAAACTACTCTTGTGTTTTGAGCCCTCCAGCACTGAGCCTGTCCTTTTGTTCTTATGTCTGTAATATCCCGGACCTCTCTATCAGGAGCTGAAAGACCTTTATAGAACCCTCGTTTCCTAAGGACACTTGTAAAACTGGGAAAAACCTGCTCCTCTGCTCAGCAGAGAATTTTCAGCTTGAACCTTTTACTTTATAGCACATTACACTGCCCTGGCAGATTGGGTCATACCCTCAATATTCTACCCAAGCCCAAACCTGGATTTTTCCAGGGAAGATAGATGAGTTTGGGCTTCCCAGGAGTCCCAAACCCCTCCCCAGTTCTGTGAGGCAGTGTGGTAACGTTTCCAGAGTACTTCTGGAAAGCTGCCGAGGCAATGCCTGGGATTTGTGCCATTCCCCACCGGTGTCCCTCCTTATGCTCTCCTGTTGCCATCACAGGATCCCCAGTTTGGGCTGGGAAGAGGCTGGGAGGTCTCAGCCACCCCGTTCATCCAGGGGACACACCCCGAGGGTCTGGTGGCCACTGCCTGGGCATTGCCAACAGCCCAATCCCACCTGAGAGTGCAAACTTCCCTCTGTGGCAGGAAGCCCATCCTGGGTGTGTGTTGAAAACTGCAGGTTGGAACTCCCTGAAAGCAGAACCAGAAACTAAAAGCTGTCAAACGTGGGAAAAGCCAGATTTGATTCGAGCTGCACTGCTCAGGCCATTTTCTTCCAAAGCCCCAAAGAAAAGCCAGCCTTGTTTGTGCCACTCTCACTCAGTGTGGAGCAGAAAATGCTCTTTCAGATGGAGTCCCCGACTGACAATTTTTGGCACCCAGTCCATTCCCATTGGCAGTGGTGCAGGAATGGGAGAGCAGGCAAGGGGAGCATCAGAGTAAGGGCTGCACTGCAGTGGGCTGTGATTAAAGGAGGGCAAAATATTTAGATTCACCCTTTTGTTTTATTACACATGACTTAATCCATGTTCTCCCCCCTTCCCCATTGCTCCTGGAAGGTGAGGAAAGCGCACATATTTTTTTTTTACTGGCTTTATTTACTTGGATGCTTCAGGATACTAAGTTATGACAAATTCTTCTCCACGGTAGCTTTTGGCTTCCTTCTTCTTGGAGCTCTTTAGACCTTTGAACTGCTGCCATTACAGCTGCCTCCGAGCCTGTCATGTGGCTGTTGAATTGAGCTTTTGAGTGTGCCTCTGCACTGCTCTCATTCCTGCCTGGTGTACTTCGAACAGTATCATTGTTTGGAATGAAATAGCACTTCTGTGCCAAAAACGGAGGTTATTTCTCCACAGCACATTCTGGGCAGGCGGGCATTCAGTCTGCCTGCTCCCCAAGCCAGCTGAGAGCTCTGCAACCACATGAACACAGTATTGAGCCTAACTAAATAAACCGGACTTGTGTTTGGGCAAAAGTTGTCTTGAAGCACTTGGCTGATTCATGGCACAGTCAGAAGCAGCTGGTCTCTTCTGAGAATGTGCAGGATGGGTATATTTTAACCAGCGGAGTATATTATTATTATTATTATTATTATTATTATTATTATTATTATTATTATTATTATTATTATTATTATTATTATTATTATTATTATTATTATTATTATTATTATTATTTATTATTATTATTATTATTATTTCATCATCATCATCACCATGAAATACCTTTATGCCATTAACACTCTGATGAAATAAGCATTTCACTGTGCATTCCCATCGATTGGGAACCCAAATGCTAACACACCTTCATCCTGCAGATGTTTACTACACACTTTTTTTTTTTTTGCAAAAAACAGTTGGCTGAATGTGTATCTTCTGCAGGTGTGTGACAGGTTTGTAGATGGGGACATTCAGAGCTCACCGAGGTCGGGCTTTGTTTCCCGCACACACATATATAAAGGCAATNAACTCCCTGAAAGCAGAACCAGAAACTAAAAGCTGTCAAACGTGGGAAAAGCCAGATTTGATTCGAGCTGCACTGCTCAGGCCATTTTCTTCCAAAGCCCCAAAGAAAAGCCAGCCTTGTTTGTGCCACTCTCACTCAGTGTGGAGCAGAAAATGCTCTTTCAGATGGAGTCCCCGACTGACAATTTTTGGCACCCAGTCCATTCCCATTGGCAGTGGTGCAGGAATGGGAGAGCAGGCAAGGGGAGCATCAGAGTAAGGGCTGCACTGCAGTGGGCTGTGATTAAAGGAGGGCAAAATATTTAGATTCACCCTTTTGTTTTATTACACATGACTTAATCCATGTTCTCCCCCCTTCCCCATTGCTCCTGGAAGGTGAGGAAAGCGCACATATTTTTTTTTTACTGGCTTTATTTACTTGGATGCTTCAGGATACTAAGTTATGACAAATTCTTCTCCACGGTAGCTTTTGGCTTCCTTCTTCTTGGAGCTCTTTAGACCTTTGAACTGCTGCCATTACAGCTGCCTCCGAGCCTGTCATGTGGCTGTTGAATTGAGCTTTTGAGTGTGCCTCTGCACTGCTCTCATTCCTGCCTGGTGTACTTCGAACAGTATCATTGTTTGGAATGAAATAGCACTTCTGTGCCAAAAACGGAGGTTATTTCTCCACAGCACATTCTGGGCAGGCGGGCATTCAGTCTGCCTGCTCCCCAAGCCAGCTGAGAGCTCTGCAACCACATGAACACAGTATTGAGCCTGACTAAATAAACCGGACTTGTGTTTGGGCAAAAGTTGTCTTGAAGCACTTGGCTGATTCATGGCACAGTCAGAAGCAGCTGGTCTCTTCTGAGAATGTGCAGGATGGGTATATTTTAACCAGCGGAGTATATTATTATTATTATTATTATTATTATTATTATTATTATTTATTATTATTATTATTATTATTTCATCATCATCATCACCATGAAATACCTTTATGCCATTAACACTCTGATGAAATAAGCATTTCACTGTGCATTCCCATCGATTGGGAACCCAAATGCTAACACACCTTCATCCTGCAGATGTTTACTACACACTTTTTTTTTTTTTGCAAAAAACAGTTGGCTGAATGTGTATCTTCTGCAGGTGTGTGACAGGTTTGTAGATGGGGACATTCAGAGCTCACTGAGGTCGGGCTTTGTTTCCAGCACACACATATATAAAGGCAATAAGTAGAGCTTGAATTAATGCAATGGCAGCGTTGTCTACAGCCAAAAAACACTCATAAAAGATCATTTGGTTGCAAAAGCCTATTAACAAAAAAATTTTATTGTTTAGGTAGGGCCTCTCATCAGTAAAACTCGAGCAAATATCCTTGGGGAAAAAGCAGCGAAAAATGTGTCTTGAGTGCAGTGAGTTAGACACACAGAGGCTGTTCTGCTGCAGCTCTCAGTAGGACAAAATTCAGAGACAGAGCTGGGGGAAACAATTACTACCTGATGTTTTCTACAAATGCCACTTCAGAGATGAATCCAATGGCCTACGAGACTGCGCTTTTTTGTTCTCTTTGAAGTAGGAGCATTAAATTAAAACTGAAGCAATAGAACACTTAGCACTCAAGCTGGAGAACACATGATAAGCTTAAAAATAATGTTGAGGGAAAGACAACAGAGAATAGAAGAGGCTTTGTATCACATTCAACTTTGTTTTCAAGCAAAACCAAACATCAAAATATTAGAACACAGGCACAAAACCTCATTGTCAGTAAAACTAATTAGTGTTCTGCTGCTTAATGCAAAAGCCTACATGATGTCTTGACCTTTTTTACACATTGTGTCTGAGGGTGTGCAATAAAACAGAGGGAAGCACAGAGTGCCTCCAGCCAGCCCCAGAGGTTTTCTTCCTCACGGAGTTCAAGGGATCCCAACAATACAGGCTGTGTACGAGCCCCTTTTTAAAGCCTGGTGATTTCTTAGAGCTCGAGCCGGTGAATTAACGCCGCCCCGCTGGCAGGGGCTGTTCCCCAGGCTGATTGCCATTCCACAGTCCTGTGCTTTAACAGCACACATGTCACAAAGGCTCAAACATCTCGGCGAAGGAGCTGCCCATGGGGCATTCCCACAAACTCCTCGCTCCTTGAGTTTGTCTGTATCCAGTCCCCCTTGGAATCTGGTAGCCAAATCTGTTTTATCGGGGCCAGGTCTTGCAGACATGCTGACCTCAGTAATATTTTGCTTCAGGCTCATGCAGCATCTTCTCTGACAGCAAAGGGAGACAAAAAAACCTGTCAGAATGTGGGAAACACGGTTTTCTGCACTCTTCTCTGTAAAACGGAACTTTAGGTCACTCAAAACTCACTCTTAAAGCGCAACAAAGACCATGAGCCTCTTGCTGGAAGCACAAAATCCTTAACTTCAGTCAAAGTCACTGTTGGATATGCAGGTCCCTGAACTCTGGATATTTCCATTAAAAGCACTTAGGCAGATTGAAACAAGCTTAGGGTAAAATTTCCATTAATATCTGGTGTTGACCCAAATGGGCCTCTGTTGAAATAATTAAAATTCCCAACCAAGCACAAAACTCCCATTACTCCACTGCCATTTACAAGAATTACGACTCTAAGTTTATAAAACACAAAGCAAATAAGTGTGGAACAAGTAAAAGTGGTTTTTAAAAGTGATTTTGAAAGAAAGGAAAGAAGGAAAGTGAAGACAAGATGAAAATTACTTGTTCTTACTCATCAGAGAAGAGAGTCTGGAACCCTTTTACAGAACTGAGAATGTGTTTCTTATATTAATACAAAATTTGTCCCAAGGCTTTTCCTGGTACTAGAAATCAGAAATGTCCTACAGAGACCAACTCGTCAAACTGGAGCAAGCAAATTGCCCATTTATTTGAGTAAGACACCCTAGAAAAACTGTCAGAAAGCCAGTAAGTCAGGCTGGAAAGGCACAGGGATTTTCCCTGCTTGGGCTGCTGAGATATTCCACTGGAGGGGGTGGCTCTGTGTCTGGGGAAAGGGGAGGCAGGAAGGACACTCATCCTACAAAGTCAGAAAAGGTTAAAATTCAGGGGCCAGAGCCCCTTGCCAAACTCCTGAGAATCTCTCTACCATACTGGAGCACAAAATGTGTTTGAACAAAGATAAAACAGGACAGGAGGAACGTGGGGAAAAAGGAGATGCTGCTGCAGGCAGAACACAGAGTGGGAGATGGAGAAGTGCTACGGTGTGACCGACCACCCTCAAAAAAATACAATCACCCAACTACCAGTGTACCCTGACAATTTCTAGCTTGAATAAAATATTCTTTCTCACCTGTGTGCTCTTGCTGTCAGTAAATCCTTCCTGGTCGCTTTTCCTTGCCTGGCAGGATCTGATTGTACAAAGGGGGGATTCAGGTGGCAACTGAGGTGTCCAGGTTTGAGAAAGAAGCTGGAGCTGTTGTTATATTGAGTGACAAACACGACCTCGGGCTTCTCCTTTCTCAGAATTAACACCCCAGGTCACAGACTCTGAAGCTGACCTCCACAGGAGATAATATTTTAAATTTTATGATCTGGTGGGTTGAAATTAAACATTTGCTAATTACAAAGGTACTGCAAGTCATGCCAAAACCTCTTTTTGTTGTCTGGAGAGTTATAACAATCCTTTTCTGGCAGTTAGTTTTAAGATCATTAAATGATTCTCATTTGCAATATATTTGCAGAAGATTACAGCCCATCTAAATTGACCCTGAAGGAAGACTTATTTCATTAATGGGCTGTCCTGTGCTAATGCATAAAGCTAGAAAAATATATCTATTAAATTCTTAATGTGTAAATGATGTTTCTGGCTTTCTTCTTAATTACAAAGCAAAATGAGCCTGAAGTGCACTCCGTCTAGGAAAAAATGATCAATTTAATCCATCTTCCAAGAGAAAACTTTTTCAGCGAGTTCCAAAATCCCAGCTATTCTCATCGAAGGCTGGAGCCTTATTGCTCTGTTCAGAAACACAATAAAATGTGCCAACACAATTTATTTTTTCCCTGGATTCCAATGAACGGAGCCTTTCTCACCTCAGTTTAGTTTACTCGCTGTCTGTGAAGTTTTTGAGGAAAAAGCCAGTGCAGAACCTGGCTGGGCAGCGCTTTGGAGATGAGTAATGCCAGGAGATTATGGGTTGGTGGGGTATATGCAGAATATTAATACAGCCCTTAGAAGGAGATTTACAGTACAAATGGCTGTGCAATGCACTCTCTGTACAGAACCACCCCGTGCGCTCTGCCTCTCATCACAGCACAACTCCCAGGCAAAAAAAAACCTAATTAAGGGGAAGGGAAGGTTGTAAATCCATACCAGGAATTTAGATGGGGAAAGGAAGGTAAGAGCAGAGTGTGGTTTAAGTGAACGTTGGGAAATGAATTCTGAGTTAGTGTAACACTTACATCACCAGACAATGGGAAGGATGGGAATGAGGGGCAGCGCTCCTGTCACTGCGGGCAGCCCGGGGTCTCAGTGACCGGTGCCCTCCTTGCTGACAGGTTTCATCTCAGGTGTGTCTGCCTTGACCACAGCCCTCCATGGCTGGACACCTTTTACATCCAGTGTATCCAGTGTACGTTGGCATTTCGCTCTGGGCTGGTGACATTTAAAGTGTCCAATTTACACAGCAGAGCAGCAATATTGGAATGAGGGGCTTTAGAAGCCTGCAGAAGTGAGTAAACAGCAGGGAGCTGATTCCACCTTCTTTAGGTTTTTAATGTGTTCCTTTTGCTGACCATGAAGGATTAAAGACAGATCCTGGGTCAGGGAATATCTGCTGTGTCCATCCCAGTGTGCTCAGGAGCCAGGGAAGGATAACAAATCTCTTCCTAACGTGTAGGGGCTTCTTGGGCAAGGCCCCGCTGGTGCCTCCCTCCTGTTTGTGCCCAGCCCTTCTGTCAGGAGGCTCATTCCTGATTCCAGGCCTTCAGCCACTGGCAGTGAATTCCCATTTCCCCACTGGTGTCACAAGCAGGAGCCAGAGAACCAGAGCACAGCAGTCACAGCAGGTACCGTGGACACAAGGGAGGTCAGCAGGGCAAGTGGGCTCCGGTGTGGCCTGATATCTGATGGTGTTGATATCAGGTGTCCAGCATGATCCTTCCTTCCTTCCTTCCTTCCTTCCTTCCTTCCTTCCTTCCTTCCTTCCTTTCCTTCCCTCCACCAGCTGTCCTCCAGAGTAGATTCCTATGGGAATATTCCTTCCCCTCGAACACGCTTTCCTCCCTCACCTCAGTCCTTTCCCTCTGCAATGAGCTCTTTCCTCCTTGTGCTTTTCCTTCCAAGCTCCCCAAATCTGCCAAGTATTTGTTGTGGCCACCACCAACACAGGCTGGAAGCAGCAACAATAACAGCATATAACAGCCATAATGTCAGCCAGATAACACCTTCCTTTTCTTCTCTTACACGGCTTTACCCCAGAACAACTGCCCGGACCTTGGCTGAAGGAGCTGTGCCTGTTTTGTGCACAGAAATGTTCCAGGAGAAGCTGTCCAGCTCTGGTTTTGCTGGTGAGGGTGCGAGCCTGGCTGGGATCTGTGTTGATACCCAGCGGGGCTGTGCCGCAGGAATTCTGCTCTAGATGTGGTGGGCTTGGCTACATTTCAATTTCCCTTTTGGGCAATGCCTGGTGCAACTGCATCCTTGAGAACATTAGGGATCGACATGTCATAGATCTGCCAGCTTTAGTTCTTTCCATAAAAGCAGGTATTTGAGGAATTTCTTCATTCACTTGAGTATTTATGTGATATTCAGCACCTTCAATATGTAATTATAGAACAAAACCAAAGTTCTATTATTTCAGAGAGCAAAATCTACTCCTGCTTTGAATTTAGGCCTCCTGAAGTCCCAGTTTTATTTCCAATTTATTCCCACTTATTATTGCTACCATTCCACTTAATGAATTTGATATTTAATACTTTATTCACACATTTTATTTTTGCACCAATTACAGGGAAGACAGATACATTGTTCTTACAGATTTCTGCAATCTTCAAGGCATTTTTTCTTCTTGCATTTTTTTATTTCTTTAAAAATAACAATCATCTTGGTATTTAAAGAGAAAAGCAGCAGGAGCAACATTCTCTTAATGCTTAGGGTGTATTTAAAGGAATATTTTGCTAGAAAAACAAAAAGGGTGAGAGAATATCTTGAGTTTTTGTCCTTGAGGTCAAATGAAGTGTGTGTGAAACTGAAGAAGTCCTGCTATGACCATGCCAGCGGAAATGAAAATTATACCACTCATACTAACAAGTACATTTCCAAAGGGGCTGGAGGTATTAGGAGACTCTAAACAGATGCCTCTGAACTTAAAATACACTTAATTCCAAAGGCTTGTCTTGTAATTAATTTAGCCAGCACAGAACCTCTGAAGAGAAAGCGGGGCATAGCGCAGCGTTACTCAGCATCCTCAAACTTCAGGGAGAATAAGGACAAATAATTTAATTCAAAAAAAAAACTCGTTCACACTCATTTTTCATATTCATTTCCATCAGGACCATAGTGGCAAACATCAAGGAAAACATTCTCCAATTTACAGCTTAATCTCCTGCAAGAAAAATATCCACTGCTGCTATAAAAGGAAAGAGCACACATAAGCCACATCAAAAGGATATCACTCATAGTTTAGTTTCAGTTTTTATTCCCATTAACTGGGGCTGCTGGTATGTAAGTCTGTAAACAGCCCGTTGAACACGCGGAGCTCGCTCTGTTTTAGGAACCACAGCTTTTCCGTGCCCGTGTTAACACAGCTTGGGTTTCAGCAGGAACCCCCAAATCTCAGCTGTTCCCTGAGAACTGGAGGCCGTGCTCCCCTGGCAGGAGCTGCTGTGGGAGCAGGGGCACTGCAGGGGACTCTGCACCTCAGGGGAGAAGCAGGAACTCCCTTGAGCTCCTGCCGCAGCTTGGGCTGGGGCTGTGCGGCTCTGAGAAATGATTGGTGCTGCTAATGGACCCACACCTTCATCACTCTTTTCCAGGGAAAATGTAGATTTAAACACATTTTCGTTCAGCAAAACAGAAAAGCAGATAATCCCAGGAAGCTTTGAGGTGCTGTTGTTACCATCCCAGAGTATTTAGCTGTGGTTAATTCTCTCCCACAATTTGAGTCTGACCTGTAGAAGTGACACCGAGAGAAAACTCCTTGGCCTTCTCTTTGCTTATATTGTAACATCAGGAGAGCCATCAATGCAAAGCTGCACCGAAAGGCTGGTCTGCAGTGAAGACATAACTTTAGACAGCCATGTAATTTCCTTTTCATGTTGGTCCCTGACAAGAGACAATATGTTATAGTTCCAGGAATGGATAACAGGGGAAAGAGGGGGAAGTACAATAGCTTTATTTAAAAGTCTGTACAATCCTGCTTCGCTTTCCAAATAGCTTTTTGGACTCAGCTTGGTACTGTGCTCAATAAATTATACGATTTTTCCAGGTTTGCTATCATTTAAGTGACTGGTCCAGGGTGTTTCGAGACATCTGGTCTGGTTTCCTGGAGGATTATGATTAATAAATGCTGGCATACAAAAGCAGTTAAACACTTGTGCTCTGCCTTCCTTATAATCTCATATTTAAGATCCATTATGCCAAATCCTTCGGTGCTTACGGACCCTCTGGAGCCACAGTGACGAGTTTCCCATAGCTGCTTGTGAAAAATGGATCTATCTGTTACAATCAGTTGTATTCAGATCAATAACAGAGCACGATACACTTCATTCAGCCTTCTTAAATTAATAATTTCCAGATTGCCTTTTGAAATTGGTTCTTGCATGGGTTTAGGGAAATTCTGAGTTATGCACGTGTTAGCTCAGGGTTGAAGTGTGCAATTGGTTTTCAGCAAGTGGTGAGAGACAATGTATATCTAATTCTGAGCATCGGTTGGGAAACTCATCCTGGGGAGCTGATGAGGAATTTTACCCCATTTGTATTGTACCACCACTCACCTGCTAAATTTCTCACTAGGCTCTATTTCCTGTCATCTGATTTCTTATCCTTTTTTTTGTTTTTAATAAAAAACCTTAAAATTCAGAATTTTGACCAATTTAGATTGGCCAAATATTGCTCAGATATCTATAGGAATATTACCTTGTAATATTTATATTTATTATATTATTATTTATATTATATTTTTACGACTTCTGCCTTCACTTTTCTCTCTAAAACACATCATTTCCTTTAGTTTTACTCCATCCCCTGAAAACCTTTTGTGTTTGTTCTGAAGGACAAACATTTTTGGGAAGTCTTAGAAATCCTGTACGGATGGTGGTGTTTGGATGCCACCGCGACTGAGAAACAATAACAGAAAGATTCCCGTGCAGGGCCCTCCCGTGAGGATTATTCCCTTCCCTCACTTCCCTGTGACGGGGGACATTGCTGAGGTGGGATTGCTCCCTGTGATGTCAGATGTTTCTGAAGTTCATTTGGTAACCCAGCATCCCATCCTCTCTCCGGATGAAGGCTTCACTCTGTTCAGATGTTTAAGATGACAATTCCTTGCCATCTTTGCGGGTGTTCCAGTACAAAAAGCAGCCTGAATCGGATCCATGAGCCAGCACTGCCTCCCATCCTTTAGACTGCACCTCCCTGCAGCCAGGAACAGGAACTAAAACTCGCAATCTGACTGTTTTCATTGGGTTATTGGAGGGATTTTCACCCCATCAACCCCCTAATTAGGGGTTTTCTGCTCTCAAAGTCCTGTAGCAGGGCTTAAAAGATGAGATGGAACCTGTGGCTGGGTCTGCAAAGGTGTTTATTCTATTTCTGATCTCAAGGCCTCACAGCAGTCTCAGGGCACTGAAGGAAAGCAGCCACAGGAACATGGACAGAGGGGCCAAGGTAATTTTAAAGATTTCTGACCCAATTAACTCTAAAAGTGTACTATATTTACAGTTCTGTGCCAATAGCTGCTGCCTATTCTAGACAGGCAATTCCTACATCCAATCCATCCCACCAATGTCTCTGTGCCACCGTCACAGCAGGAGATGGAGCAGGAGAAGAAGAAGAAGAGACACCGCCCAAAATTCTCCATCTTGCTCTGATTTACTTCTAACCCAAAACTACAAATTTTCACCCTGTGACAAACTAAACTACTATTTATTGTAAATCTTTGTTGTTTTCAATCCATCTCTGAGCGTTGGAAGTTTTTCCCATGGACTGAGGTCCAAGGCGATGCTTTCCTGGGGTCCCAGCCAAGGTCTGGGAGCCCCCAGGGCAGTTCCAGGGGTTTTCCACCTGCCCTGGACTCCAACAGATTATTCCAACAGAACAATTTGGAATCTGGAAGTGTTTCACACCTTAAGTAATGTTATGAGGAGCATTGCCGCTCTCTGGGTCTCCAGTAAATCCTGCAGAGCTCCAAATCATTGTGTTTGAAAGGAATCTCCCCTAACTGCCCCAACATCCAATAAAAGGTTTGGGAAATCACCTGGGTGTAGGTGCAGCTCTATGTGTGTGTGTACACCTCTGATATTTTATCCTGCATATGCAGATAACTGCAGAAGGGAGAATTCTCATTTCAGAGACAGGAAGAGGATTTTTACTGTATTGGTACTCACGTGATAAATCTCCTTCTATTGCTGCACTCCTGAAATTAGCAGATGAAATGGCATTCCACACTGAGAGGCATAATACTGGGAAATTAAATTTATTGATAAACATAGCCTTGTTTATTATTTTATTTTTCCTAACCAGATCTTTCGCAGGGAAACATACGTCTTGTGTTTACTTCTGTTTGTTAATGCTTTGATAAATCAGACATTTTTAGTATTCTATCAATGGCAAAAGTCTAATTGCCTTATTGTATTCTGATTTATTTCTTTCCTTACTTTCTTTGCATCCGCAGCCCAACAAATGAGTCTCCAAAGAGATATATGTTATGATACAGTGTCAGTGAAATTAATCCTGATCAATTTTAAAGTTCACATTTTTATTTGATGACTTTCCTGGGAATCACTAAAACCGAGATTGACTCGGCCTCTTTTTGTTGGTTAAATATTGTTGTTTGAGAACACTGGATACAGCAGCAGAAATCTCATTATGATTTACCAGTTCTGTGGGAGGGGAAAGCCGTTTAAGCAATGAGTTTTGCTAATTAATACCCACCAAATCCTGCTCTTTGCTGGCACCAGTGAAGCGTCCCCAGTAAGGGTCTAATGGTGAAAAGTGTCACTTGCCTGGGAACACCTTTACCTGTGAGAGGTCCCTGAATGTAGGAAATGGAGCAAGATAAATTCTTATGGCTTTCTAAAAACCAGGCTCTCTGTTTCCATCAGGATTTCAGTCCTGCAGTTCTTATGAGCGCACACGATATCTAGAAGAAATTGGAATTTTAGGTTATTGTGGGAAAACAGAGGTGGGGTTCATTCCCATTTTTCCATTTTCTGTTACAGACTAGTTTTTTCCTTAGTTTGAAAATGCTTCCATATTCAGAAATATAAACCGGGCTGTGCATATAGGTAATTTTTGAGGGGATTTTGCTTATTTATGTGTTCGATTTGTCAGCAGAACTCAGGTTTGTTTCAGGTCCTCCTTGTAGGCGATGCTTTTGACCCAAAGGAAACAAAAGACTTTTTGTTTTGCTTCTGTGATTCCTGCCTTCTCTGAACCAAAGGAGATGGAACATACAAGAGTTATTGCTATCAAAAGGCAATAATTATAACATCCACAGCACCCAACAAATCAGACCTTAAACCACTCTACCCCTACCTTGGAGAAGTTTAAACAGCATAACCAGCTTCTGTGAGCAACCCAGATTTTTTATTTATTTTTTTTTTTTATCGTTAATGTCAAACAAACATTTATTTCAGGTGCAAAGCCTCGGGATATGTTAGTGGAAACAGTGGCACTGCTGTTCTATTGCTTACTGCCCACTAAGTGGGTGGGAAAAGGGTACCGTGACCCTTTTACCCTTCCCACCAGTCTCCCTAACAGCTTTGGCCTTCGGGTCAGCTCAATTTCCCCTCCACTGAGTGGCCATTACGGAGCGAGGATGTGATAAATGCTTTTTGGAGGGGCCGGCAGCGCCGGCAGCCAGCGCTGGGAAGGAGGGAGCGGGTCCAGGCACAGCCCGGCAGCCGAGCTGTTCCCTAGCAACACGGCCGACATCGCCAAAAAATGAATAGACCCACAAACAAAAATGAAAAGGAGATAAAAAAGAGTAAAAGTCTATGGGGCTCAAAGGTTAATATTCCTCTATCTAATAACTTAGTTTCAGAAAATTGCATTTTAACCTTTTCCGAGCATCTTAGAGAGAGATTTCTTTGAAATTAAATTAGATCGCATTTGTATGAAATGGGGGGCGAGGAATTAAATGCGGAATTTATTATTTTTTCTATCTTCCTACCCGGTATTTCTGCAATTCCTTGTATTTTGAGTTGACTTCCACTGCTCCACTCCCCAGCTGTGTGTAGCCTGCAGCCTGCTGCGGAGCTATTGATGGCTCCGGAGCGGAGGGCTCTGGTCTCATTTTGTGTTTTGTGGAATTTTCTCTTGGAGAAACAAAACCAGCATGGCACAACCTGGCCTTGTATCCCCTCTGTGTTCCCATCCATGTGGCACCTCTCGGAGAGGAGGAACACCCTGGAAGTCCCAAAGCAAAGGCCTGGCAGAAGCAGGAATGAGCCCTGGGATCACCGTTCTGCCTCGGGATCCTCAGTGCTCTTGTTGCCTTTTTGTCAGCCTGGAAATGCAACTTGAGGCAGTTTTAGTAAGGAGGTAATTTATACAAGAGCGGATCTTTATGTGAAGGCTTTCAGGGGCAGTTATGCCCACGAAAGCCCACGCCCACAAGGGTGAGTACATTTTTATCCGGTTTAGGAAATCAGCATAATTGATAAAAAGCACCAGTTAGGAGGACAAGTGGTGATGCAATTCCCCCCTAGGTCAAGCCCCTTCTCTGGAGCCTCCCCCTCAGCACTAGGTGTACTTTGTCCATGAAATGTATCTCCAAGAGTTGTTCTCAACCTTGGTAGCCAGGAAGAACCAGGAGAGCGCGTGGGCCCTGCGCCTCTCAGGCCTTGGGGCTCTGGGATTTGTTTTGTCTTTTTGCTTAGGGAAAGGCCACGGAGAATCACTGGAGAAATTAGCCACTAATACAATCTGCTACAGAGCTCCAAATACATGTGCCACAAATACAGAGAACATAGGAAAAAAGCAAAACCCCAAATGGCATCACTTCCTGTGCCATTCCCGTTCTTGCCACGCATCCACATCCCACCACACCTGGAGCTGGTGGTGCAGCCCTGCTCCTGAACAACCAGCCCCCGCCCGTGGTCTAAAGGCTGGAATGCAACAGGAACTGACTGGGGATGGAGAAGCCCGTGGCAGGGTTGGCTTGTACTCCCAGGGGTGCCTCCTTTAGCAAATAGTTTTACTTGCTCTGATCTGTTTGCATTTAAACAAACAAAACTCTTTCAGATCGAGTAACTTGTGAGGAGCTGAAGTCCGTTTCTGTTAACTCACTCTCTAAGCACATGCAGCTTTTACCTTGCCTCCCTTCCCCACAGGGAACCATTAGAAATTCCCATTTTATTACATAAGCCTTATTTAAACCTCTGGATCCAAATTCCTGCTCCAGCTACCGTGGTGTAAATCTGGAGTAACTCCGTGTGTCCCTGCGGGGTTATTTTGAGGCTGCTGGGGCAGGATCCAGCCCCTGAATTCCTTGGCTGCCAGGGAAATCCGGGGAAAGCGATTGTTCTATTTGTGTCATGGCTGTTATATTTAACTTCACAACAGAATGCCTTTAAACTTTACTGCCATCTTTAAACCAATGAGCTGTATGGTTAACTAATTTTCCTGTGCACTGTATAATACAGGATCGATAATGCTGTTTCCTCACATAATATATTTGCTCTCTTCCACTCACTCTCTTCATATATATCGTATAATTACAAATACTGAAATTTATGGGGCATGTAAACCCGTGTTTTAAATACAGGAGATCACTGCAGTTGGGATGGTTGCTGTTGTTTAGCATATTCCAATCAACGTCTCCCACTGGAGACAGGGCATCTGTGGGTGCCCAGCAGGTGAAATGGTCCCACGCTGGCTGTTCTGCTGGCTGAGTCTCCCACCAGCCCCTCAGCCAAGCAGCACAGCAACTTCTGAGAGGCTGAGACATGGGAGGAACCACTGGAGGCTTTCCTGGTGGCAGGGGAATGATGCTTCAGAATCCCAGAATGGTTTGAGTCAGAAGAATTCTTTAAGCTCATCTCCTTCCACCCCCTGCCTTGGGCAGGGACACTTCCACTGTCCCAGGGTGCTCCAAGCCCTGTCCAGCCTGGCCTTGGACACTTCCAGGGATGAGGCAGTCACAGCTTCTCTGCAGCATGATCCTTATACCCCTGGGAGACAAACCAGGACACATATCCAGGTTCTTCTTTGTTAAGGAAAAAAAAAAGAGTTTTCCATATCACAGCTGCCATAATTTTATATGACCCTGTTCTAATCCCTTATTACTGGCTGCAGAAGGGGCAATCAGATACTTGGTTGGAACTGTTTCCCTATTTCTTTCTCTGCAATGATACAGACAGTAATGAAAGGGCTAGAGCTAATTAAAAGACAATAATTTCATGAAGGGGTGGTGATGGTGATGAGGCAATAAACTGTGAGAACAAAGCTGGAGGGGTTTTAATGACTCATCAACCCCTTGATGGGAATTTAGCCTTACAATCACTATCCATTTATAATGATCAGTGATATACCTTCCTTAAGAGCAGGAAAAACACTCTGCTGGTGGTGCCTGTCCCTGGTGCCAACACCTTGTGCTCACAGTGTCCCCACCACTGCCACTGCGACATGTCAGAGCGCTCCGGGTATCCCGAGTGATTCAAGACTCTCGGCAGTTCTGCTGTGCCACGGCCCTGAGCCGTTCAGGTGACAATGTCAGAGCGGCTGTGTCGGGATGGATACGAGGATGAGGAGCCAGAGCGGTGCCGAGGGTGTGATGGTGGATGCACAGGGGGTTGTGCTGCTCCAGGAGTGTCTGGGGGCTCTGCTCTGAGCCCAGCTGCAGGATGTGCTGACAGAGGCAGCAGGTTCATGAGGTTAAATTCATCCATCCCTGAGGAAAACCCCCAGTCCTCCTCTCTGGTGTGGGCTCGCACCCAGCAGGGCTCCGGGCAGTGGGATCGGGGTTGTGCCACGTTCCCAACGTGCTGCAGCTTCAGGTTCGCAGGAACAAGAGGTGGGGGGACCTGCTCAGCTGGGAGCAGCGAGGAAGAAGCCGAGAAAATTCCAGATGAAACGAAAGCAGCAGAGAGAGGATGGAAAAAAAAGGCCACGGGCAGAGGTTTTAGTCTTATTTTTCTTTGGTGAGATGGTCCCAAAAGCCTGGATAAAAAATGCCCGATGAATTGGTGAAGGAAAACCCCCCATTTTATGATCCCTTTCTTTTTGCAAGCTCTGTTTGGTTCTCTCCCTCCTGGATTCCCTGATGCCTCAAAGACACATTTGTGCAAGGGAAGGAGTATTTCTTTGACCTTGCCAGCTCGAAACTGAAAACACAACAACATGTATATTAAGAAAGAAGAAAAGGAATCTCTCCATACCCCCTGAACACACATCTTTCCCCGGAGAAATGACCAGGGGACAGATAACACATACTTCATGTGCCATTGGAGGCCCCCGGATCCTAATGATTAATAGAACAGAATAGGTTACGTTACTGTCCACAGCAAATTCACCTAAGAGTAATTAACAGCTGCTCCTCCTGGCATCGGGCTGCTTCCATCTCTCTTTCCTCTGTCATTCTCCCCTGTTGCTTATGCCTTTCTCTTATTTTTTTTTCTTCCCATTCTCTCCTTGTTACCCAAGTGCCAACACCTAATGACCAAGTATTTCACACTTACAAACCCTGCCGCTCCTGGGGTTTTTTTTGGTGTCTTTTTTCCCTCAACAACTTCCTATCTCTTCTTTTTCCACCATTTCATCACCTTCCACTTTTCCTTTATTATTTCACCTAGAATGACAAGTATATTTCTCTGTAATTTTTATAGGCATGAGACAGATCTATATTGTGGATTTTGATAGGGAGTAAGAGACTTGTGTCTTGCTGGAATTGTGTTGTAACTTGTGCTTTGTATTATGGCTCTTTAATGCCTCAGAGCCCTCTGATACTGCCCCAGGCTCTGTCAGCCTCTTGGGCCAATTTTATTTACCATTCTTTCTACTGGCTTTTTAAATCAGCACTGCGGGCAGCCTGGAACTCTCTGCTCGAATCTTTTGGCCCCTGTGAGGTGGTGAGGTCTGGAGGAGCCAGAATCTGGGGCAGAGTAATAAAATAAAGATATGTCCTGATGGTAATTTAGGGAGATTTTGGATGGCTGCCTTCCCAAAAGTTTTCTAAAAGGATCCTTCCATATCCATCATGTCAGATACATGGAGAAAAAGGTAGGACCATTCTGGAAAGTCATAATGGAGTTATTTGTATTCTGTTCTGAAAGTGAGTCTGAGATATAAAGCACGTTTCACTATGTGAGGCATACAGAAATGCTTCCAGTCCTAATGTTTGCATCGAAGTGGGATCATTATGTTCACTCCTCCTTTCTAATACTAATTAAGAGAAAGGATCCAAACGGCCCAGAGGTTCAGGTGGTTGTGAAACTCAGCTCTGTGTCTCTATCCACCCAGAGCAGCACCTTGAATGATCAATTATTGCAAATGGCAAACGAATTTACTCCACGTGTCTGCATTTGGAGGGCAGGCTTGTTCAAACTCTGTGGAAGAACTCCACTTTCCTTAGTGCATCTTAAGGTTTTTACTCATAGTCAAGTGATTGTGCTGATTAAATTGGTGCAGTCCCCATGCAAATGAAACTGTACCTGCCTTGCCTGCACAGACAAAGTGGCCATGAGACGAAATTAGTGCTCATCCTTGATTATTTCATTAAAGCATATTCTCCTATGTTACAAGGGGGAAAAAAACACACCAAAAAATGCTTCTGAGTGTGTTATTTTGTCTTCATTATCATTCATAATTTGCCTTTGCTATAATTCACATCCCTTCACAAAATAGCAACATATTAGTTGGAGCTTTTAATTAAACCCCCAACACCTGCAGGTGAGAAAACACAGATGGATTCGCTCCTCCATGGAAACACTCAGTTCCATGTGAACTTGCCACAGAGCCAGAGAGAGAATAGGTGTTAAAATAACACTCAGCTGCTCACAGTGACTCCATTCATTCCTGCAGAAACAAACATACCTGGAGTGTGGCCACAGCTTAACCCTTTGCTCTCCCTGGGCCAGCTGCATCTGCTGCCTCCACCAGAGCCACCTTTGGGTCTCAAAATGACATCCAAAAGCACCTTTGTGGTTAGATGGGAGCCTTGGGTTCCCCACCGTGCCAAAAAGAGATTTTACAGTTCCTAAATTTACCTCTCTGTCTGGATCTCTGACCGGCTTTTCCTTTTGTCCCCCTGCTCTTCCAGAGCCATGAGGCAAACTCCGACCGGGGATTTGCCAATCCCGTTCTGAGCCATGCAACACAACACAGGGCAGGATGGTGCTCCTCCACCTGCATAAACCCATCTCTGTTTGTGTTCCTATATCCGTTAATTTTATAGGGAGAAATCCTGCTCACCAGCATCCCTGCTGGACGGAGTCTCTTGCACACTGGTTCCCGTTCCCAGGGATCTCCCAGCTGGGAGTGCTGGGCTGACACGGTGCTGTCCCATTATATCAACTTTTTCCCCATGACTATTATCAGTTGCAATTAAGACCTGCAATTAATGTCTTTATTACTGAGGAGTTTGGGGGGGCCGATGAGAGCAAAGTTTTATTTTAGACAAGTGAAGCTGGAAAAATGTTAATTGTCCACATTGGACACCATAGCATTCTGCCTTGTTAAAACTGACATAATTTGTTTTTCTGTTTGAACTATTTTAATGATTCTAGCAAAGGAAGATGGAGGTAAGGAAAAGTGCATTTTTATGTGCTCCATAAGGAAATAGGAGCATTGTCTGAGTTGCACAATCAAACACTTGAAGAATAACTGGTAGCAGGAATTCCCTGGGAGTTTTTCCATTTAGTCGAACAGGATTTAGATCACGACCAGCATTTCACATGTTATAGGTGAACTCTAAACCTGCTGTATAACCAAATGCCAATTAAAAGCAGATTTGCAGTACATTGAGAAAACAACTTCTCTATAATCTCATCAATTATATTTCAATTACGACTGACACTTTTTAATGGTAGTTTTTAATGCAAAAAGGATGAAAATATTGCAGCATGACCCTTCCTGCATGCTGCAAAAGACAAGCTCAGGGCACGACTCCCACTCTGAGGATTAGGAGGAAGAGGAGATGGGGAGGAAGGAGGTTGGGCCTGGTGGATGAAAGGGCTGGAGCCTCCAAGCGAGGCACAGAACCGCTTGTGTTCCATGTGCCTGGGCCAGACTGGGGCCGAGGAGCTGAGGGCTGTGCGCAGTGTTTTAGAGTGAAGGGCTGGTCCCAAGTGAGGAACCTGGGGGAGCTGAGGCGCAGTGTCTGCCAGAGTCCAGGCTTAAAGGGAGGGTTTCTTTCCACCTGAGCTTCAGAGCCCCAACTCATCTCCCCGCGGTAGAAGCCGACGAGGCTTCTTTGAAAGAAGGGGAATTTCACCCCTTAAGATCGAACGTGATGTGACTACAGAGTGATCAGAGCTCTTTACTCAAGGCGTTGAACTCAATTCCTCCCCACACTCTTGGATTCTGTCCTGAACCTCTGGACAGCACTTTTCCAGTCTGGATCTCCAGCCCAAGAGTTTCTCTTATTTCTCAAAGGAGACATGAAGGTGTGGGTGCCGCTCTGAGGAGGATCCCTCCGCTGTCCCACAGACCAACACCTGGGCATGCTCAAGCGTGAGAGTGTTGAGAGCCTTCAGGGGCTCCAAAGCAGCGCAAACCCCAGAGCTCTTTGCCGAGCAGTTCATATTTCACTCGGATCATCCCTCCCTCCTGTCCCCTCTGAACACTGTGATCTTTCACTTGCACCCAAATTTCCCCACGGTGACTGTACATTAAATTACTGACGCTGAGACTCCTCTCCCCATCCTGGTATGAACTGGCTTTTCCCTGATTCACTCGCAACCTTCTCATTAGGCGCTGAGAGATGATGTTTTGGCGTCTGAGAACGTTAATGAGACAGGTTGAGCACCTTCAAACAAGCGCATGAAGGAGGGGGAAATGAGGTGTGAATCCAGGCTGAAATTCGGGCTGCTGGAGGAACTGGCGCATTCACTAAGCAATTACAAACAAAAGGGCGAAAAAAATTTGTTTTCCAAGCGTGGATTTGTCATTTTTAGAATTCACTTTTCTAGCTAATTACAAAAGGCTTGCACGGGAAGGACTTCCAGGAGAGGATGAGGCTGTTGGAGCTGCGCTGGGCAGGAGCGGAGCTAGGAGCGAACTCTGGCCTGCTCACTCTATTTAGCAAGCTCTGAGATGTGTAAGTGTATTATCTGCAAGGCTGCTAAAGAGCGCTTAGGGAGGATTTGTGGGTCTGTGGGAAGGACAAAGAAAAATGTTTTCTAATAAATTATTCACAGCCTCACAATCCCTTTTGGGCAGATTGTTGCTCTGTTTGCCCCAGCGCTTCCCGGCTTCTCTCTCGGCGTTCACACGCGGAGTTTCTCACCTCCAGAGAGCAGCAGAGATCTCAGGCAGGCTGCTGCAGCTAATGGTGGCAATTAATAACTTGTCATAATCCCGAGGATGAAAGGGAGGGCTCGCCATCAGCAGTCAGGTCATGGCGCTTCTCTAAAGCAAATGAGGTGCAGGTGTTGTCCAGATTTAAGAGCTTTGCTCGGCTCCCGGTGCACTGCGGTGCCCAGCCCCAGCATCACCCTCCAGGTACATAACTTACGGCAGGACTTCTCCTGCTCCAGGTGCACACGCATTTTCCAGCCTCGCTGTTCATTAGCGGCGGAGAGGAATCCTCGGAAGGTTTCGATAAATCATAACCCGGCGCAGTTAATTCCGAGCCCGTATCCGCAGCGTGCCCGGGTATTCGCGCACACCCGGCAGAGCGGGGACGCTTTATTGTGCTCTTGGAAACGGAAGTGTGTTTGGAAAGGGACGGGTTATCTTTGTCTTTTAATTGAACGTACTGGATAAATGGCTTGGCTACCGAACGGCGGCTCAGGTCCATGTTCTCTGCTCAAGCTTGAGAAAATGAAACCTCATTATGCCTTTGCTTAAACAACAAACTAGAGAATCACTTCTTTCCTAGACAGCTCCCTTGGCTTCTCCTTTTTCCGTTGCTGTGGGTCAGTTCTGCTTGAAATGAACCAAGTTTACAAATCTCTGCCGGTTTGTACACTCCTATTATGCAGACTAGGTTATGCATTTGTAACTGTCACGCGAGTCAGGGTGATCCAGCATTCTCATCTGACCCTATTCATTTAAATGGGTGCGTCTTGTTGACATTGATTCATGTTATAACTGATATCGATGCATTATAATCCCTTTGTGTCACCCCGCTGGTTATTTCTACTCAAATGTTGTGAATAAATGCTGGCAGTACTGGTCAGTAGGATTTGGAGCTGTTGGAAGGGATGTGGAGCCCACCTGAAGTCCCGCATTGGTGCCTCGTGCTGGCTTTTTCTCTGCAAGACAATTAACATGCAAAGTATCCTATTCCTGTGCATTTGCATGGCAAAGTGTGTCCTGGCTTATTAATAATTTGGGGCTGTGCATTCCAAATGTATATTGCGCTCAACTAAAGGGATAAGTAAACACCATTATGCATGCACGTAGGTCTTTATCAAGGTGTGGTTGATAATGTTTTAAAGCAGAACTATTTCTCATGAAAATAGCTCCTCTTAATAGCCTCTGTCTCTCTATTGTGCTTCTTAGCGAAACATAAATCACTAATATGTTTTCAGCTGCAAACTACTCTCTTTTTCCATTGTATTCACAGATTTAGTGGCATTTCAAATAGATAAACACAAGCAACATCTATCAACACTACAAAAAGGGGGCCTTAATCAAAGCTCCAGGTCCCAGGTCTCAGCATCTCCATTTACCTTGAGATAAATCCATTGGTGTGACCACCACTGCACAGGGTGACAAATCACCCCAGTCAGCTGAGCAGTGCAAGGGCTTATTGGCCTTTCTTTAAGTGGTCTTACCCTTCAATGAAAAGGATGGTGCTTGTCAAGCAGGGCCAGATTAAAGTTAGACAAAAAGAAATGATCTGTTATTAGAAAACTCCGATTGAGAATCACCAAACAGGAAAGAAATATGAATAAGAATTTACAGTGAGGATGCTCCCCCCACCTTTCCTCATCCTCCCCCGAGCAGAAATTAACTTTAATTACTTTCCCGGCTTAGCGCATGATGAATGTCAAGACAACGAGGCATTAACATTAAATAAATATGTGGCTCTGGGCCTGTGCCTGGTGGAGCAGAGGACAAGGGCAGCCTGTGCCTGCTGGGGCCTGGCTTGGAGCTGCTCCAGCTCAGGTGTGGCTGGAGAGCATCACTCGGTGCTTCCTGCGGGGATCCAGGGCTGGAGGAGCTGGAGAGATCCTGGCCTCACCTTTGGGAGCAGCCCTGTCTGAGCTGGAGCTGGGAGGGCTGGGAGTGACCGAGCCACGAGCTGGGAGTGACCGAGCCACGAGCAGAGCCATGACCTGCCTGCTCAAGGGCCTGTTGGTGCCAAGGGCAGCTTGGAAAGGCTCCTGATGCTTCCAGGAGCGCCTTCCCACCTTGTTTGCAACGCCACAGCTGCAGAAGCATCGAAATCTCCTGTCAGCGTTGGCCTTTACTCTTTTAGTTCACGTACTTCCTAAAAAGAAACTTGAGATTTAAAAACCCCACAGGCAGGTAGGTGAAAGCCCCCTGAACGTCATTAAATTATCTCGATAAATAATGGGCAAATTCTTCCCTCAAAGAGTACCCACAGGCTGTGCTTTGTGTTCAGGTGAGCCACGCAAATGTAAGATTGTGTTTTAAAGCCTCTCAAAAAAATCCTACTTTTAAAAAGGAAATGACTGAGCAGGCAGCAACTGAAAAATTTCAGAGCAAACCTACTTGGAAAGCTGAGCAAATATTTGCCCATCCAATCAGTTTGTTTGCTAAAGAAATTCACAGTCAGGGTCTAGTGAGATACTAAGAGGAAAAAGAAGGAAATTGTCCATGTTTAATTTTTTTCTTAGGGCCAGTGTATATGGCTGGCTGTATGGTCATGGGTTTGGGGTTCTTTTTTTTCCTGTACACTGAGATTCATGCTTTTAAAATGCACTTGGTTTCTCGTGACTTCATAGACCACTATAAAAAGATTAATTTTCTGTAATCATTTGATTTGATAAATGTCTACACAGCCCAGCAGAAGTTTATTTTCTACTTATCCTGCTCCTGAAATTAGTTGCTAAGGGTACTCCAGGGAAACACTTCCATAATTATAAATAGGGCCTGACAACAGACATTTACAATTGCAATAATGTAAAATGGTTATATTTCACCTCAGAACAGAAAATGCACTGGCAGGGACACACAAAGGAAGGGTGTGCAGCTTCCCAGTGCTTAAACAAACATGGCCTGGCCCGGCAAAAATGTCAATAGTGTCTGTTCTTCGTTAATTGTTTCATATTTGAAGGTGTAGACAGTAGGATCCAGAGAAATTAAGGGACTTGCGTGAGATGACAGCAGAAGCAAACAGCAGGGAGAGGGAAAGGTCAAAGCTTCCCAGCTCCTTAAATGGAGAGAAAATTGGGCTCTGCCAGTTGGTGAAGTAACCCCAAATTAATGTTGGGATTGGTACCTCCAAAGCTGTGTCCAAAGCCCGGTGGGGATGAAGGGCTGGGCTCAGGATTCCTCTGTGGTGCCCTTTTCTTCCCGTTCATCCTCAGCAGCACGAGGATGCGCTGGGGCTGCAGCGCCAGGTGACCTCTGGGGTGACCTCTGAGGTGTCAGCAGAGCTGTGCCGCAGCCCTGGTGCAGCAGCACGGGAAAAGACCCCGAAAAAGACCATTTCTAAGCCTTCAAGGCTGTAAAGTGCTTTGGAGAGGCCCAGAACATCCTGGAGGTGGAGAATTATTGGCCGCAGTGCTCAGGTGAGGCCGAGCAGCAGGAGCAGATGGATTGAAGCCAGTTTGTCCTTCCTTGTGCCAGCACCCTGGGGCTGTGGGACACCTTCAGCAGCAGCGGGGAGGAGCCCAGAGCTCTGCTCTGTTTACTGCAGAAACTCTTTGCTCTTTTATGAGGCGCCTCCACCAAAAGGCACAGCACAGACAATTAAAAAGTGTCATCCCTAACTGCCTTTTAATGCAGTCCCAGTTATTGTGGTAGTCCGGATATAATAAAATATCCATTGAAAGGTACCAGTTGTATAGATATAAAATATCAAGCAATGCTCAGAAGTTTAGGGAACATAATAATTATCTGGTAAAATGTCTAATATACATAGGCATAGCCTTAAACTGCCATGGTGATTGCACAGTAATTTAATATAAACTGATTAAGTACATTTTTACTGATGCTTAAAGACTAGTCATAGCATGGGAAATGATGTTTTGTTATCTGCTCTTACTAAATGCACAGGATTTGCTGGAATAAATCCAAGGGCTGCCTTTAAGGCACAATATTTAAACAGTTTCCAGCTGCTGGTCCCGCGCTCCAGGTTGAATAAATTTACCAAACACCACACCAAGACTTTCCAGCTCCAGGGGGTTCTGCCACCCACAAGGACAGCGCACACCAAGGTACAATAGAAGGGCAGAGTTGTCCCAGCCTTTGGAAGAAAACCAGTTGCTTTCACCAGCACAAACGGAGGAGAATCCTCACAATCCCAGTTCATGGAGGAAAAAATGTTTTGCCTGGTGGATGATTAAAGGCAGCATCTCGTTTGAGGCAGGATACAGAAATAAAGATCAATTTACACCTCCCAGTTGCTAAGAAATTTCTTCTTGATCTGCAAATAAGGAACCCCTGGACAAGCATAACCTGCCAGATCATTAGGTTATTTTCTATTATGAAAATGGCATGAATATTATTAAAATGTAACTATAAATATTTATGCTGATAGAAACCCCACTATTGCTGCTATTATTTTTATTGTAATGCCTTAGAAAAGATGCCAGATAATGGCAGGATTCAAGAGGTCACTGGAGGTAAGGAGGGGAATTTTTCTGGAGTTATCATTGCTGAATACAAACTGCCAGGGAAGGTACAAGGATTTTTTCACATCTGAAAAGTCACTATTTCTCTTTTAAGGAGAGAACATATTCTCTTTTAAATCTTTAAAGATCATCTGTTCTGCAGTGCCTGCAAATCATTACAGTTTCATACTGGTTTGCCAAGCAGAGGGCTCAGCTATCCATTTTCCTGCTGAGCTCTTCCCATCTTGGCTCGAACCCTCACCTTCCCTGCCTTGTTCACCCCAGCCTCTGGGCAGAATTCTGCCAGCAGAAGTGGAATATTGAAGAGCTGATGGAAAACAAAGCGGTGATAATTGCAAATCTTGTGTTCTGAGTTTGAGTCAAGGGCCCGCTCTGAACTGAATCTGAGAGAGGGGAGATTTTGGCCAACTCCCGCACAAAACACGGAGCACGGAGAAATGCCACTCCATGAAAGCAGCCCGAGGTTTCTGAACTATGGAAGGAATTATTGCGTCAAAGCCAGACTCAGAAATTTGCAACGCCGAGTGGATTGAGTAACTCAGGGGGTTTTATGTTTATGGGCAAAAGAAATGTTCATTCTTCATAGAAATCCTAAAGAAGGACATCTTCTCTGAATGTTGACTCTTTGCTTTTGTCTGACTGCTTTAAAATGCAATTAAGAATTTTTGGCAACTATAGAAGCAAAACCTAATTAGTCAAAAAAAAATACTAGCATAGCCTCTGAGTCAAACCCATAGTTTTATACAATATAAGATACATTGCAAAGTATAGTTTGGGTTGTCTGTAAGACCAGAGTGAGCAAAAGCACTTTCCAAGGTCTTTTTGTCAAATTACCCAATCTGAGAGACCAGAGTCATAAATACAAATGTGAGACACCGCAGGGAGAATTTTGGGACCTTTTACTCTCTAGGATTTTTTTGATTCTTGCTCTGTGAAATGCGGGCTAAACTCTCACCTCAGTAATTAATGACTCACAAATTCCTGTTTGTAAAGTGCTGTGATTTTAAAGTTATTTCCCAACTAAGGGAATCCGTGCAAACACGTGGTTGGGTAGCAAAATGTTGCATGACAAATAGGAGTGTGAAGACAATTTCATAGTTAACCCATGCGTTTATTAAACCTGGTAAATTCTTTTTTTTTTTAATACCTGAATTTCAGTTTCTTCCCGGTAGGAACGGACAGCTCCCTATTTTCCTCCCTCCTTTGCTGGCTATTTGAACGGGATGGAATTTCACCAGCAGATTATCCCAGCTGCTGTTGCAAACCACAGGTTGCCAACAAACTCTTGAGTCCAGAATTCCTTACTCCCAAGTTTCCTTTATCCGGCCGTGTCCCACCCAAGCCGAGCAGCCGAGTCCGGTTTTTGGCTCTCTTTGCGATGCCAGCAGCACGAACTCCGGAGCCACCAGCGCGGCTTTTTCCCGGCTCTCAGCAGCACCGCAGATATTTGGGTTATCACAAGGCGGTGGACACCAGTAAAAGCCTCTGGCGCTTCATTCGCGGGAAAATGCTCTTTGCTTTTTTCTGCTAAATCACGCAACTGATGGAAACTGCGCGGGACGTGGGGAAACTGAGTCAGCAGAACCCCAGCGAGCAGCCCAAGCCAAGGGGCGGCCAAATGTCTGTGAGCTCACTGCAAACTTGTCTCATCGAATTTTACTTTTATACGCCGTATTAACGTCTCATTTGCATACAGATTGCGCTCCATCTTTACTCGAAAAGCGCACAGTCAGCAGTTTTCCTCTGCAGCCGAGGAGCGGCACAGCAGCATTTAAATCCTGGTAAATTTTAAAGCGAGATGCTTTTGGTCAATATGCTCCAGCTATATTTGTCTTTCCCTTCCCAGTAGAGCGGTGGCTGCGGGGTGATTTTATTTCCTCCTGTTGGGATTGCTGGAGATGACCCATTACCATAACACAGATTCTTCTGCATGTACATAGATCATTCTTAGCTGCCCTAGTTTTGTTTTTTTTTTTCAACAGTCAGCCCTTCATTGATGAGTTCTAATAATTCTATTTGGAGGCTAAAGAAATAAATACACCTCGCAGGCATTAGAGCACAGGACAGAAATGATTGTGTGATATTAACAGTTGGTATCTGCCATGCTGGAATAATAGAGATGAGAGTGGGAATACATAAATACAAACGGTGAATATCACTTGGCAGCCTTTGATGGTGTAACTGCCCTTATGTGGTCATGCAGAGATGCTTTTTTTGGTGGAAACACTGGAATTTTTTGATGTTGTAATTGGTGCTGCCAGGCAGCAATATAAGCCATTGCCTCTCGCTCTGACACTAAGTGATAAGGCAAATCATGTGGATATTCTGAAGAAGTTTCAGAGCTGCATCCCCAAAACCTGAGCCTCTGAGGGCTCGGTTCAGCCCTGCACTTGGGATTTAGTTTTGTTAAAAACACCCAAGGCTTGGCTGCCGGCCAGAGCCGCGCTCCGGCATCAGCGCTTCAAACGCAGGATAACAACCAACCGCTAATGGCACTAATTAGGAGCCGTGGGCTGATTTATACCTTTTGTCACTGTACAAGCAGTGGAAGTGCTGAGGTTTGCAAGGATAACAATTATTGGTTCGGGTGATGATCCTTACATCAAAGACAGACAACTGATTTTTAACTGTCGGGATTCAGAACTGGGCTCGGGGAAAACATTCCAGGACTGCAATCAACCATCCAAACATTTGTTTATGATTCCGCTTTGAAAATAAACCCATAACTAAAAAGCGACAAAGGGAGGAGGTTGTGCGGCAGATTAAAACCCCAGGCTGATGATTATTTACGTTATCTAAATGTATATATGATATTATTTATATACTATATAATTTATCTTTCAGAGACAGAAGTACCATTAGTAGCACCGAGTGTTTCTCACCTGAGTATCTCAACTATTAGGGAATGAAATGCCTTTGTACTCTCAGCAGAGTTAATGGGAAGCAGCCGATAATATTCTCAACACGCCTCTACCCAGGTTATCCCTAAATTCTGTAGTTATTGGGACAACAGCACACATTCCTCCCAGCCAGCCAGTTGTTTATTCCGAATTAGAGATGTGCACACACCGAGTGTTACTGGGAGCACGGGCACTGCCTGGTTTGGCACGGCTGGGATCTGAATTCTGATTTTCCTCTTCCCTAAGATCTGAATTTTGCCGCCTCACGTTCGGAAGTGTCAGCGTGTGTCCCCTGTGGCGGCCAGGAGCTTCCCCTGCCCGTGCTCCTGACAAACATCTCCCTCTGGAACAGCTTTTTTACAGCTGTGCGAGAGAAGGAAAACACAGCCACGATCAAAACATATCCCAAAAACACCTGCCCCGGCCAAAAGATGAAAACTCCTCAGCCTTCAGTTTCTTGTTCTGTACCGTTTGTGTGCAAGCTCCAGTCAGAGGCGAGGCAGGATGACCTCCAGGAAAGGAGCACGAGGTGTTTGAGAAAAGGCAGGAAATGTGATAGTCTGGAAGCTTGGAGTACAAGATCCAACCTCTCTCCATGGATGGCAAGAGCATGTCAGACATAATGGAATATTAAGAGAAGGAACCTATTGCAGGCTCAGGGGACTTGAGTAAGGCAGCATTAAAAACTTTACTGCTATTAAATCTCGGGGAGCTGGAGATAATTTTGCTTTAGAGGAGCGTGGCTGCTGGTGTGGTTAAAAATGCTATCGAAAAATCCACTCAGGAGGAATCCCTCAATAAAACAGAAACAATTGGGGCTACATTGGAAGTTCCTGCTAAGGAAAACATCATTTGGCAGAGAAGATTGGAGAGGCTGCAGAGTGACAGCAGAAGTGGAGTTTTAGGACTGCAAACGGGAGCTGAGGGAAATGGTGGAAAGACTATTGAGACTTCATTAACTGCTACATTGGGGCTCAGAAAAAGTGGTCCCCACAGAGAGAGAAAAAGCCTTTCCCAGAGCACTGAAACATTTGGCATCAGCTGCTGTGCTCGGGAGAAGGATGAAACCATTCTTTTTTTACCTGAAAACCTGCAAATTGCACTCACAGAGCAGGTAATCAACAACAAAGAGACATTTCCTGCCAGCAAATGTTTTCATACAGGAGGTTTATGCTCCAAGAAAATTGTGACGTGTACAAGTATCAGAGAAACTGAAAATTGGGTCATACATAAATTCTTAAAAACTGCCTTCTGGTTTGATTACTGGGTAGCTAATGACACCACAATCCCTGACTTCCCCTGGATTGTGGCATGCAGCCACCAGCCTTAGTTAATCCTTCACCCAGGGCCTCTTCCTCACTAAGGACAAGGGGGGGAAATCAGTATATTTAGAAGAAAATAGAAATATTAGGCTCTATTTGGATTTCTTTTTATTAAGTTAAGACACGATTGAAGACACAAAAGTGTGTTTTTATTCCTCAAAAAATTAGCACTGGCTGGGTACTTTCATTAAAGGACAGGGATGTGGAATTGCTCTTTTTATATGTTTGGCTTTTATATTAACCATGGCATTACTCAGGCTACAAAATACCCCCAAATGGGGTAAATATAGGCTGAGCAGAGCATCCCTGAGAGCAGCCAGAGGGGAGAGAAACCCTCAGTGGTGGGAGGCAGTAAGGGAATTGGGAAGGAAAACCTGAGTTTCCTAAAAACTTTTTTCATGTCTTGACCTAGATCTCCTCTTTAAAAGCAGAAAGTTGCTGCTGGCACAGCGAGGTCTGGGGGATTTCTGTGGTTTGCTCTTCTCTGAGGTGTTGCTGTTCCTGGTGATCCCAATCCCTTCCTTGGCTCTGTCTGGGAGGAGTTTGGGGCTGTCCCCAAACTCTGTAGGGTTCCACACCTCCCTTGTGTCCCCAGAGTCCTTGAGGGGCCTCCCTTCCTCGAGGCTGAGCTGCCTCCTGGCTGTCTCCTTCCATGTCTCATCCAGTGGAGATTCCCATTTTTGGGCACTGGGAAAGCTGCTGCTGAGGCAGAAAATCATAGAAATTTCACATTTTTAGATTCATTCTTCATCTCATCTACTGTCCTCAAAGTCCTACTGCGAGTAAACGAAAAATATCCTTGTCCTGCATCCGGAACCAACAATTCTGCTCTTTCAAAGATATTTTCTTTGAATTTTGGTGGGGAGAATGATCTTCCATTGCTTCACATTGAGGATAAAGGTAAAGAAAGAGCAGGGTTTTTATCAAAACTCTCCTTCAAAGCAACCCTGCCCCTTTTGTGCTCCAGCTGTGAGATCCATAACATGAAGTATAAGCAGGGGACCCCATAGCAGCTGTCACAGCATCTGAAGACTTTCCTTCCTCAAAAGAAACCGAAACATAAAAAACCCCCAGAAAGGCGATTTTAGCAAAAAGAAAAGTCCTTTAATGAATTACAAATAGACTGTAAACGAGCCCAGAAAAAAACTGATGGGGTGAACAAAGTACATAAAAATCCCCTGTGCATTCCCTGTTTATAAATCAAGCTCTCACCCACCACGCCTGGAAAAGACATGCAAAGGAACATATCAAATTACATAAAAGGTCAGGGAATGTAAAATACTGAACAGACTGTTATGGGATCATCTTTAATCTTCTCCACCACCTAAAAACTTGTGGGGAGGGGTAAATTATAGTAAATGAATTGAGGATGCTAATGAGAATTTTGGATTATAAAGCCAAAATTAGGATACATTTTGTTCATTCGAAAGCTCGGGTGCTTGCTGGAAATTCTGTCCAGTTGCTGAAGACATTTGGGAAAGTTAATTTTCTGCTGAAATTTTCTCAATGTACTATTGACTTAAAAAAAACCCAAGGAAGTTTGAAGGTGTTTCTGACATTATTTAATAGTCAGAACTGCTAATTTGGTTGTTGTACAACTCCTTTGGGGTGGTGTTAGCACTGTTTTAGGGTCACAAATCCCGTTTTATTCCTGCATCCTGCCTACTCCAGGTAACAGCTGAGGAAGGGGATTCTCAAAGCAGAAGTTAAATGAAGATATCCCATTCTGGCTGAATATTTTATTTCTCTCTGTTTGGACACAAGAAAGCATGTTTTGATCCCCAGGTCAGAGTACTCAGAGTTCTTCCTCCCACAGGGAGTAAAGCAGCTGTAGAGGAGGATCCCTCTTTCTCTCTCCTTTGTTCTTTCTCTTTGTTCTCTCACTTGCCATCACTAAAAAGAAATCATTAATTTGAGCTTTTGGGCCCTTGGTACAGTTGTAGGGAATCAGGAGTTTGAAGAGTTCATGTGCTGGTTGCCAACTGATGGAATGAATTAAAGATGGAATTAAAGAGAGGTTACCCTTGGTTTTGGCTTAATTTACTTGGACTTCCTTCCCTCAGGTCTTCTCAGTAACAAACCCACCTCTAATGAACCTTTGCTTTTATATTTCACGTGTATTTTTTCTATAGGAGAGAAAATAAAAATTATCTCTTTCATCCCAATCCACTCTTGGTTTTTTTGTTGGTGAGCTAGGTAAGGGCCAGATTTTCTCGGTTACCTGAGTCTAAATGTAATCTTTCTTGGCTGTTCTGTCACTTTATGATCAATTGAATGAAAAATGCTCCAAAAATCATGGAATCAGAAGTGTCCCGTGGCAGTCTAAAATATCAGGCCCAGGGTTGTGACAAGGCGGGTGGTGTTACCCGTCAGAAAACAGGAGTACCTAAAAAAACCCCACTTCTTCTTTGAAACCTGGAAACCCTTTGAAACCTGGTAAATTCAAAGAGATTCAAGGCTAGCATCCTCATTTTATGATGGTGAATTCAGCAAAATCATGATCTTAATCTAAAATTTATCACTTAGGCGCATCCTTCCACTAGATTTCTCCTTCTTAGAAATCTCTTTAATTTATCTGCTACTTATCACATTTTTCTTATTTAAAAAATGATCTCAACTAGCTCCAAATGAAACTCTTGGTTCCAAAGGCACGCTCAGGACAAGACTGGCTTGCCCAGCACTCCTCCTCGAATATGCCCAAGGTATTTTAATTGGGATTTCCCCCAAGGAATTGCTTGTTCATACACATTTTTGTCGAGACACGTATTATTTGTGGGCGTCGTAGTTACTAAGAACGACATAGATTCACTTCTTTAGAAGGTTAGAAATCTAAATTTACTTTATTTTGAGATGATCTTTCTCTTATGCTATTTTTCACAGACCAATTTGATTGGTGAAACAAAGGCAAACCTCTTCAATCACATTGGTCAAACGAGAGGGAGATCAAGGAGCTCCTCCTATGAGAAAGGAATGAATACCATAGGTACAGTTAGAAAAACATCGTTCTTGTTTACAGAAAATCGCTTGGGAAGGGAATTTCCAAAAACTAAAACATGTCAGGCATGAATTCAGGGCTCCATGTGGGCGTGTTTTTATCCATCTGCATGCACAGCCGTGTGTTTGCTCTCTGCGTGTCCCATGTTTTGCACTTAGTGCCGGGAGCTTTTCATATTTTTTCCCTGGGAACATGCTGTGATAGCTCCGGTATTTCAAAGAGCATGCAATCCAAAATCTGTCAGGAGGAAATATTTCTTTAAGGAAGAAAATGTGGTTTTTGTTAACTTTCTCAATCTCTCATCCACTCAGCTCGGTGGAGAATGTACGTCCAAGCTCTTGCCAGGCTTAGGGTGGGACTTCTGCTGATTCCACCTTTATAAGCAAGAATTAACAGGAGGAATGTCAAAGTTCAAATCTCCATATAAGGTTCCTTCCCAAAAAATAAAGTTTTAAAAGTTACAGATCAGACAACTGATTTATAACTATCCTAAATGAGTCACTCTTGGCTCTGCAAGGAAACAACATTTATTGTCTTGTCATATTAGTCCGGAGTGATTCTGCATGCCACAGGAAGACGCTCAGGGAGAAGAATCCGTGCAATTTCTCAGGCATCAAAGCCTCGTGGGGGTTTCCAGGTGACTGAATTCAGATTTATTGTTGGTGAACTTGGCTCCCAGTGACCTATTTAATTCTAAATTAGCATCTCTATTGCAAAGCTTAGCCCTTCCCAAACATACACTAATTTGGTCTCACACCATCCCTCAAACAGGAAACCGGATAATGAGGTGTGGGATCTTCTGGCTTTCCTTTTAACTGTACCGTTATTAATGCCTGCACCATTCTGGGGTCATATAACAAGAGGAGACAAAGCACATCAGTTTATTGGGAGAGAAATGCAGCTGAGAGCAGCCCTGTCCCAGCCTTCGCTCCGGGCAGGCAAACCCAGCTGCCTCAAAACCATCCACACTCACCAATAAAGTATAATCAGCTGATTCTTCTGAGCTGTTCATTGTCCTTGAACCAAATTTTGGTCCATTTTATAAAACCCCTGCTGGTTGCCACCTTCTGCAGCTTAAAAAATAGTTTTTAAAGTGAACTTAAACCTGTGCTGTGCTGAATGTATGGAATAGATCCGCATTTTATCTGAGAGTGGTTTGCAGCCCTGTACCTGATTCCAGAATTCTCCTGTGCATCTTGTATTGTGTCTGATGCACCATGAGATGTTTGTAGTGTTTTCAGAGAAAAACCTTGATCATTAATAACAGATATTGAACTGTGAGAACTGTTAAAGATGGATAATTGCTTCCAGTCAAAGAAGTTTTGAAATTGATTTTAAAATATCAGTTACCTTACCAAAAAAGAATAGATCTTTTTGGTGTGTCCTAATCCCTTTGGTAAGTTCAAAGCATAATTTTTCTATGTTCTCTTTATCTTCATTCCTGTTTAAAAATTTGAATACCATTAAGGTCATACTTCAAGCCAGGAGAGGCTTGGATCTCCATTTTCCCCTCTCTGACTTCACAGAGGAGCAGTAAGCACTATAAAATATTCTGTGCCATTCTAACTAATCACCCCTCTGGCATTCTGAGCAAATGCAGGTTAATGGTGAATCTTTTAATATTTCTATTAATTACATATATTATCCTAATAACTCTATTGTCAATTTTTCATTGCTAGGTAATGAGCAGAGCTGGGTTAGCTGTTCATAACTACCCATGGATTTAAATGAAAAGAGAGATTTTTGTTTGGTTGTGAACTTCCTGCTGGCAAAGCCTAATTCCTACAAACTTATTTGTTACACGAAATTAATTTAGGTGTGATTGAGCAGAGGCAAATTCATCACTGCTGCTCTGGACAGGGGCATTTACACAGGGTATGGAAAAAGGCCTGTTCAGGCCCCTGGTTACAGGAGTTCATATTTGAAGTAGTTTTCAACCTGAGCATTTTATTAAAGATGACAGGTGCATGGATGGAAATGAGAACACAGTTGAAGTGTTGGGTTTTTTAGGCAGCCACTGTGCATTTGCTTAAATCCACAACTTGAAGTTCAGAGGAGGATGTCTGCCAAGGCTTCAGATTTAAGCAGGAGATGGAATAATTCAATCAGCCACAGTAATTCTTATTCTAATCAAGTTCCCTGCTTGGAGCGGCAGGAAAGGGCTCTTGCCACAATTGTCCATGTGTTCCGGTGCCTCCCACCATAACGAGCTGGAAACAGAACTGCAGCCAATTCAATAGGACCCGTGGTTTGATGAGCCCACAGAAAGATCAGAACATAAGGATTGTTTCACAGAACCTGGGCAGCAATGAAGCTGAAAATATCGATTCATAAATTTCCCGGCAAGAGGAGAGAAACTCTGCAATCGTTCCTGAGAAAGTTGATGAACATTTCCAGCCCCAGATACAATTCACTAATGGGAGTGTTTGTATGGAAAGGTAAAAAGACACAGAAAGGTTTTAATGTGGCAGTGTGTGAATAAGCAGAAGAAAATAACACTAACAGGAAAATTTTAAAGGAGAAATCCTAGCAAAAATCACGACACTTGGTTTGACGCTGAAGAAGCCAGTGCAGCTGTCAGCACAGTCCAGGGGATGAGAAGTTACCCCAGGAATGTGCTGAAAGACTGATGCAAGGAGAGCTGCAGGAACTCCCAGGTGTGAAAGGAAGGCTGCTAAAATGCCTTTTCCCCCCCGAATTTCATTTCTCGGCCAGAATGTACCAGGTAGATGAGGCAAAACAAAGCTGGGAGGCTGGCTGGAGCGTGAGGCAGCAGTGCTGGCAGCTGAGTGTGGTTGTTGGAGGATTTTGAGGTCCCTTCCAAGCCAGGCACTCTGTGATTCCCTGATTCCGTGCTGCAGTAGTTGGATTTCAGCTGCCCTGGTTGTGGGTTAGAAGTTGACAAACACATCTCAGACAGCTCCAGCTCGGCTGGATCTGGGGACAGGAGCTTGTCCCTGATGAGGAAGCAGCGACACACCACCGCAAGGATTGTCCTGAAAAACGCCGTGAGCCTTGTCCCAGGTGCTTCAGGCTCGCTGGACACGTCAGTCGTTTTTTCCTCATGGACAAGAGTTTTGCAGGCTGCCCATGGGCTGCTGGAAATCCCAAACAAACGTCAGGAGAAGCAGTAGGGCCCTGGGTGAAGTGTGAAGGCAATAGAAAAGGGAAGAATCACAGTTCTTTCATATTTAAAATCGATTCAAATAGAGAAGTGGTGGTGATTTATAAACTTGAGGAAGGTTAGCCTTAATCTCCAGCTAGACATTTTCATTGCCTGAGTAAACTTTGAGCTCATACGAGCTACAGAGGCAGGAGTTTGGTATTAATAGAGACACTTGAGGCAGTTTTCTTAACTGAAGTGCCCACGGTGTTAAGGGGCTTTGCCAATGAAGCCTCACGAAATGGTTTGGCTGCTTAGGACAGCTCAGTCCTAAGGGAGCCTCTGTGCTGGCGATTCAGCTGCTTCCCAAAACATAGGGAGAGTGCAGGAGGAAATAGAATAAACCAGAAAAGTAGAACAGCAAAGGTGAATCACCAGAACTATTGCCCAGAGCTGAAGGAAATCCCTGCAGACCTGTGGGTGCTCTGTAAAGCTCCCAGTGCCCGGAGCTGAAACAAATAAACAAATATTTTTACTTTGTTTTACATATCTTTACAGTCACACCCACAGGGTTTAAAAAATGTTTTTATAAACTTTTCTGAATCTAGATTTTGAGTGGATTCTCCCACAAACTATGTGCAGCAGACTTTTTTCTTAGCTGCAACTTTCTTAGAGAGCCAAGTAATGTAAATGACTTTAAAAAAGCCAATTAAATGTATGATTGAATGTCATCCTTGCTGACTGCAGCCTTCATAAGGAACTGGAAATGTGAGGTATTTTTTTACCTAATATTGAACACAGTTAATTAAAAAGGTAAAGATTACATTTTGCTTCAGTTAATTTGAAATAGAGAACCTCCATTTAAACAATAAATTTCGGATTTTAGTTCTAGCAATTAATAGACCAAACTGTGTACTTAAGGTTTTATTATATTGATTCTAAAATAATTAGATTAGCAAACACATTGCAAATATATTATCTAAAACAAATAAGATTATCAGCACGCTTTTTGTTATAGAGCAGAGCAATAAAACATATCACAGCGTAATCTAAGGCAATCTCATAAAGTTAATAGTCATGGAGCATATATCACATTCTTGCACTAAATGACAAAAGGCAGCATGAGCATCATGTGGACAGCGTTAAATGCTCTGTAAAAGTTGGGACATGTCTCTGATGTTCAGCAGATAATTTTAGCCTCATGTGCGTTCACAGGAGCATTTCCGAGCAGCCCTCACCGTCTCTGCCCCGTAACCTCCTTTTTCCAGCCCCAGCCCTCTCCCAGGACACTTTCACATTCCTCCTTGCAAAGCAAATTGTAAAAAGTGCTCCAGCAGCAGCCTGAAAAGCCTCCAGGCTGTTCGAGAGGCCCCTTAAAAAGCATGACATTCAATCAGAGTTCAGGGAGGAAAGTTTTAATGAATAAACTTGGTAAATTAGAGAGCGCCGCAGCAGAGTGATTAACTCTCATTTGTGCATCATTGTTAAAATTAATTAAAACGTTGAAGCCGTAGGAGGCAGGTTCCCTCCTCGAGACCTGGCTTTGCCCTCGGAGCCAGGCTGGACCCAGCAGCGATTCATCTCCGCGGGATGAGAGGGGGGCTGAGAGAAAAGCGCAGCCGGGACAAATGTGCTCGCCACGGTGCTGCTCGGCGGGACGGCCGCGGGGGCTCGGCGCGGTGCGCCCGGAGGGACAACATCACACGGGGGGCCTTTGGGGGGACACTGTCCCTGCAGGGACAGG
>WBMY01008828.1:0-47238 GCA_013397315.1 Donacobius atricapilla
CTCAATACCTGTCTTGCAGATTAGCTTCTCATGTCCTTTCAAAAAGGCAGGGCTAAAATTCCCTTCTTGTTTACAGACACCGAAAGCATTTCTCTACTAATCATTCCCCCAAAAAGAGTGAAAATATTAAAAATGTAGAGCAATATCTATAGCAGAATTTTTTTCCCCCATGGGTAGACCTCACTAAACTTTAAATGAAAACTGTTGGAGTTTGAGAGTTTGAGGCTCAGATCTTTTTTTTTTTTTTTTTTTCTTTTCTGGGGGGGGGGGGGGNTCAGGGAGGGAGGGTGAAGAAAGGAGAAAGAAAAAAGATTTCTGCAGGAAAAGTCAAAGAAGACAAGAAAGAATTATCTTCTAAAAAAAAAAAAAAAAGATGGATTTTCTAAACAGAAATATCCATTAAAAAATATCCTATTTGGAAGTTTTCATGCAAAACCTTCCATGAGATAATATCATGTGCTGTCATGAGGTATTACAAATTCATTACACAAATCTGTAAGATTTTGGATGGGACAAAGCCTCTGTGCTCAGAAAATGACTGTAACATCAGTGTTTCCTTATTTACATTCTGCTATAATTTGTGGAATAAATAATTCATTACAAAGATATTAATGAGAAATTTTAACATTGCAATCATTTTGATATTTTTTTTCTTTCTTAGACCCTTGAGCCTTTAATGTATTTTTATTTTGGAAATGATCAAACTTTTAATACAAGTATGTGGGAGAGATAATAATTATCCAAATCCATGGCAGCAATAGGGACCTTTTCCATACAGACTGGATGCTGGCAGATCAGTCCTCAACTACATTTTATCTATATACCATATTTTTATGGGGAAATTTTCTACTACAGTCACAGTACCTGAGTACAACTCACTTGAAATTGCTCTGAAACTCGCAATGGACTTCATGTGGTCTGTGTCATTTCTTGCATACTAGATCAGAATTTTTTTTTGGTGCTATGTGTAAATCTTCCCACAAGGCTTTGTGTAACCCCTGTGTATGTGGTATTCCCCTACATTTATGTAAAATCTGCATTAAGCCTGACATTTAGTGCAAAGTATAAGCGGAAATTAACCTTAAGGTTCTAATTGAATAGGAAAGTGATTCTGTAATAAAATATAAAACACATCTTGATTGTAATCAAGAAACAGAGGATGGAAAAAAAGAATTATGCCATTTGGTATTTAATAAAAAGTAACACGTACAGCTTTAGGTATGCAATTTCCTTAGACGGCATTAAAATGAAATGCAAAGTGTATAAAAACAAAAAAAATCTTTTCAAGTACCTTATGGAATCATAAATCGCAATGACATTACAAGAATAACATGATTTGCCCAGTCAAAAGCAATTATGTTAGGATAAAGGGGAAAAACAAGAAAGCTCTGGTCATCATAAACATTGTCAGGCCAAATTTGCATCTCCTTGCCTTCTAAGCCAAGTTACTTTACTACTTTATTTGCACCTCAAATTTTTTTTTTTTTTTTTTTTTTTTTTTTTCTTGGTGAAATGGGCCTACCATGTCAGAAAAAATGAACTTTCTGCGTAGTTCATCTTTTTAACTGTTCATGCTCAACAATTAATGTAATTATTTTTTCCTTTTATTTTTTTTCCCTGAAATGCTCCAGTTGATTGCTACATATCATACTGCAGGAACAGGCACAATTCCATAATGAGCTGATGCAACCTAATGAACATGTTAACCTTCAAACTAATAAAAAGACCTATTTGTCTCATATATTTCAAATGTACTGTGCATTGAGTTTTCTCTTGAGTTGTACTCTGGATTTGGGTTGTGTTTTAATTGAACCTGCAATTAACAGGACAAGACTTCTTTTCCCTTTCAACACAATTGCTGTCATGAGTCACAGTTTTGAAGGGTGCTGCACACCTCTAATTGGCAATCACTGAAACTTCAGGGTGCTCAGCATCTCAGAGAAGTGCTCAGCACCTCAAAATCTCTAATAAATAACAAAGAGTTACAGAAGATGTAAAAATCAAGCACTCTCTCTGATCACAGTGTGAAGGCAAGAGAGGTGATACCAACTTCAGAACACACCCCAGGCACTCTGCATGAAAACATGAGATTTTTACTGCTGTACATACAGGAACTAGCCAGGACCCATGTATAAGGTCAGCACTCCAAAAATTGTTCCCCACCAAGGAAAGTTAGTCTCTTACCTTCCAAAACCAGGCAATGCCATTTTGTTTAGGAGGCAGTGAGGAGCCGCGGCTGTAATGACAACCCAGGTGCCAGAACATCTGTGCTCTTCCTTCCCTGGCTTGTTACCACTTTGTCTATGACCTAGGACAAGGGGCAGGAGTGGCTGTCATGATTTCCACCCAGTAAGACTGCAGGCAGCAAGGTCTGGCTGTGCTGAGGGTTTGGATACCAAGAAAATTTCTTCCTTGCTCTTCCCAAGACAGCTGTGTGGGCTGGCATCAAGGCTGCATGAAGCATGAGGGCTCCAGGGACTACTGCAGAACTGGGTTCCTAGTAGCTATCCACTACCCAGTTTTTTTCTAGTTATACATAATGATGGGTTCCCCTGAGAGATAACCTGTGCTGAAGTCTCAACCCCTTCATGCACAAAAGGTATCTTCCACTACAAAATTGACATAGAACACATATTACCAACTCTGCAATTTATAAAGAGCTTTTACAGAGATTATCTTCTGGACCATAAAAGAAGTGCAACTGTTCATTAATAAGAAGGTTCCTTACAGGTATTGTTCTTAAATGCTGAATACAGTCTCAATTGCTATTAGTAACAGCTAAATAAAAGGGTGATGAATTTAAGGAAAATCATTCTGTGCTGAAGATGCTGTCATCCGCTAGAGGGATATTATGAAAGGGGAATACTATAACAGTTAACAGCCTTCTCTCTTGTAGAGGCCTCTCCATGTGTTGCCCTGATGTGGTGGTATATAGTAAAGATTTTCTTCAGAAGTCCTAAGAGTCCAGGTTGTGTCGTGTTCCCCACATATCCTAAACACAACCTTTGCAAGGCTCACAAAATACATAAGATGTCAGTATTGCCCCTCATTTCTTAAGATACAGAGTATACCTTTGACCCAAAGGAAAAAAAAAAAAAAGAAAAAAAAAGAAAAAAAAAAACCCACAAAAAAAAAAACCCCACCAAAAAAAAAAAAACCAACCAAAAAAAAAAAAAAAAAACCCAACAAACTCCAAAAACTCCAAAAACAAACAACTAAACACAAAAGCAAACAAACGAACAAAACCAAAAACAAACCTACAGTAGTGCTAAGAAAAAAAAAAATCACTAAAAAAGGATATTGTAACGTGTTGGTGAAGTTGGGCACCTAGGGGACCCTTGGGGAATATTCTTGGGTATTTTAGATTGAGAAAAGCCCTAGAATCCAACTAATCTGAGCTCTGTATCTTTATCTGTAACTGACACACTGTATTCTCTAAGGAGACTCATGTAATTTCTATTTTTCAGTTTATTTGAGTTTTCTTAAGGAATCAAAGATTATAATTCTGATTTTCTGATTTCTGATATTCTGTCACATAATGGTGACAGATTTTCATGGATTTTCATCCCAAGATTCTGGCATGAAAAACTGTCCTTATTCTGGAAATCATGAAGCTGTTATAATTAACAGGAATGTGAAGTTGATTTTAACATTTCTGTTGCAAGCATCGCTATATTTTATTTTCTTTAAAACTGTGGTTTCAAGAATTAGAAAAATATTATCCCCTGCAACTTTCACTAAAAAATAGGAAGAGAAGCAGATAAAAACAAACAAACAAAAAAAGAATTCTAGCCAATATCATCTTGAGAAAAGCTGACATGCATAATAGATATGTGCAATGCAGGCTCAAAAAATTAAAAACTAAAGTAAAATGTGTGAATTGTGAATGCTTTGGAGGGACATTTTTATGATGAATTTTGAATACTTGAATTTAGCAGTGAGGTCACCCTCCAGCTCCCCCTGCAAATATTCATGTCTAAGATAAATAATGGTACAATTTTTCTCCACAAAGTCATATTTTTGACAGTGCATCATTTTATGTGAGATTTCACCTCTACATGTGTTAATTATATTTGTCCTGGCCCTACAGACATTAATTTCTGGACACATCCTTGCAGCCTCCCAGTAATTAAGAAACCACTGTGCCACTTGATGGACAGAGCTGATGAATTTTTAAAATAAAAAGTAGCAGTTGTTTCTAGTTATGCAGAATAGGTCTGGCATTCTGATCAGAACCAAACAACTGCACCATATAAAACCAGCAATGATTACAGGCAAAATTCATGATTGTCAGAATTAGCCAAAACTCAAAATTCAGTTGGTGGCAAGAGGAAAAGCCCGTTTCTCTGGTACTCAATGGTCTGAGCGACTGGGAGGAAACCAGACTTCATGGACTTATTGTGATGTTGTAGTGCTGTGATGTTTCCTAAGGTAGTGGCTGTAAGACTCATAGAGCCTCACATCCTCAAGCAGAGGGGATCATGGAATCATGCCATCATATTATTGCTGGAAAGGACCTGTGAGGTCATGGAGTTCAACTCTTAACCCAGCACTGCCTGGTCCGCCATTAAACCATGTGTCCAAGAGCAATCCACACATTTTATGAACACCTCCACACACAGTGAGCCCACCACTGCCCTGGGCAGCCAGTTCCAGGGCCTGAACACCCTTTCAGGGAAGATGCTTTTCCCTATATCCTTGTATAAACCTGCCCTTGAGGTGAAACTTGAGACCTTTTTCTCTCCTATCTCTTGCTACCTGGGAGAAAGCATCTGATAACAACCATTTTCCAGGGCCCTCTGGTGTCTACATGGGGTCTCCCAAAAAGATAACTGCTCTTTCCTGCTCACAGAGGACAAAAATAAGATTACAATTACTAAAAGGATTAAGCCAGTTAATGCTATTGATATTGATCCAACAACTGTTCAGGAACCTGGTGTAGTGGAAATTGTCTCTGCCTACGGCAGGGGGTTGTAAAGAGATGGTGTTTAATGTCCCTTCTAAACCAAATCCTTCTATGAATCTATGACATTTACATTTTCTCTCTCAGGGGCAATTTTAAGTTGTGTTGACCAATTTCTCGGTAGATGGAGCTGTCAGTGACCATCATCAAAGTCCTGCAAGTACCCGCATCTTCTTTTATTCCCCTTGAAATCCTGTTGCCACACATTGCTCTCACTGTTGTATTCCCGAGTTGGTTTTGCTAATCATAAGAGTCAATCAGCGTGTTTCAAGTGTTGCTTAGTAGTTACTACAGAGAAACTGTGAAAGTACACATTTGGCCTTGAAAACAATATTTCAGGGGCCAGAAGGCATTTAATTCACATCATGTTGCAAGGGCACCACATGTTTTGACAGGCCCTAAGAGAGGTAATTCAACGAGCATCACTTTAATGATATATGATTTAGACAGCTATTTTTTCTTTTTGTCCTCTCTGTGACCCTGCTCATTCCCCCTTTCTTTTCAGCGCTGCTGCAGACTCACTGTCACAAAGATGTCATATTTGCAGCAAATTATGTCCTTACTCACAAAATAATAAGCCAAAGGCAGAATTAAATGTGCAGACTATTGCACAGTTTGCAAATGGAGGTAAAGGAAATTTATTTAATTCTCTAATTCTGATGCTTGTCCAAAACATAGGTTTGATATGTAGGCCTGGGCTTATTCCTGCCAAATGCCCATCGAAATCAAGGGAGTTCCAAAGGAGGAAATTTTTTTCAGTACCAGTAGATATTTAAGAGAGCAGAATAATTTGGGTTATCGCTTAAAATTTGTTGAAACTATGAACCAGATGGACAGGTAGACCATGTATTGAAACGTAAGGAGAGATTGCTGTTTCCCCTTATAATTCTTGCCTTATCTCACCACTGAAAGCCAGAATGGAAGTCTGAGAGACACTGTGCAAGAATAGAATAAAGAGGGATATCTTTATCCTAGAAAACTTCAAATCTGACCAGCAATAAATGAGGTATTTGTTTTATCCGCCTGAAATCCAAACTGGGGTTCCCTGTCCCAACACATGGTGTCATTCAAGGCATAAAAGACCTGAGAGTTGTGAAAAAAAATCAGTGCAGAAAGTTTTGAATCTTTTCTGGAGACCTATGGACTCAGTGTTGAAACAACTGGGTTTCCTATCCTTCTGCAACTCACTTTTGATGTAGAAAGTATTATTTAACCTGAACAAACACCCTGAATCTAGTCCCAGAGTAGAGGCTGGATCCATCACATTATTACAATCCTGCAAAGAATCAATGCTTCTGTGGAAGCAAATCAAGAGGCATGGAAATGCCATGCTAAATAATATCATTATTATTTACTAGACTTATGAAAGTGTCAGGCTGCAGCATATCTAGCACATCTACTGAAACGTTACAACAGAGAACCTTATAGATTGTATCCTCAGGTTGACTGGTGTTTTCCTTCTTCTCTCAAATATTTATTGAAATTAAAGATGCAATGCTTATGGAAACCCACATTATTCTCCATTACAATTGAAGAGAGAGTTTGGGTTACTTTCACCTTGATATTGTATACATTCCCAAGACTTAAGTCACACATTTCTCATAAGTTTCTGGATAAATAATTTTAAGAAGATAGAGTTAAAGCTGATTTGTTTTGGAATTGGGGGGTTTTTTGGACATTATTTTTCTTGTTTGGTTGGTCGTTGAGGGGGTTGGGTTGGTTGCTGTTGGGGTTTTTTTTGGTTGTTGGTTTTTATGGAGTTTTTATTTGTTTTATGGTTGGGTTCTCTTTGTAATTTCTCTGCATATTCCACTTACATTAGCAGTTTACCTTTGTAGCACAGAGGTGCTACATCTGAATGATTTTGAACATTTATGATTTGAGTGGTTTCTTATTAATAATTTTAAGCTCACCACTATTTGAGGCTTTTTAGTTCATATTGGCTTGGCTGGTACACAAAGATATTGGTAAAACGGCAGGAGGTAAATATGATCATCAGTGAAAAGAGAGTTATAGAATCATAGAATATGTTGCGTTGGAAGAGACCCTCCTTGATGAGCTTTACAAAGGACAGACAAGAAAATGGGGTTTGCAGTTCGTTGTGTTCCACGTCTGTGCTTCTCATCCTTGTCCAAATTTAACTGTCAAAATTCTTCCTTCTCGGTATGGCCACTGCTAGTCCTGCTAATCAAGGGTGATAAGTCACTGCAGTAGAATCAGAGAAAGTTTTGGGTTGGAAGGAATCTTAAAAGACATTTCAACCCCTGGTCATAGGCAGGGACACCTTCTACTAGACCAGGTTGCTCAAGGCCCCATCCAGTCTGGCCTTGACACTTTCAGGGAAGGGGCATCAATGGGCAGGAGAAAGATCCTTCGTGGAAGACACGAATTATCCTGTGGAAAATTTTGGTGAAAACCTCAGCCAAGCTTTGCTGACAAAGAGGGTGACTATAGGCCTTACAATTAAGACCAGTGTTTCAGTGCCTGGCAGAACTTTCAAAATTTGTATCAGTAGGTACGTATGGTAATTCCTGCATCCTCATTCCTGGATATAGAAGATTGCAACAGGCTTAGGTAGCATTGCCTCATCTCTCCCTAAGCAATTGCAAGTGAGATTTCTAAGCCCCACCGACTGTGCCAAATAGCTCCCCCTTACTGATGAAGGGAGTCTACACTGAAAGACACCTGGATCAAAGAAATTCCTGTTATTTTGTCATGGAATCATGATACCACAGACCAATAGAAACACAGAGCCATAGAATCATAGAACCATAGGATCACAGAACCACAAAACCATAGAATCATAGAATCACAGAACTATAGAATACGCCGAGTTGGAAGGGGACCAACCATGATCCAAAGCAACTTCTGGCCCTTCACAGGACACTCCAACAATCTCACCATGAGTCTGAGGGCATTGTCCAAATGCTTCTTGATTTCAGACAATTGTGCTGTGACCACTGCCCTGGGGAGCGTGTTCCAGTGCCCAAACACCCTCTGGGTGAAAAATCTTTTTCTGATGTCCAACCTAAATCTCCCCTGACTCAGCTTCAGGCCACTTCCTTGAGTCCCATCATTGGTCATCTCAGAGCAGAGATCAGTGCCTGCCCCTCCTCTTCACTTCATGAGGATGTTGAAGACCACCATGGGGTCTCAGTCTCTCCTTCTCCAGCTGAACAAACCAAGTACCTTCAGCTGCTCCACATAAGGCTTCCCCTCAAGGACCTTCACCATTCCTTTTGCCCCTCCTTTGGAGTGTCCCTAATGGCTTAATGCTTCTTTTATATTGGAATACCCAAAGCTGCTCACAGTGTTCAAGGTGAGGCTGCCCCAGCTCAGAGCAGAGCAGGACAATCCCCTCCCTTGCCCAGCTGGTGATGCTGGGCCTGATGCCCCCAGGAAAGGATGTCCCTCCTGGCTCCAGGGCACTGCTGGCTCACGTTCAACCACTGACCAAGACTCCCAGGTCCCTTTCCCTGATGCTGCTCTCCAGCACCTCATTCCCCAGTCTGTCCATCCATCCAGGGTGCCACATCCCAGATGCAGAATCCAGCACTTGCCCTTGTTGAACTTCATATGATTGGTGATTTTCCAACCCTCTCATTTGTCTAGGTCTCTGTAGGGTCTCTCTAGCCCAAGGGAATTGCCAGCTCCTTCAATTTATTATTGCTGGCAAACTTACTTATTATTCCTTCCAGTCATACATCCAATTTGTTCATGAAGATGTTGAAGAGAACTGGACAAAGGCTGGAACCCTCTGGAACCCCTCTAGTGGGAGTTCACTAGTCTGATGTCACCACATTCTCTGTCACTTCTTGTACCCTGCCCATGAGCCAGCTGCTCACCCATTGTATGATGTGTTTATCCAGCTGTGAGATGGGCATTTTTTCCAGAAGGACACTGGGAGTGACAGTATCAAAAGTTTTGTGGAAGTCCAAAATGGTGACATCTGTGGGTTTTCCTAGATCAGCTAGGTGGCTTACTTTGTTGTAGAAGGAATTCTGGTTTAACAAGCAGGACTTTCCCCACGTGAAGCTGTGTTGGTTGTCATCAATGATTCTCTTGCCCTCCAGCTGTTTTTCAATATCTCGCAGAAAAACCCTGAAATAATTTAGATGAATCTTATTTCTTATCTAAAAGTCTTCCAAGTTAGTTATTTGCTAGACATATCTCCAGAGAAAAGTTCTCACATGTGAAACTCCTTGATTTAGAATGGTAAAAAGAGCCCCTTTGCCTTCTAGCTGGCGCTGGAGGAGCTGTTGCTACTCTGGAGGTGACTGCATCACTCCCTTTCACATAAAGAGGTCTAGAAACCCAAAAGACCTCTAAACTCTTAGCCTTATTATTTCTAACAGGACGATGTAAGGAAAAATAGCTGTTATTTTTACTCTTTCAAGAGTAGCCGTGTGTCCTAGAGTGAATTTATGATGCTTGTATCCCCAATCGTCTGTTCTATATATTGTGTTCTGTACCTTTAAGACTGATTCTCAGAGCAAAATAGGGAAAGAAGAAGCACACAGTTTGTTTTGGAAAACTATTTTACTCCTCGACATTCTTCTCCTGGATGGTGTGTTCAGCTAAAACTCAGACAGACTGCTGCAGGACAGAGATCTCTTGTGCTTTTTAGTTAGTTTTAGCTAGCTAGGGCAGAGAAATTCACTGGACAGTTTTTTTTCTCTTTTTTCCTTTTTCTTGGGACAGTTTAAACCTGCTCTGGACTGAAAAACCAGAGGAGAACTGAGGGATCACCCCTGTGCCCTCCAGGGCCCAGGATGGCATTTTTCTCCAGCACCGGAGGAACTGATGAGAGACTGAGAGAGACAAACTGCACCCACAGCCAGGACTTTTCTCAGTTTGCCATCTCACTTCAACGAAAGGTTTTATTGTTTTGTATTATGCATCCTGTGTGCTCGTGGGCATTTTGTTTGTTAAATAAATAGCTTTTTCCACTTTTCTCCAAGGAAGTTTTTTTTCGGACCTGTTGTGGAGGAGGGGCCGTTTGGGTTTGCTTTTCCAGGGGAACACCATTCAGAGGTTTCCTCCCAAAATTTGCTGTAAACCAGGACACCATGCTAGCAGACATTCCTAGGCTTGTGTTCAGCAGTGTGAAGATCAGTTTCAGCTAAGAAGTGATGGAAACAGTGATTGCCCCTACTTGTTCTCCTTGGGCAAGGATCATATCTGCGTCCTATTTTTCTGTTATCTATAGTGCCTACAGCAGTGTAGGATCTATGGTGTATGAAATCCAAATTAGGTATCTGGAAGATACAGTCTCAATACAGACTTCAAGAGGGCAGAAGGCAATGATCTTAACACAGATAGGCTTGTTTGGTCACAAGGAATGTTGTAGATTAACTATGGAAATTATACAGTTACTATCAGATTTCTGCTTCATGTTTCAATTTTGTTTTCTAATGCTTATTCAGAGAGTAATTAAGAAAGCTGGGGCTCAACACAGTCAATTTTCTTGCTGGGAAAATACTATGGACAATTCAAATCATTTTATAATCACCCACATCAGTTTCTGAGAGTAAATAAGTAACAAGAAAGAACTGAGTTGTGTGACAATACCCAAGACATAGGCTGTGGGACAGAGGGAAGCAGCTGTTATTCATAACTCATGAGTTTCACCCACAGGAAAGGGTATGAGGTTGTTCCTCTTCATGTCCTCAGGTCATTAGAGATGAAAAAGGTGTTGGAGACCATAGAAAGATGTTTGTCTTCTGGAGGTGGAGACAGTCTACTTCTGCCCTTCTACAGATTTTTCCCCAGTGAAAGCAGCAGAGGCTCTATCAGTGCTCTGTTAGACAACCTGTTGCAACTGTGGGTTTTTTTCAGAACCTTTCCTCAGGAGCAAAAGAAATTGAAGAAAATTAAGGACAATTATTATCTCTATAAAATTTTAATTATCCTTATGTACTGTGCTCCTTCATGTAACCTTCTCAGCCTTGATTACAATTTTAAATCTTTTTCCCTGATACTCATATCTTCACTGACCTCTGAAAACATGATGTACTTATCCACACTTAAAATAAGCTTTAAAACATGATGTACTTATCCACACTTAAAATAAGCTTTAAAGTGTCTGGGGAGTACTGGGACATTAGACCCAGACCCTTCTGCTGGGACAGATTAGGACTTTGATGGCATCAAGGCAATTAATAGTTTCAATATCTGGATTCAAAACACTCTTGGTTGCATATCAGTTCATGGGATAATCACTGTAGGGACCAGGACAATAAAACCTTATTGTCTGTGGAAGTCAAATTAATGATGCAAAAGGTACTGACAATAGTGATTACATCACTGTTGGTACAATTCTGTACAGTTAGACTAAGACCAAATCAAAGGCACCTCATATTCACCAATTCTAACAAGGATCGGGGTTTTTTTTAATATCTGTTTTTTTATGCAAGGAATACATATTAAATGGCCGTGGCAGTACATCAAAATTCATTTTCTTTCCCCAACTGTTTAAAAAAATTATGACTTTCCTTTTTTTCCTTCTCATAATTAATTTCATGCAAATTCCATGGACAGGATAGTAAGTAGATGTTTATGGTCTACAAATTTAATTTTAAAAAACTAGGCAGTGTCTTTTTGACAACTAAAACCAAAATATAAAAACAAACAAAAATATCATTAGCATGTTCAACAAGCAGAGAGAATGGAAAACTTAATTTTTATTGCTGCAATTTGTACTGTTATCACTGTTATTTATATGACTATAGAGGATAGTAGTGGTCAAACCAGCCTTTGGATGGAGGTGTGTATTGGGTACTGCACAAGTTTAAATGAGGCATAGTACTGGTCTTAGAGTTTTTTTTTGTCTAAAGAAAGAAGACAGATGATAGCAACAGCAAGGTGTTTTTAATATAATTTTGCAGGTATAAAGAGAGAACAAACTGCAATAGAAAAACAAGGTTATTTTGGCAATACATCTCTAATTTTATAATGACTTAAAAACCACCATATTCTTAATTTAAAATTAATTTTAAGTGCCATGAGATTTTGATGATATGATTATGGGGTGTTTTGTTTGTTTGTTTGTTTGTTTTTTGTTTTTTGTTTGTTTGTTTTCATTGTGTCTATGTGCATGGGAATACTGGAAAAATCTGAAAGACATTTTCAGTTTCTTAGATATATTTGAATTCATCAGAGTGGAACCTCCTCTGGATGTAAACATTAACAAGAATATTAAATATCTATCAAAAAATATGGTCAAAGTTTGGCCTCAAATGGTTATATTTTAATATTTTCGTTTTGTCAGGAAACAATGCTACTACATTTTTTGATAACACAACATTTGCTACATTTTTTCTTTACTATTTACATTTTTAACCTACTATAGCCTTCCTTATCAGTCTTTCCTAATTGCATTTGCAATATTAGCAGGTCACAAAACTTTGAAAATGCCACTTATTGCACCAACCAGGAGTTCGGTGCAACACTATTAGTAAGAGCAACCTAAGCAATCTTAAGGCATACATACTGCCTACAGTGAAGAAAATTACATCAGACAGAAGCTCTTATTGTTCCTATGACCATGAATTATGTAAAAGCCAAGAGTGCATTTGAGGCTAGGCAGGATGCAGTTTGAATGTTCTTAACTAAAAATAAAAATGATTCACATGTTTATGAAGGGCATAACACAAATCATTCACTTTTCTGCAGTTATAGGGAGCAAGAGCTGATGATCCATGTCACCTTCAGTCCCGTGCTGATGTGGATTGGAAAGCGTGAGTGAAAAGAAATTGGGTCTCCTCTGCTACTGGAGAGTGTGCCAGCCTTTGGTTCCGGGTAAAAGGTGGGACAAAACTTCCACCTCATCTTCTTGTTTCACTGCCTTGAAAAGAGGGACATCCACCTTCTCTATTATTCTATTTCTACTCTGTTTATATATACAGAGTAAAAGCTCAGTTATTGAATTGATATGACTTTCAATTGATGGAAATGAGAATTCAACTTTTAGAGTATCTGAAAATAACACTTAGAACATTTCTAATTTCATTTGAGAACGTTTTCAAATCAGAAGAAAGACAGATAAACATATGCTGACACTTCTATTGGTTGCAAAACTGCTGCTGCCGAAGTTTAAAGCCTCTGTAAACTTTATTTCCTCACTACATACCTTAATTTTTAAATGAGAAAATAGCAGGCCTCTCCTCTCCTCTCCTCTCCTCTCCTCTCCTCTCCACTCTTCTCCTCATATTTTTAACAGTTAAGGGAAATAAAAAACAGTTTGTTGACTTTTCATCTACATGGCAGACCCAATGAAACATTCTTTATTTTCACTTAGTCAGAGGATAGATGGAAAGTGCCATCTATGATATAATAACTGATGAAAGTGATGCTGCCTCAGAAGTGTAGCAACATATTCTTTCAAACTGATTTTTCCTTTTTTTTTTTCTTTTTTTTTGTTAACAAGTGATACGTGGTAGTGCCAATTAATTTAGGCTGATTTTAGAAAAAAATTTACATTACTAGGAAAAAACCCAACTTGAAAAAATCAAGGTAAAATATACTTAAATTTACTGTGTTTGAAAAAGAAAAACCAAACATTTTGATCAAACTTAAATGGAACAGAAAACCATTTTCACGAAAAAGAAAATATATTATCTGGTTGAGCATATTTTGATATCTTTGCTTCCTTAAAATCATGACACTTGAACAATAAATCTCTAAANTTTCATTGTGTCTATGTGCATGGGAATACTGGAAAAATCTGAAAGACATTTTCAGTTTCTTAGATATATTTGAATTCATCAGAGTGGAACCTCCACTGGATGTAAACATTAACAAGAATATTAAATATCTATCAAAAAATATGGTCAAAGTTTGGCCTCAAATGGTTATATTTTAATATTTTCGTTTTGTCAGGAAACAATGCTACTACATTTTTTGATAACACAACATTTGCTACATTTTTTCTTTACTATTTACATTTTTAACCTACTATAGCCTTCCTTATCAGTCTTTCCTAATTGCATTTGCAATATTAGCAGGTCACAAAACTTTGAAAATGCCACTTATTGCACCAACCAGGAGTTCGGTGCAACACTATTAGTAAGAGCAACCTAAGCAATCTTAAGGCATACATACTGCCTACAGTGAAGAAAATTACATCAGACAGAAGCTCTTATTGTTCCTATGACCATGAATTATGTAAAAGCCAAGAGTGCATTTGAGGCTAGGCAGGATGCAGTTTGAATGTTCTTAACTAAAAATAAAAATGATTCACATGTTTATGAAGGGCATAACACAAATCATTCACTTTTCTGCAGTTATAGGGAGCAAGAGCTGATGATCCATGTCACCTTCAGTCCCGTGCTGATGTGGATTGGAAAGCGTGAGTGAAAAGAAATTGGGTCTCCTCTGCTACTGGAGAGTGTGCCAGCCTTTGGTTCCGGGTAAAAGGTGGGACAAAACTTCCACCTCATCTTCTTGTTTCACTGCCTTGAAAAGAGGGACATCCACCTTCTCTATTATTCTATTTCTACTCTGTTTATATATACAGAGTAAAAGCTCAGTTATTGAATTGATATGACTTTCAATTGATGGAAATGAGAATTCAACTTTTAGAGTATCTGAAAATAACACTTAGAACATTTCTAATTTCATTTGAGAACGTTTTCAAATCAGAAGAAAGACAGATAAACATATGCTGACACTTCTATTGGTTGCAAAACTGCTGCTGCCGAAGTTTAAAGCCTCTGTAAACTTTATTTCCTCACTACATACCTTAATTTTTAAATGAGAAAATAGCAGGCCTCTCCTCTCCTCTCCTCTCCNCAAGTGATACGTGGTAGTGCCAATTAATTTAGGCTGATTTTAGAAAAAAATTTACATTACTAGGAAAAAACCCAACTTGAAAAAATCAAGGTAAAATATACTTAAATTTACTGTGTTTGAAAAAGAAAAACCAAACATTTTGATCAAACTTAAATGGAACAGAAAACCATTTTCACGAAAAAGAAAATATATTATCTGGTTGAGCATATTTTGATATCTTTGCTTCCTTAAAATCATGACACTTGAACAATAAATCTCTAAATAAGAATCTATATTCTTATTTATGTTTTGAATTGGTGGCATTTATGTATGTAAGTACATCACATGAGCGTACAAAACAATGGGAAATTTACTTGCCATTCTTGCATTTTTGGAATTGCACTATTTCTTGTATACTGCTTTCGCAGGGGTCAAAATCTTGTAGGTTTACTTGGCTATGTGATCCACAGAAGATCTCTAAATGTTAAAGCCCTAATTCTCAGCAAGAGAGAGGATAAAAGACATAGAAATATCTCTATAGATTTTATGCATTTATGAAGAAATTACATATTTTAAAACTTTATCAAGGAAAATCCAAGTTTCTATGCAAGTCTTGATATTTAAAATGGGGAATAATTATTTATTGAAAACATAACTATCCTTAATAAAAAACTAGTTCTTTCTTGAATATTATTGACTTAAACCAAGTTTATAGAACTTCAATTCCTTCCCTCCACAGGTTTTCTTTTTAAAATATGAAGGGAATGTGGCAGTCAAAAGGAAGATATTCCTAAAATAAATCCCAAGTTTTATTATTTCATGGCTGATCCCTCGGACAGCAGTGGCAAATGTTGCAGAATCAGAATAAATGGAACCGTGTCAGTTCCTACCATCAAAAGATCTGGTTCAGCTTGTCTTCACATCTTCACTCACTTGTCCAGGATTGCTTTTAAGAGTCTGAACTGTCTCAGTGCTGGAAGTACTGCAGGGAGCTGTGGTGTAAGTTGACCAAGTTATGGATTTCCACTGAAATATGGTGCTTGAGGGGGGAAACAGACTCTTCCACAAAAGAGGAGCCTTCAATGAGTGCATTGAAACTGCTGCAGACCCACTGCAGGAGTGCCAGAGAGACCTCTGAGCCAGGACCCTGTATCCGTGCAGGGGACTGCAAAATCCATGCTATGCAAATAGCCACAGAACCCTTGTGATTTACATTTGCTGTATATTTTCCTCCTGCTCAGTATCAAAGATGCATTTTAAAAAGCAGCAGAAGACCCTTAATCAAGGCTTTTAATAGCAGACAACACACATCACTTGCAACTGTCCTCCAGGGAGCAAAGGTATTCTTTCAAAGGACTAAAGTACATCTCCTTCTCCAGTTTCAACCCACAATTTCTCTGCTAACACAGCAAGAGTATCTCAGGGGAAATGGATAAATATTGCAGTATGCAGTGGGCAACTTAAAATGAAGTGTTGAGTGAGGTTCTCTATTTGTTTTTTTTCAGATAATTATGTATATTTAGTAGAGCCTACCAAAAGCAAGGTTTCCATTCTGATATTTGGTATACTCTAGTTTTCCTTACCTACAGAGAATGTGGGGATTAAAATTTCCTGTATAATCTTATATATATAGTCTGAACATATAGACATCACTTTTCCCTTCAACAGGTAGTAAATGAAAGTTGAATGGAAAAGGGGAAGAGACAGCATTTGCCAACTACATAGGCTTAATTATTATGCCATTACTGTGTTCTGAGACCAGGTAAACTTTAGCTCATCAACATAAAGACACATTAGCCTTTGGATTGCAGAATAAAGCTGCTGCAATATTGTGAAGGATTTCTGACTTAGAGTGAGTTACATGGTAGCTGGAACGCATCTATCAAATTCTATTTCTTATCATGAAATTTAAACTTATGCCATTTGTTTATCCATATTGCAGTGTGTGAAGAGAAGATGAGTGAGTGTTATTTGCTCTGCACAGCCCCATGGTGGGATATCCAAGGTAATAATGTGGAAAGTCAGTGCTCTTCTGGGGATTATTTTTGTCAACCAAATAGCAGTTCATGTAAGGTAAATTGTTCCTCTTCACTTTGTGCTGAGTTAGAAAGCTGTTACTTTTGAAGACAGTGCCATAAAATCTAAATATCAGGGGCTTCCTTTGCATTGTGATTCATAACTCAAGTAACAGCATCATTAAAAACAAGTGAAATAGTTATCCTGCTCAAATGCAAAGTCCAGAAACATGAATTATATCTGAAATATGTTTATGAAACATCAATGAAAATATCTGACTGGCTTTATGGAAGATGGAGGGCACGGGAGATGGGCACATTATTGTTGTCTATTGCAGCCTTGCAGAAGCTGTTGAGAGGTTAACATAGCAAGAGCTGATGGGGCAGTATCAGGCAAGCTGATGAGTTACTCCTAAATTTTGAGTTGATCATGAATAATCTGGAACAGATATTCTGCTGTTGCCTGAAGCAGTATGTAAAGCAGGCACTTCATCAGGCTAAAGCCTTTCTACTGAGGTCACCATGTAAACAGCTAATGAAGCAGAAACACCCCAAGGATTCATTGACTGAGCACATTTAGATGTGTTCTGTATAACTGTTCAATTGGAAGCAGTGAAATTACCTCTATGATGCTTTACAGAAACTGTGGACATTGTACTCCTCCAGCAATAAATGGGGTATTCATAATTAATTCCTTATTTTCTAAGTTGGTGTAACAGTTTGAGTATAACTTTTATTAATCATTGCAAAGTTAAAAGGAGAGGAAAAAGCCTAGAGGTCATAAACTACTTCACACAATTTAGAGTGCAGTAAGAAGTTATTGCTGTGCTAGTGCCAGTTAATGTATCTGCTATTTTCCATCGGGTTAACTTTTTTTTTGTCCCAGGAATTGCCTCGTAACCAGACACTACAAAATCCTACATCACTGTGATAGAACTTAACACAAAGATCGTTTGAGATAAAATTCATGATCCTGCAAATGGATATTGTCTTGCAATATTCTGCAAAGTCACAAGTATCACCGGAGGTAGCACAGCATTTTCTGAGTCATGGGAGCATCTTCTTTAAACATGGAAGTATTTCCTGGGTTGTAAAGTCTAATAAATCCTCTATGACATCTCCTCCAAAGAGTTCTACTATGGTCAGCTAAAGAGTAAAAGTGCTAAAGCCTTCCTGGTACTGATTTGTATTTATAAAAATTGCCCCATGAACCCTCAGGTTGGCAATGAACCACTTTTCTTCACCATTTTCTCTCTGTTACAGAAATAGAAACACACGTGCCGTAAGAGTAGCTCTTTAGGAATAAATGCCAGATGTGGAGATTTTAGGACCAGAAGGAGCTATTATGACTTCTGTGTAACAAGACATTGGTTTCTTACAAAGTGTCAAGTCCTTAACTTGACTGTGCTAAAAACATACGTTATGCACGTAATTCATCTTCCAGTGCAGAGTGTGTGAACTGTTTCAGTGCCTTTATCACTTCTATTGCTCTTCCTGGGAATACACCTAGGGATCAATCCTCACACTCAATTCATCTGCCAGATTCCTCATGGAGGCTGGGGGATTTTGTTCCTGTCCTCCTTCACTCATGATTGCTTCCTCAATGTACATTATTACATCAGCAGCTTCTTTGAGCTTCTCCTATTTAAGTGATGACAAAAGTCTTGATGTGCTCCTTCATGAGTAAAAGACAGCTCTTCCCACATGGCATATGCATTTTACACATAAAAAAGGTTTTTTTTAAAAAAGTAAAAAAAAAAAAAAACCCAACAAAACAAACAAAACAACTAAAAGCATCCTTTATCATTAGGCCAGTGCCTTTGAAATCTGTGATATGTGTTGGAATAGGTAAAGCTTCATGGAGACAACAGTGAAGAGTGGCATTTTCATATTTTAGCAATGACATCCAGCAGATAAGTACTGTGTAACTCTTAGTGGGATGGAAGCTGCAATGAATAATGTGTGGCTAATGTGTTTAAAGGAATCCTGCTATTCCAGTTTGACTATACATGACTGTACTCATGCTGTACAATAGCTACTGTGCCATACGAGATGTTTCAAAAACTGGTCAATTCTTCTCAGTAACATGAAGTTGATAGCCTTGTAATGAAGGCTCTAAATGTCTAATAGGTAGGACTTCCTACTAAATTAGGCAATATTATTAAGATGTAAGTGTATTGACACTTGGCATGCTCCAGCATTAGTAAAAGGTGACATGAACATTGATTATGAATCAGTTCCCTACGGAAATTGTAATTCTTGTAGAATGCTACTTTAATGTGTGTGCCTGTATTGATATTTATACATGTATATAAATGCAAATGTGTACATACACACGCACCATATTCATATTGCTCAGATGCAAAATATGATACAGAAAAATCTCCCTGTACTTAAGTGTCTCATGAACACTTCGAGACAAGGGGCAGAAGATTCATTCAGGTCTGGTTAGTCAGCATCTCACTATCCAGCTAGTGTCATAAGAGAAATGTGTTTCATCTGTTGATTTCAGGAATGGGAAGGTTTTGATCCATCTGTCACACAATTCCCCCCATTTCTATTTAGAGAAATATGCAATCTGTTCCATTAATAAAATGTCGCAAGTTGTTTCCTCCTTCCATGCAGCTCTAAACCCACTTGACAGGTGGATATTTTGACCTGTACATGGTGCAAGGCATTGAGTCATTTTAGTAAGTGTATGTCTCTACAAAGAAAAGAAAAGAAAGATAGACACTAATTAAAACCTGAATAAGTCATCTGGAAGACTGGTAGCACACTCTGGCATTTGTTAATACAATACAAAAGTCACTAATTATAGTAGTATTGTTAGTACCATTGAAGTGATAACAGCCTGTCAGAGGAGCCATTATAAACCACTATATTCAGGTGTTCACAGCGACAACCATAAAAATTGAAGCAAAGCTGAAATTTGGCATGCATCACCTTGGTTTAGAGTAATTTTTTTTTCCTTTAACAAACTGGTTGGGGGTTGTGCAGCTTGTGGCTGCATATATTTTATCTAACTTTGATGTTTTAAAACCTTACTTTCAAAACCACTTATAAAGAAAGCTGTTTGTTTATTCCTAAAGTAAATACTTAGGGATTAAAAAGATGCCAGTTTAAATCATGTTTCTTCTCTTTACTGTGATCCTAGCCATATATATTCCATTTTGATCACATAATTAAGTATATGTATAACTCCAAGAGCTGAGATAATAACCAGATGCAGAATATTTTTCTGCATCTGGTTATTAATTTTTCCATTCTTCAGGGTCTGTCTTCAAAACTTCACTTAAGAGACCATGGAAGAAAACAATGCCTCCTTTTCTTGGCTCATTTTTATCTTTGTAAAATATCATCTATTTGGGGTAGGAGTTGTTCTTCACTGATGTTTATACAGTGCCTGTCCCAATGGGATTTTAAACCTCAGTCAGGTAAAGAATAATGGGAATGCAAATACCATAGAAGAGAATGTTTGCAAATATTCCTCCTAGGGGTGGTTTTTAGGGTTTTACAGGAAATCAGTTACTCCTGTAAATTTGCTAAAATGGGCCAATTCAACAACAGCTGGAAAAATTAGAGATCCCAGCCCTCAGTTTCCTGTGGCACGCTAGTTCATAGACTTAATCAAAGAAAACTGTTTATATGCTATACCTACATTAGTACAGTTAGATCCCATAAATTATGCAGGACACCATTAATAAGTTTCATATGCGTCAGATGACAATGTCCTTATTCCAGCAGCAGTGTCTGATTAATTTCACAGCAATTACTGCAGAGCTGACATTGCCAGAGATGGGGGATTACCTGTGTGTCCCTTGATGCAAGCAGTCATTAATATGATGCCACAAGGATTTGGGATAACAAATCAACCCACCCAGAACAGATCTAAACTCATTAAAGTTTAAAAGTTGTATGTGTTCAATCTTTATTTTAAAAAATAAACACAGGGAGAATTTGCCTGATAATAGTACCTTGTGTTTCTTTCATCCAAATAAATCTACTTGTAGCAGCAATGCAAGAAATAACAAGGTGACTTAATAAGATGCAGCAGGTAAATATAAGACACTTGACATCAGGACATTTTCTTCAACATTTTCTTCATTTATTCCTCTTCCCTACTTCCTTCTCTTCACACAAATACAGAGAAGAAGATCTATCACACATTACTCCAAAATCCAGAGTCAACTAAGGCTTGGCCAGGCTTGTTATGCCTAAGCCATCTTTGTTATCCACAACTTTTATAGTATCTTGGTTCTTAGCCTAAATAGCATAGACTGGCTTGCATCCATGCAATGACAAGCCTGTAGGATCTGAAGGGTGGTGCTGTGTTTCATGTCTGCATTTGCTATCTGAGGGAGTTAACTGGTTCATTATAGAAGAAATCCATTGTGAATTTATTTAGGGAACACATTTGGGTATGGAAAATCAAGTGTCTTCCCTGCTGGTCTTTGTGGGACCCTACTGTGAAATTCAAAAGAGCACATGATGGAAATACAGAGTGAAAGATGTAAGAAAATAAATATGAAAAAGATAAGAAATTTCCTGGAAACAAAAAACAAAATAGTAAACAAAAAACAACCAACCAACAAACAAACAAAACCACAAGAAAAACCCAAATAAATGACAAAAACAAAACAAAACAAACAATCAAACAAACAAGTGTTTGTCCTGACAATGCTTATATTCCCAGCTGAATAACCTAAATGAGGATATCACTCACTGGCAACTGCTTGCATGGGAAATGGATAGTGAGATACCTCTGTATGGCAACTTAGTTCTTCAGTGAAATTACTCATATTCTGAGAGCATTTATTTCATAGAATCATGGAATAGTTTGGGTTGGAAGTGACACTAAAGCTTATCAAATCCCAACCGCATGCCATGGGCAGGGACACCTTCCACTATCCCAGCTTGCTCCAAGCCCCATCCAGCCTGTCCTGGAACACTGTCCTGCCCCTCATATTCCAGGGATGGGACAGCCACAGCCTCTCTGGACAACTTGTGCTAGGGACTCATCGCCCTCTGAGGGAAGAATTTCTTCCTAAAATCTGCTAAAAATCTTTTCTTTTTCACTTTTAAACTGTTCATTTTGTCCCATCATTATGTGCTTATGTAAAAAGTTACCCTCCATCTTTTATAAGTCATCTTTAGGAACTGGAAGAGGCTTTAAGGTCTCCCTGGAGCCTTCTCTTCTTCAGGCCAAAAAGCCCCATCTCTCTCAGCCTGTCTCCAGTAGCTTCATTCCTTGGAACATCTCTGTGGCCTCCTTGGGGCTTACTCCAACAGGTTCGTGTCTTTTTTGAGCTGAGAACCCCACACCTAATTTTCCTGCATAACTAAATTCTGCATTAGCAATAAATTAAGTGAGGTGACTTCAGGTTAATGATTTGACATTTTTATCTTCCCAGTTCATTAAGCATCTGCATGAGCCACCTTTTATTGTGCAATCATGGATTGTTAGGCTGGTTTGTGTAACCAGTCTCTTCCTTTGCACCAGCCAACAGGTACTACCAAGGGCCTTTCCATTATGGCTCCTCTGTGGACAAGAAGGATTTAAACTCATCTACTACCTTATTGCAGCAGTTAAAAGAAAAAACTTATCTCTATTTGACTACACATACAGACTCACATCAGTCTTGTAATTTGAGTCCATGAAGCTCTTGGATATCACTGCCTTTGTCCATCTTTCAGGGACAGTGAAATAATATAATTTCCAGAGAAGCATAAGAGCATTTGAGCAGTAACTCTCTTCCTTCAGGGTTCTTTTAATGCATGCAACCGACTTAATGAGGAAACACAAATGTGTTGAGGTGTTAGCAGCTGCTACCTGATGGAATATCAGGAAGGCTGTGCTAAACATTCATTAGATGCTGAGTTTTTAATTTTTTCTCTCTGTGGTTTTTAAGATAAGTTCTCTTAAATCTCAGTGTTCATGATGTTGTTCCTGGCCTTGGCTCCATTTTAAAAATCATTTTATTATTCTTTATATATTAATAACTGCAAGTCCTCAAGCATTTTAAAGGTTTGGAGTGGAACTGAATCAGGAAGCAAGGTTTCGGAAGAGTTCATTGAAATAAAGAGAAGCCTATCTCAAAAATAAATGCTGCATTCTTGCAGTGTTGGTGTGGACACAGAAAATCTGAGGCAACATCTGGCTTATAGTCCACCAGGAATTCTGTGGCAGGGGCAAAGACATTGGATCCTGGTCTCACTCAATCAATTTTCCACAAACTGAGTATAAGAAGCCAAGGTGTCCTTTAGTGTGCTAGAAAATTGCCCATTTCACAAACACAGGTTACATAACACCTATTTTCAAATTGTTCACTCCAAAAAACACTATCACACAAAATTGCATTCATAAGCCCTGAGCTTATAGAGAAGTAGCCAGCAGCACTGACTCTTCCCTCGGCAGTTTTAATAGAAGGCAGAGTTAAGCACAAACAAAACAGAGAACAAACAAGCCTGAAGAGCCTCAAGTTGAAAGCATCCTAAGTTGCTAGTAATGTTTGTCAAGGATATCAGAGATGCTGAAAGACAAGGATCTGCCCTGAAAAAAGACTCCTTACCCAACACACTCTACACCAGTTCACTAATGCTTAATCCATCCTCTTGTTTTTGCTTTTACCTTCATGCTTGTTTTGTACTTTATAACATGTTTGCCAAAACCTAGGAAACCTGAAGCATGCACTCCTCTGAGAAGGGGATGTGTGAAGCTGCTGAGTGTCATTTACCTCCACAGAGCACCTCTGCGTGTCCTGAGAAGTGCTGTACTCTGCAAACTCTGCACTTTTGGCTCTCCATGTCTATATCATGTTCATGGCTGTTTTCTCTATGGTATTTTGAAGGAGGCAGGCTGCCTTCCATCCTGCTGGATACTGGCGTTGAGTGAAGGCAAAATCTACCCTTTTATTTCTAACAGTGATGCTACCAGCCTTTTGAACTCTAACTGTCCTACAAGTTTAGTGACAATCATGTCTCTGTGACAGTCTCTCTACCTCTATTGCTGTATCATCCCACTGAACGGGCTCTCAAAACAACCTTGATACTGGAGTTTTCATATCTCCATTGGGCAGATGCAAATGCTGACTTCACTACCTGTCTCTGTCTTACTGTGTCTAAGATTTCAGCTTTATATCTTGGATAAATTTCCCCTTGCTGCCTTCACTTCCTACTCCAGCTGTCAAGCCCATATCAAACATCCTTTCAGATCTTTTTTTTGTTTTAAATAAATTTTTGAGTGTTCCCGTCTTCTATGTATTTTTATTATGTCTCCTATAAATTGGCCTCTCTCCAAAAAAAAGAGCAAGGCCACAGCCCTGGCAGAAAGGAAAGCAGTAGACCTCTTGCACTTGCAGGAACAGATATAACCACTGTGGGATCACTTTGTACTCATTCATAAATTGAAATTTGTCCTTTGATAGTCAGACATGATCATTAGGAGAAAAAACTTTGAAGGGAAAAGGTGACCTGAGAACAAAATAGGTTTTATGTTTTGGGATAAAGAAGCCCAAAGGAAAGATCAAAATTGTCCTGTGGTGACAGTGCTAGTCAGGTCTGCAGTTGCATCCTATCACTATTCAAACAGCACTGACAATGTCAAGCAAGCCGCCTCATTAATCCATATGTGCCTATATTCACATTTTTTTCCCTTTACATTGGTGGGGGACAAAAGCATGAAATTTTCCACACAAAAATCTGTCCCCTGGCTGATGGTACAAAATCTTTTCTAGACAAAGTTATTTTAGTTCTTCAAGCACAAACTATTGACAACAGCACTTCCCTGTTTTTCAGGGGTGTTGTGGAGTTAAATACATTAAAAATTGTGAGGTGCTCACCTCCCGGATGAATATTCAAGGCAGTGCCTACAGAATTCCCAAACGTTCTCTTTCTTAAACTCTATGAAATTACTGCACCCCAAGCTTCCTGCTGTAGATGGTCTCAACATTTGTCCCCGTCCAAATGAAACAGGAGTGAAACACTCTCTGTTGGATGTTGCAGTATTTTACACTGTCCCCCTGAGGACACCACCAGCCTCCACGGCAGTGTATGAAACAACAGTTCAGTAAAACTGATGATAAGGAAAGCACACCCATGAGAACAGGCCTTATCACTGTTTCCTTCTTGGACTCTCAGAAATCACTAACATATTCCTTCAGAAAAGCAGTATAGAATTGAAAAACATTTCTGTTATGTAAGCTTGGAAGGATCAGGGATGACATCTTCATTGCTTCAATTTTCATTAGCTGTAGGTCATTAAACAGGCATTTGTGGGAGTAATTCTGTATATATAAAACCAATGAAACATTCATTACACACAAAATGAGTGAAAATAAACCCCAGTCATTTCTGAATGACATTTTGTTTTATAACAATGACCAAAGGTTTTTCTCTTGCCCCCTTTCTTATTAGAATTCTGATGTACGCCAGTATTTATTTCCAAGACTAGGTCAGTCTAATGACTTTTCGTCTCTTGTAAAGTAAGAGAAATGCCAAAGAGTATAGTATTTGTAGCACACCCACAGAAAGCTGCAGACAGGCAATGATAAGGTATCAACCAATCCAATCAGTCTGAGCCATCAAGTAATATCTTCCAATGAATTTAAAGCTAATCTAGGTTCAATTACTTTGCAGCTGCAAATTAAATAGTCTTTTATCAGTAGAATGAGTTGCCTGGAGAAGCTGTGGCTGCCCCATCCCTGGGAATGTCCAAGGCCAGGTTGGACGGGGCTTGGAGCAAACTGGGATAGTGCCCATGGCAGGGAGTGGAATGAGATAAGCATTTAAGTTGCTTGCAACCATTACAGGATTCTATGATGGTTTTTTTCCACATGACTCTTGTATAAGTCAATCCAACAATAAGCAAAGGAAAGGAAGAATTTTCTGTGTTTATATGTTCAGTATTAGCACTACGGCTTCCAGCATGCAATAGTGGGACCAAGAATAACTTGTATGGTGGAAGAGCTTTGGAGAAAATCAAAAAGTCAAACCTTTGCAAACAACATGTTTATCATAATGAGTTTTCTTCCAGAGTAGCACATGGAAGAGACAGAGCTGACGATGCCTGGTTGCCTACTGAGAGCTACAGACCTCGCACAACATAGTTAGATCCAGTCTGCACAGCTGTCAGTCTGGCAGCAGTAGCAGAAGTTTGTAATGAGGAAGAGCGTGGTTTAAATAATGAGTCTCTAATCTTGGGCAAGCAAAAGCTTTTTGGGCTAATTTTGTTTTGTTTTGTATTGTTTTTTTTAATAAGCTGCTGAAGTTGGAAAGTGAAACCTTTATTGAAACAATTAGATGAAGTGTTAAGCTTTCAAAAAGACTTGACCATGTACAGAGTGACTTCAATGGGAAATATCTCTGTGTATGGATAGATAAAAGAGAGGTTTTTTGAAGGATGGGGGCTGGGCATACTAAAATTATCCTTTCAATGGAGTAAGAACTTGAAACTTTTTTCTAAACTCCAAGTAGCAATGGGAAAATATTTACTTCTCGGCTTGTTTTAAGCTATTCAAAAAAAGATTTGAAGATCAAGAACTCAGGTAGAATGTATTGTATTCACTCAAAGCTTGGAATTGTATATCCAAGTCACATAATATAGTAAGATTCCAATCCAATAATTCAAAAATTATGGACTTAAAAGCAGTTCAGTTACAATGTGTAGGTTATTTTAGGAAAGAAGAGAAAGGAAAAATAACAAGTTTTAAAAGTTGTTTTTCTTAAATGTTTTAGAAAAAAGAGCATGGAAGAAGCCAGGCAATTCCTTCTTGTGCCACAAGGAAAAGGAAAAACAAAAAAAAAGCCTCACCTCACAATAGCTCCCCACATCCAGACCAGACCAGACCAGAAAATATTCTTAATTGGAATGGAAAAAGAAAAGGAACAGGGAAAAAAATATTCCCAGAAAGTATAATGCTAGGAGCACATCAGGAAGAAAATTACATACATTTCCATAATGCATAGTGCTTGGCAGTGATTTTGCTGAGAGGCATAAAGGACTTGAAGCCTACACAAAACGTGTAAGGACATCAAAGCATATTTTAGCATCCAAATCAGAAGTTATTCCTCTCAGTGTCAGCTGGCATTTAGGGAAGCATCAGCCAGCCAAGGAGGTGAAAAGAAGAGCAGCACTGGCAGAAAGAGTTTTTTAATAACTCCTGCAGGAATGTAAGGTGCTGTTTTACCTGAGGTACTGGCTAAGCAAAGGCATTTTTCCCTTGAAGGAAATGCTTCCTGTCTTTTCCTTCTACATTAAAAAATAAAACCACATATAAAAGTACTGCCTTAGACAATAGAAGTGCCAAAACTGCAATTGATAAAAATACCTTGTCTCTAGCTGGAAATATATAGAAGATCCCAAAGTTTATTCTCTTGAAATAACTGTATGTAGTAATATAAAACAAAAACAGGTGTTGATGCATTTAGTGGTACCTCTACCTGCAGCCTATGTAGACTTCTAGAGAGCAGAAGATGAAACTGGTTATATTCATTTAGGGATAATAAAACCAACAAAATACTTCGGTAGGTTGCTGTTAGCTGAAGGTCTCTCTCTTTAATTGGTATAAATTTATGTAAATAATTAAGCATCACCATTCATGGATGACTAGGCATGATCACAGAGATGTTTCCTTTTGAAGTTAAGACTGTATTCTTTGGAACACCAAACAAACCAGGCAGCTTGTAGGAGCAGGTTGTGCCTTCCTGAATTGGACTGGAAATATTCACAAATCATATTCTGCTAAGCAACACCCTTGGGACAAGGGATGGAAAAGAGCTGCAGTTTCTAGGACAGGAAAAGAAAAGACTGTTCAGCCTGTGTTTTTAGGACTGGTGCATTATCCGCACAGCATGTAAATATTTTCAAACTAATCTGGATATCCAATCTGTATTTTTCCTGTAATTTGCAGGTAAACATTGCATGTAGCATGATTTATTTTAAAAGGGTTAAAATAATATTGATAGAGACAAAATCTGTCCTGCATTATGTATAGCTCAACTGGGTAGGATTGCATGATACTTGTAGAATAGAAACCAATTTGGTTGGGAGCATTTCCTGTAACAATTTGTATTAAAAATATCCCGGCTCTGATTTAAGAAACACAGATAGAGCAGGGACCTCAAACCAGGCTCTGTGAGTTATTCCTATATCTCCTCCAGCCCCGCTGCACCAACCCCCGCTTCCCTTGGCTGTATCACTTAGTGCTACCTGACCAGCACCAACAGCTGCAGACAAAACCCTCATCTCACTACTAATAGTAAGACTATTTTCCACCTCTTGGAAAATGGTGTTTTGTATATTTTTTCTCATTGCAAACTTCTGAGTTCACCGGGCAGACCGTGTGTAGACACAGGAATATGCACACATGTATTGCCACATGTGATGGCTCTATTCTTTCCCAGAAAGAAGGCATTGAATCAGCAGAATAAAATAGGCAGAGTTAACAGTTACATGGACAGTTACTGAAGCACAGGATTTTACTTCAGAGAGACCTATCTCTCCCCCCAAAAAAGGAAAGATGTGAGCAATCTCTCTGATATTTTCCATTACACAAAATTTCACCTTAATTTAACAGGTCTGCAGCTGTTGGAAATTGATTTAATGCTCCCCATTCAAGACAGAATGAGACAACAAAGCAGATTTTGCATGGCAGTTAAATTATCCCAGGTAATGAGGGGTTTTCTAAACCAGGTAACACTCCTCAAGTCTGTGTGCCACTTCCACAGCGGTTTTGAGACTCCTGCTGGCTGCTTCAGATTTAATTTTGTGGTTTCACACTCTGTGTGAAGTGCATTGTTTTCTCAATCCCTTATCGTATGTACACATAAAGGCCAAGGGATGAAGACTTCAATAAAGCTTATGTGTTTCAGTTTTGTCCAGACCATAAGGAAGGGCATTGTGACTCTCTGTTCAGACAATTCTTAGCTATCCAAAGGTCCTTCTCTGCATTTGATGAAAAAAAAACTTCAATGTTTCCTTCACTGACGCTCTACATTTATGTGAGTTACCATGAACTCCCTCTGATCAGCACCTTTGCTCACAGCCTTACTTCATTAATTAAAAGATCAGGTTGTTTTCCTCTTTACCTGTGTTTCTCCAGTGCAGCTCATAATGGCAGCTTTTTCATGCATTACATGAAAGAGGATTCTTTACTCTTTTACAGAATTTGAAGGGATACACAAGTTTTTCCACTTTTGCGTCAAGGTGTTTTCCCTTGTAGGTTGACTTCTTTTTCATTCTTATTCTTTGCCTGGGTTATTTTTAACAGTCACCCAGCACACCCATCATAATCAAGAAATGTAAGTCATCTCTACTTCTTATTTGTCTCTCTTGATTCCGCAATTTTCAGTAATCTTCCAGAATACCTCATTCTGCAATTTAAAAATTAAAACAACCAATGGTTTTAAAAATTAAAACCACCTCACCAGCATAAAACTTTAACTGTGTAGTGGGAAAAAGGATCAGTATATCTTCCATGCAACTTTCCTTTGCACATCTCACCTTTCCAATAAGGCTGCTCCATTTGCCAGACCCAGTATCTGTTCTTTACCCTTGATGTTTCTCCATTGATTACAGACACAGAAATCCTTGCGTGTCTTCTTCAGCATGTACAAGGGGAGCTGCTAAATTCTCCCTAAAAGTGCAATGTCATGAGAACACAGAGCTGAAAGGGACCAAAAGAGACCAATGTATTCTGTCCCCAAGAAAGTGAAAGATCAAACGTCTTTCCCAACGGCTTTCACTTTTTCTCTAAAAGCATCCAAAAACACAGATAGAGCAGTAGCCTGTACCTTTTCTCTATCTAACCTACACAGAATTATGAAATTATGATCATTTTATTCATTACTGTCTATCCAATTTGCTTCTTTAAAAGGCTACACAGACAAAATTGTGGGATTTCTTCTTGCTATGGAAAAAAAACTATTAACCTTCTCTTCTTCAAGCTAAAAGAACTTCTCCCTACATTTTTTCCTCTGGTAATATTACCTAAATTCAGATAATTTTTACAGGCTCTCAAGATCAGCTTGAATCCTCATCCTATCATGTAGAGTATTTGCTTTGTATTTCTCCACAGAGCTCCTTGTACCACCTACATGAGCATCCATCACTGAAGTAATTCATAATGAAATTAAATCCTCTCTTGGAAGAAACTCCAATTAAACTCCTGGATGCAATGTCTTCACAGTCTGTCATTTTTCTACTGATAGATGCATATAAGGATACAATTGTTGAAGAATGGTTGTACAGCTAAACTGCACTTGAATTGCTCTTATTTGGTTGTAAGAATGTCAAAAAGACCAAGTATAAAGACATATTAAAATCAATGTACCCCACATCTATCACCCTCTCTACCTATGCACTATAAGTTTTGCCAAATCTGCTACAATTGTAGTGTCCTTATTAATCATGTAGTCTACTTATTTCTCTCCTTATTTTTTTAATTTGCAAATAATTCTACAATTTCTTTGACAAATTAATGTTAATATTCTCCAAAATCCTCTTTTTATTCCTTTCCAGCATTCCTAACAAGAATGCTTGTTAGGTTTTACTCATTTAAGTCATCTAGACCTCCCTTTTTTCCAAGAGTTATTAGGAATAACTCTTTTTACTGCAGAGGTTGTTCTTAGTTTCTAAAGTGTTGTAGAAACTAAGAGAGTAAATCATGTTATTGCATTCAGATCTGAATGTCAAGCAAACAAAAACCAAAAAAAACCCAACAAAACAGTGAGCACTGACTGAGTCCTTACATGAGTAACTGGTCTCCCTGCAAAGTTGCCCTCATTTCTGCATCATCTCTTTTTCTGACAGATTCTTGCTACTATTAATCCCCCACTCACATAGGTGTCCTATGCCCTCTACAAGATGTTAGATGCTGAGTCCTCTCTCTGAACTGACTTTCATGGCTCTTCTTCCCTCTGAGACACATTTTTAGACTGAATATTAGGCATAACACATTTTTAGACTGAATATTAGGCATAAACTCTGGACTGTGAAGATGTTAAGGTTCTGGAACAGGTTATGCAGAGAAGATTTGGATGTCCCATCCCTGGAAGTGCTCAAGACTAGGCTGGATGAAGCTTGAAGCAACCTGATTTAGTGGAAGGTGTCCCTGCCCAAGGCAGGGGGTTGGAATGAGACAATTTTAAGGTCCCTTCCAACCAAAGACATTCTATGATATTATGTTTGTTGGGATGATTCATGAAAGAAACAGACCAGTGAATATTCACTTAAGGAAAAGATGAACAGAAATTATGCTTGCCAACATCAATAGCAGGTTTTTATCATTTTACCTAATAATGTGCACTATATTTGTTGGGGATGTAGTAAATATCATACTGCTATTCAGAAGGAATTACAACCCTGAAGAGGATAGCTAAAATTGCCAAAGCAACTTTAAAAGCTAAGTTTCCTGAGACCTACTGTCACTTGTCTTTCATGATGGATTTTTTAGAGTGGGGTTATTAAGCAGCCAAACTGACTTCATCTTAAGGTATAGCACAAAAATTGCAGTTTGTTTACAATATTTCTCATTGTATTTGAAATGATATTTTTATCCATTGCTGACAAAAGAGCAAAGTTTTTCTATTTCTGTAGCTCAGCATCTCTATTGAGGAAAGAAAACCTAAATTCTCGGCTATTTCAGCACTTGCTGCTAAATGATCTTAAGCGGCATGTTCCCAAAGGGGTTTCTGAGAGACAGTGCTCAGAAGTGCTGTAGCCAGGAAACTATCTCTTGGAATAAAATTTCCAGTTACAGGTTAGATGTGTAAGTTCCCAATCAATGACTTATATGCTGAATCCAAGAATTTTCTCCTCATAATTGTCATCCATGTCCTGGCACATGCTGGGCCCCAATTCTCCCTGTGTTCTTGATCACTTTCTTGTCTGTAAATCGATCCATTTTCAGCAAACATCACCTTAGCCTCAAAAAAGTAGAAGTTCTCTCAACTGGCTGTTTGGAAGGATCAGAGTTGTTAGTCACATCCAGAACTACAAAACTACCTTGTTGATAACAGATGCCCTCAAAGGGTCGGTTATCAACAAAGCCTAATTTCCCAAGGAAAAAATGTTGATGTGTTATTGTGGTGTTTTTAATAGATTTGAATACAGTTATAGAACTTCTCATTTACCTTCTTCTAATTTCTGTCCCACCATCCGTCTGTGGTTAAATATCAAGAATTTTTGTCTACATATCTCCCTGCCATGAATCTTACAGTGAATCATAGCGTGGCTGTAAATAACAGAATAATAAATATATGCAGCCATTTATAAAGACATAGGAATAATAATCTTCTAGAAGATAGTCTGCAAATGTCGGCCAGGTTAAATGAATGGTCCATGATAATCTTCCTACTTATTAAAAGAGATTTCATCTTTTCATTTATTTTTCTCCTGAGTAAATGAACCATTATAAGGCCAACTGGTTTTTGTGGTTTAATGTTTTCATCATTGATGTTTCTTACAACCTGAAGCCATTATGATGACTCACATGCTCTCAGAATTCAGAGACAAATGCATGCTACATGTACTAAAACTGGGTATATATCATTCTCATCATCCTAAATTGTACATGTCAAAAAAGGCTCCAAAAAAACAACCCACGAGAAAAGATATTAAAGGTCCTTTGTGACTCCAGCAGTTGAATTCATAAGATTAAAACCTAAAATGCTTTATAGTGATGTAATTGTTCTTTTATAGGCCTGGTTAATCTTATTATGGAGAACAAGCACAAGAATATTGCCTTATTGTGGAAGAATTTTGGTTTCTCTTTATGGATTGAGGAGCATGCCCAACTTGTTGTTTTGTGTAGAATTATAGGTTTGGGTGGTTTGTTCGTTTGTTTTTTTTTTAATGGTCTGTCAGCTAAAGCCCAACATTTTGTTTTTTCCACCTTTTTTTTGTTTTGCTTGTTTGTTTTGTTTTGTTTTGAAGTGTTTCAAAAGAAACTTTTTGTTCAAGGGATCAAATATGGGATTCCTGACCTTACAGATCAAGAACAAGAAAACCACTGGACAATGCAATGCAAGAATGATTGGGTTAGAACTTTGGGAAGGTTTTAACATATGTTTATGTGGTTGACTTCAAATGCTTCAGGATCATAATATGTATGAACGGTACAATTTACAGCATCCAAGCCAAAAAATTCTAAAATGAGAAAAATAGTCATCTTTACTCATTTACACATACGAATAAAGTCATTCTGCTCCTTAGTTTGGAAAACATTAAATAGAAATCTAGATAGCTTCTATGACTAGTAGGCAGCAGACCATTCTTTAAACTTTATTAAAAAATGTGAATGATTTATCAATGCATTCATCACAAAACACACCACTGCAAAAAATAAAATTCATAGACATACTGGAAATCTAATTGCTCCTCTGTAGTGAAATGGTGCAGTGTAAAGATTTCCTGGACCAGTATCTGACTTGTTTCAATGTAGGTATTCTCCTGCCTACCCCTACCTCAATTCAGTTGAAAAGATATTGAATTATATAAGCATCAGGGTTGGAAATTACCCCCAACATCATCAAGTCCAACCTTCAACCAATACCACCACGACCACTAAATCATAGCACAATGCGCCATGTCCACTCATATTTTGAACACTTCTGGGAATGGTGATGTTGATGCTAGCTCATTTCAATGCTCATCTATTATTCCAGGATGGAAAGTTTTCCTCAGATCCAATCTATACCTCCTCGTGCAATTCAAGGGCAATTTCCTCTTCTCACTTGTTCCCTAGGAGAAAAGACCAGCTGCCACCTGGCTTCAACCTCTTTTCTGGTAGTGGTAGAGAGCAAGAAGGTTCCCCTTAAACCTCTCTTTCTCCCAGTACCCTCAGTAGCCCCTCGTAGATCTTTTGCCCCAGAACTTCCCACTCTTTGATTCACCTGGTTTCTCTGGTGGCTTGCTCCTGATTGGAAATTGGGTTTGTGACCATCTGTCACCCTGTTCTACTAGGCTGCACTATGGACACTGAGTGCCCTCTGTGCCATCCTGGATGTCACTTCATGCTAAGCAACAGAGAAGATGACGAGGCAGGTTTAACAATTTATTTTATTAGTGAAAATAAACCAGTAGTCTAAACAGACACGGGTTCATGTGAACCTGCTGGCACCCTGAGCAAGGGAAGAGACACTATGGTCTGAAAAATGAGAGCAAACTTGGCTTTTCATTGCAACAATGTTCTTTATTTTAAACAATTTTTGGTATATCTGGTGAAAATAACACCCTCCATCTCCAAATGTACATAATTGACTTAAGGATTGTCACTTGTTTTGCAAGAAACTGAAAATTATTGTTAGGTGTGTGAGAGACCTTATAGTCTATTACTGGGTTTATTAGCTTTATTTTGCTCTTGTTATCTGAAGATAATCTTGTGAATTTTTTCTTATTAAAGTTTCTAGTACATAAATGCTCCACCTGCCACTGATAACACCACTATAATTGAAACTGTGGACATCTGGAGTGAAATGCTCTATCCTTTTAAATCTACATGAGATTTTTATACCATTCTAAATAAAAGCAGGCTGTCTTTCTTTCTTCGTACCAATCACACAATATATTTACTTTAGGATTATTAGGTGTAGAGTAATGCCTGGAGGCACATTTAAACATCTACTTAGTGACACCATGGTAAATTTATGGAGGAAAGACAAATAAGAGAAGAAACAGGCTCAGCGGAACAGATATCCTGAAATCTTCTATTCCACACCATTTTAATGCACAAAACCCCACATGTTTTCTGTCCTTTTCTCTGTTTTCATAGACTGCTCTCAAGCAGGTCATATTGCTATTTGGAGTAATAAATACTACATCAAATTTGTCACCTTTAAAATTGAGAGAATGAAAATGAGAAAAAAAAAAAGAAAAGGAGATTCACAGTAATGTCAGCCTTTGGAAAAATACTTGTTTTATCATCTTATTTTATTCTTGTCAAATGCACAAATGGAAATTGATATTTAAAACCATTTACTTTGGCGATCTTCTGTATTTGTCTTCAGTCAAGGGAGCAGAGGGGATGTTCCTCAGAAGGAAATGTTCCTAAATGTACCTCTCAGACATCTTTTGGGCAGGTAAATTCACCCAATTCCCTTCTCCTGTAAGGACAAGTACTTTAATGTTCTGTTCAGTTTTGTTCCAGTGATGCAATTAGCAGGGATATAACAAAGACAGTGAAGGAATACAAATACCAAATTCCTCCCCCTCTTTAAGGAAGACTTACTCCCTAGAGGCAGGTACGCCTCACATGAAAGCACAAGAAAGAACTTCAGAGGCACAAAACACCTGTAAAACTTCTGGGTTCAGCCCCTGGAGGGCTCCTGCTGAGGAGGGTCCCTGAACAGCATCATGGGCTCTCAGCAGTCTCTGTGCCAGCTGTTCCCAGCTCCCGCATCCACAGATCAGCACCAGCTTCAAGCGTGGTTTTTCTTAAATCCTGGACCACCAGGAAGGTTTTCAACAGCCAAGAGCAAGCCACAATGTCTTGAAAAGAGTTATGTCTTATTCCAGAGATATGATTGTTGCTATGCAAAGAAAAATGTGCAGGTAATGGAGCAGAGAGAGTTTTGCTGTCACTGGCTAAGCAAAGTAATAACATTTCCTTGTTTTCCCTTTCATCTCTGTTTCTTTGGTGTCCTGTAAGCCAGCTCAGAAAGCCCACACATCCTTTTCTGTGGCTTCTGGAGATCAATCAGAGCTGTATTTGTTGTCAGTTAAATAAAAAGATAAAGTTTTCATGCACACACACACACACATACACACTCATCCTCTTCCCTCAACGCACATCATACTGCATAATCTACATTTCAAAAATTAGAATCGTGAATGTTTTCCTGTAGAGCTTCTGTTTTATAGAAACTCAAAACATTATTTACTCAAAATGATAGGACTAAATTGATTTCAGATGGCATGTTATTAATTTTTGCTGTCTGCTTTAAAGCCATGGCTCTAGGGCTAATTATTGAACTCATGTGTTTTGGTAAACTGGTCTCATTTTTTTGCCCACTCTCTGCCATCTTTTACTCCAAGAACCAAGTTCCTTGCTCCTCTACTTTGTATTTTGAGATTTTCTATAAATTCATCTCCCCATCAAGGGCTGAGGGTTGTCATCCAATTGACGTTTTAGCACACAAGTCCCTTCAGTGTCTGAATTACCCCCACATGATGACAGATGAATTAGAGAAGCAAAGAGAAAGGAGTTTGGCACATAGCATGATAACAAGAATTTACCAATTGCCATGCAGCTGTAGTGGATTTCCTTTGTTGTGCCCCAGGGCCTCAGTAGATGTTTAGGAAGAATGACGTTTCCTGACTTTTTTAGTTTTTGAAAGCCTGCTTTGACTTGTCAGATTGTGACTTCCAGGCAACTTCGGTGATATCCTTCCCCTCCCTTCAGCTTTTCCAAACATTTTCTGTGTTTTTGAAGAGCTTTTTCCATAGCTGCTTTGAGACATTTGTCGACATTTGTCCTGAATTCGTTCTTCATTTGCTCCTTTCCCACTTGTATCAGTCTTGCTTATGAATAGAGTTCTTTTCATCTTGGTTTTTAGGTCTTTGCCTCATAGAATCTTCCTCTTTTCTCAGTTGGTGTGAGTGCACCATATTTTTCCCCATTAAGGCTCTGTTGATTTTTCCTACATTTTCTTCCTTTTAAATGAGTTTTTCTTCCCCAAGAGTGCTTGGAACACTTATGTAGATGTTCATTATGCTTTATCTTAAGACAGAAAGTTGCAAAGATGGGCAGCCAACACAGTAGGACAAGGATCACTCCTGCCCTGAGGCTGAGACATGGTCCCAGGGTCTTAGACCTGCAGCTGTCTTGAGGAACACAGTACAGGCACCCCTGATCTGGCCTTAACTGACATCAAAAATAGAAGTATAAACTCAAGAAGGAATTAATAAATGTCATTATTTAATTAGAATCTAGTAAAAAAAAATGCCTTAAACAGAAGCAAGAAACCCATCCAAAACATAATAAAAACATCTTTGTTGGAGTTTATATTTTAAAGATAACTATATTAAATTCTATTTAGAATATGAATAATGTAAAAAGGCAAAGTGGAAACTTCTTTGATAAAGTCATTTAAACTAGCTGCAAATCACAATCTGTGTTAGAGTAAGTAGAATTCAGCAGGAGAAGAGAGAAAACAGAATTGTGCACTTCTTTTCCTCTAGGTTCTTCACCATAAGGTGAAGAATCTAAAAGATAACTTTCTTTCCTATGAAAAATTTAAATTTTTCAGAATCCACTGTAGGGTACAGTGTGAGGGACAGAAGAATTTTTCTTCATGCAATACATGATTCTGCCAAAAAATCAAATCCTCATGGAATAATGTAAGAAAAATGCTACTGAATTATAAAGTCCATAAACCATGGTGGAAGAAAATATATTGGGCTTTGGCTTCAGTGTTTCAATTCTGGGCCAGAATATTCTGGCTTTCAACCAAAGACTGAAAGATTTCAATGTATGTGTTCATGGGTTCATGAAGTTTCTTTTTTGTTACTTTTTTTTTTTAATATTAAACATTTCCACAAAGCAGAATCTTGTTTAAAAAAGGATGCTAATCTTTATAAACACCTTACTCTAACCAACTTTACTGTCTCCAGCCATGTTAAGATCTCCTTTATCTTCCCAATCCTGTAGTTTTGTTGTTATTTGCTCAGTTGGCAGGTTCTGGTTACTTTTATTTTGGCTTCTCATCTCTTTGTTTTTCTTTTTCCTTTTTTTTTTTTTTCCCTTGGGGGATTGTGGAGCTGTTGATGCATTTCACTTGATACACCTTGTTTACATTTATCTCAGAGATAAACACCAAAAATCGTGTGCTTTTGGTATATACATACATGTATACACATAGACATAGTGTCTCTCAAACACACATATGTATTTTTAAATAAAAATGTGTATTTATATGTACGTACTTCGACTAATGGTGTTCAATCTCTTCCAGGGACATATACATTCAAATGTTTATTCAGCTGATATTGAAGAAGACTGGCTCTCTTAACAGCAAAACTATTGCAAATGTCTTAAAATTAAACAACAAATTTCGGGCAGAAAGATGTATGTGCTGTAAAAAGCTATTACTTACAAGACCATATGTGCCAGAAGGCAAATACTCCCATGTTCAAAGACAGAATGGAGGAGACAACATATTCCAGTTCTGAGTCCTTTTAATACATCTCCCTTACATACACAATAAAGATTTTTGGATCAAGCTAACTGCTTTCTTTCTACCAGAGTAATCAAGCTCTACATCATTAACCTTTCTGTTTGCCTGGCAGATAATCTGGGAGAGTAGCAAATGACTGCTCCTCCGGGTTTTGGAGGCAAGCCAACGCAATTACTCTCACCCTGTTCTTTGAGGTGGCAGCTGCAGAGAGATCAGGATGTAGAAAACAACCATGAAATCAAAGGGTTACAGACTTTGGAGCCAATTCTTCATTCATCTGCTGATCGGCCAGAGCTCCTAACTTGGACAACGAAACCTCACAGCTCACTGTCCATGATGCGCAGTTACAAACTATCAGTCAAGCAAAGAATGCCTTCACAAAGGTCTAATGTTAGCCCTACTGTCCTTCCACCTGTCTTTATTTTCTGGTGCTGGTGGCTGTGGCAGTAGCATGAATATGTAACAGAGCCAAAAGTATGCTGTCTTGCAGTTTCTGTTCTCCTAATATGTCTAGTCAGATAGTGTTATTGTATAAAGTCTACTGATATTCTGCCAAATGCCAGCTTAGATTTTTGGAAATGGTTTGTGCTCAGAAATTTTCATTCACGGACTAAAAGTGCTTCCCTACCAAAATGCTCTCACTACTAGGTCGGGAATATGGCAGTTCTTTTGTGTTGATGATGAACACAGCTAAGGAGAAGGTGATCACCTGTGAAAGACAGGTAGCAAAAGGAGGTGACACCAGAGTCATTGTCCAGGATCTGCAGCTTCATAGGAGATGAATAATTTCATTATATGAAGGCTCTGATATTCTCAAAGGAGTTGCTCAAGCGTTCAGTAGGAGAAAGAATAAATAAATGCATAAAGAGAAAGAGGAATACAGAAAGGTGAAGTAATTTATCCAAGTCATGCTAATCGTGTTGGGCAGAGAAAAGATCCCAGACTCTCTACATCTCAGCCTGTATCCCAGTTGCTAAGCAACTGTCCTGAATGTGAGGGTGTCCAAAGCACAGTATATCAGATGCTATAACATCGGCACTCTGACACCCTGTGCTTTGATTCACACTGTCTCTGAGGTCTAATGAAGAAAATAGCAATGGGTCTCCTTGTCTGTCTGTGACTTCAGCTCTCCTGCATTTAGTCTCTTAAATGAAGACCCCAGATTAGAGGGCCAGTTGAACTGCAAGCTTCCTTACCAGCAGATGTAAACCATCAACACTTCAGTGAGTGAGTCGTGTCACCTCAGCTCTAAATGATTTCAAACAGGTCTCTGTCTCACATGCCTTAAGGAGGGTATAAAGGTAATTAGGGTGATTAGGCTCCTAGCTCAAGATGTGTCAGCCATAGACATAATATCCCAAGATTTATCTTGGCTTCTCTGTCTTAAAATTCTGCTGAAATTTCATCACAGTGAAAAAAAAAAAAAAAGGCTGAAACACTTAATATCTAAGAAAAAATAACTGGGAATGCTCTGATAGACAGAAATGGGTTCTTAAAATTACCAGGCCAATGTCTGGAATTCTTCCTTGACAGTGTAATTACATGGCACTTCTGCTATAGCTGACTTCTGGATGATTTTCAGTTGGCAATGTAGAGGCATCCATCAACCACCCAATATAGTTCATAGGCCTAAAATGACAGCCCCACTTGCCTAAAAGGCATCAAGACCAAAGAGATGATCTCCAACAGTGATTTTGCAAAGGAGCCAAAGAACTGATGGTGAAAGTACTGAAGGGCAGAGAGTGAGGGTCCAGGCTGCCCTGCTCACAGCAAGGATTTGTCAACTGGCCTTTGTTTTCAGAGTTCCCATGTGCTGCACTCCAAGAATCACAAAGCCTTCCAGGGCACAGTGGCTGCAAAAAATGGAGAAAAGTTAGAGAATGGTGTTGGAAGTCCCCAGGGAAGAATGTGAACGGGAGAAAACAAAATTTATAAGGAGATGTCTCAAAGTCTAGAGGAAATCTGATTTGCATAAATCTAAATATTTCATATGTAGTTTGTTCTTTTTTTTTCACAACCATCAAAACTCACGAGCATCTAAACTTATAAGGCATTTTGCTACTCTGTCTAAAGACACATTTCTATGTGAACATCTCTATTCATGATCATAAGGACATAATCATAGAACAGGGGGCAATGGCTTCAAAATGAGAGTAGGTTTAGATTAGATGCTAAGAAGAAATTTGTGACTGGTGAGGCCCTGACCAGATTGCCCAGAGAAGTCGTAGATTCCCCATCCCTGGAAGTGTCCACAACCAGGTTGGATGTGACTCTGAGCAACATGGATAGTGGAAGGTGTCCCTGCCCATGGCAAGGGATTGAATGAGCTGAGCCTTAAGGTCCCTTCTAACCCAAACCATTCTATGATTCTATAAAAGCAATGCTTGCCTGCCACCAGCAGTTATCTGGAGGAGTTCCAGGAATGCTGCCATTCACGTAGGACTTAATCTGAGTCTGATAGTCCATCTGAGACTGAGTTGGTTGTACTTGATGATCTTGGAGGCCTTTTCCAGCCCTGATGATTCTATAGTTGTAATTCTGAATGTTAGTTCTTGCTACAGAGTTAGGATTCTACATTTGCATAGAACTGTACCATAGAAATAGAAAAGATATATGTGTAAATATATATACACAGGTGTGTATATATATACACACACAAGTATACATATATATATATATATACATATATGTGTATATGCCCATATATATTATTAAATGAGGGTTGAAAAGCAAATGCAGATATTACATCCATGCAGTTGAAATTGAACCAGACTGCCCTTCTGAGGGTCTCTATACTGCTGCAGTTCTGGATACACAGAGGACAGGATTTGCCAATACCTTTGTCAAGAAACCCTTGAGTCAGTCCAGGTTCAGTAGAGCCTAGTAGTTTTCCCAGCTTTTTCCTGGGACAAGTTGAAGACACAATTTCTTTTGATGGATTTCAGGGAAAGAAGAGCAAGAGGGATTTGGACTTTGCTTATCATGAGAGATGTCAGTGTGTGTGCACTGGCTGCATATGGGAGCCCTGTTAGGTAGATAAAGCCTAGGATCACAGCCATGTAGGACCAGGTAGGCAGAACAAAGGACATGCTAGCATTTTAACTAAGGGGTGTTTTTTGCATTCAGTGACACAGATTTTTTTCTTTGTGTTCTCTAAAAAGTCTTCTCTGTTTACCATGAGAGGTTTTTTTGTTGCTGTTCTTTTTTTAATTATAAGATTAGCTAAGGACAACTAAACATTGGAATAACTTACGTAGATTCTCCATCTACTAAAGAATCTAAGTAGAAACTCCACAGCTTTCTCAGAGGTGAGGTCATAAACACACTATTGGTTTGACACAAGATTATTCATCCTTTATCTTGGAAAAAGCTCACCAGATACTCAGAAATTCCATTTACTTTTAATCTCCTTACTTATTTGACCTTCATTATGAAAAAGGTAATTATCAGCTTCAGTGAAGCTACAGCATTTCCATCAAGTGAGAAATGCACCCATGTGCTATATACATTTTACAGAACAAAATAAAAACCATCAGATTGAGGGTTAGAAAAACTGAATACAGGATCCTAAAATTCAGCATTTAAAATCTCATTTCGTAAAACTAAATCAATAACTGAACAATTATCAATGAGTTTTGTTGTCATTGAAATTTTTAATAATGCTATTTTTTAAAAAAATTTGTTTTGTTTTGTTTTTATTTGTTTGGTTTTGTTTTAAAATACTTGTCTTCTCTGCTGTTTGTTTTTTTCTACTGTCTGCTATTTCCATCATGATGCAGCAACAACATAACAATGTTGGCTGAAAGCCAGCTTGGGAATAGACTGAGCCTTCAACGGATTTTTGATGCATGAATATTTTGAGGGGGCATTTAAATGATGTTTGTGCTTCTCACAGTGTGAAAAAAACAACATTGCCAGGTTTCTTTGATCTACAGGAAACAGGCTATCATAATACAGAAATAGTTAGCTGAAATAAGTACATACAGGTAGCTTCTTTCTACTTAACTGTGCATCATGTGTTTCTACGCTCACAAAGGAGGTTTTCATTCAGCTGGGGCAAAGTGCACACAGTTATTGATGGTTCAAGTATTTACTCTTTAAAATGACAGTTCTGAAAACATATTTCTCTCACCATACAGAGTGGGAGGGCAGTGGAAAGGAGGAGATAATTGAGGGAGCTGGAAGTGAAATGATGTTCATGTCTGTCAGATGCCATTTCCATTTTAATGACTGTAAAGAGGAATGTCAGAGAGCTGCCAGACAGCAGAGGTTTGGGTCACCCCTCATAGTGTCAGATGTTGGGGTACTCCAGGCTGGCATTCATGACTGAAGGGAGTAACGTGTCTCCTTTGCTCCTTCCCTGGGGTGGACTGATACTGCTTCAAGTTTCTGATGTTTCACAACGTAAGGCTTCAATGAGGTGGGAACATTTTTGTGTTTGATAGCCTACAAACACAAGGCCATTCATCACAACTTCAGCGGGCAAACCCGCAGTTGGAAAGATAAATATTGATGATCTGATGAAGCAAGCAGTCCTGGAGAGGGGGAGGATAAATTATAACAGGTTTTACCAGCGTAGGCAGGGGTCTGTGCATGGTTTGGAGATAGGCATATGTTGCTCTGATGGGAATGATCCTGAATTCTTGCAGCCCAGTGTCTCACCTCTATGATTTGTGAGCACCATACCTGAAAGAATTTGAGACAGTAAACATGGGCCATCATGTAGATCCTTAGTGTCCCTCCTAAATGGTCATTCTGGTGTCAAGGAATTTTTTCTGGTTGAATGTCTGGAAACAACTATTTGGTGGAAATCTGAAGTAACATTCTGTGTGTAGAGCATGAAGACTGATGTTCAGCATGCTCAAACAGAGAAATCACATTAGGTGAACTAACCCCAGTATGAGCCACTAGGTCCTCAGGGTCTTTTTTCTCCAAAGTTTTTGGAATTTAGACACAAGACTAGAAGAGCTTTTCAAAGGAAAGTTCAAGAAATCTGGTTTTAAAAAGAGATCTTTCAAATACTTCAGAAAAATATTTTGCCTTTTCTATTTCTTCTTTACAAATTCTTGTTCTCTGTTTAAATATTTATTTGAAATGTCCTTTAGTTATCACTTCTGCTGTTTCAGAAGGTTCCCTGGCTTAATCACTCGTTGTAGGGGAAAAAAAAAAAGACCACTGTTGCCTTTTATCTGTTTTGAACTTGCCAGCTTCCTTAATTTTATTGCACTCTCTCTTGTTCTGCCACTAGTTGAGAAGCATCTAATTTATCTTTCCTCAGTCATTTATTTTTTTTTGTCCTTTCATTATGTCCTTTTGTCCCTCTCCTTTCTAAGGTAACTTTTCCCAATCTTTTCAATCATTCTACATGGCAGGTTTTTTCCTCTCTCTTTCTCCTTCTCTTTCTCTTTCTCTCTTTCTCTTTCTCTTCTCTTTCTCTCTTTTTCTTTCTCTTGGTTTTGTTTTTTGGGTTTTTTTTGTTGTTGTTGTTTGTTTTGGGGTTTTTTGTTTGGTTTTTTTTTGTTTTTTTCTCCAGAGGGTCACTTTCATTTGTCAATTTTTCCTTATTTTTTTTATTGTCTTTACAGTAATGAAATGATGCTTTACAAAATTTTCCAGATGAGACCACATTTTGATTTATACGTTGGCTGTGTAGTATTTGCTGCATCAATCCCCATCTCAGTTCCTATGAAGCCTCACATCTTGTTTGAATTTTTTTTTCTTAAAACTACAGCTGCATATGGTAGAGAAATCTGTCTTCATTGATACCCAGATTCCTTTTCTGGGTTGAGACAGTGAATGTATATCCCTGTCAGATGTACAAGCAGTTTAATTTATTTTTTTCCCTTCAGTATGCCTTACTTTGCATTTACTGGCATTGAACTTCATTTGCCCCCACATGGTTTAGTTAAGTCTCTTTGAAGTTCCTCATGGATCTCTCTGGTCTGTGGTCGCTAAATAACTTTGTGTCATCTGCAAGTTTTGCTAACCTCAGTATTACCCTCTTTCAAGATCATTAATACAGATTTCAAACTTGAGATCTAATGCAGAACAATGAGGCAAGGCATCCCACTGTTCACCTTGTACCACTGACTGTTTATTCCTTCCCTTTGTTTCCCATCTTTCACCGATTTTCAGCCCATGTTTGATGCATTCCATGAACACGTCAAATAAGTGAAACCATAAGCCTGGTTTAACATCAGCATGCCTAGCTTTTCTCATTGATTTGAATACAATTTGTGTGGTAAATGTTGTGTGTTTTTTCCCTTTGTCCAAGGGAGGGAATCCCCTTTTCTTGGGGGACTTATTTGTTAACTTTCAAACATCTCTAAAAATTCTGTTTGATAAACCTAAACTTTGCCACTGTCTGAGAAAAAAAAAAAAAACAAAAACATGTTTATAGTTAGGTACACAGTTCAACATTTTCAGGAATTTTCAAACTTCTACCTGTGGGAGGACTTTGTCATTTTTATCTCTGAGTAGTTAAGATTTAGGGAACTACATACAAAAGTATTTCATCACTTTCATCTCATAGCTTGTGAGAACTTTACTCCTATCTCCAGAGACATCAACACGTGAAAGCACATCTTTTTTTGCATAAAAGGTTAACCTTGATTTTGCCCCCTATCTTAGTAGGAGAATATAAGATAAGACAGCTTTCAGCTAGGAAGGATGTCCCTCTCTTCACTATCTTCTGGATGATCAGGCCTGTGCTGCTTCACTGTCTGAAAGCTCCTTCCTCTACTTTTACTGCGTTCATCAAACTCATCAAAGTTGACTCCTACACCATGGGTACTCCCAAAAATGAATATGAAACTTTTTTTTTTCAAATAGTTTGAAATATGAGCTTAAAATTGAGCTGGTTCTGCAAAGAATCTTTCCGGTTATATAAATAGCCAAAATACCAAGAGAAAGGGAGTATAAATGATGTATGAGTCCAGTCAACCAAACATGTTTGTTATTTGGAAGAAATGCTTATAAAAATGTTTAGTTACCTGTTTAGAACTTCTGCTCAGGAGCCTTCACAAAGTGCTGAGAAAAAAGGGAGATGTCATCATTCCAGTATTAGAAAGCTGACACAGATATTGATCCTACTTCATCCTTTTATCTTGGAAATCTTACTTTACAATAGAAATTTACTATCCATAAGCATTTAAGCATTGATTTTTTGTGGTGTTCCCTGGGAATGTGGCTTCTCATATGATGACACTTTGATTCTGATCCATTTATTAACACATAGCTTAATTTTTTAGGTTCCTAGCACTCTGGCAAGATCTACAGAATGGATTTTGTGTATGGAAGGTGGAGAATTAGTAAGTTTTTGGGGGGCAATCTGCAGGGAACTGGTGGTAACATCATGCTCGGAAGTTTTCAAAAACTATGTAGATGTGGTGCAGGGGATATGGGTTAGTGGTGGTCCTAAAGGAGTTCTGGGTCAATGGCCTTAGATGTCTTTTCCAAACTTCTATGATTCTATGAAATGCTGAGAAATATCCCTCTCACTTCAAAATTTTTCCATCTTAACATTGCCAGTAAAGAGAACTTTTCTTCCATTTGGGATGTTCAAACATAATCCCTCCATCTCATCTTTATTAAAACAAACAAACAAGCTCAGACAAAAGTCTTTTTTTATTATTGTTTTTAAAGTTGGAATGAAGGGAATTAACTATGTCTTTACGTCTTAAGTCTTAGATCTACCTTCCAGCATGTGGGGGATCTGAGTTCACATCCCCCCTGTGCCTGAGGAAATTCAAAAGCACACTGCTTATCTCCTGATGCAGAAATATTTCAACAGCAGTGACTCACAAAGCCTAATTTTCAAGTATCCAATTTTAGTATGGTCTCAGCACTTTGCTAAAATGGTAAGACAACTGATTATAAGTCTTTGTTTCAAAGTAAGAAGGATGATCCTTCAGTTACAGAACTCCTCACTCATCAAGTGCATAGATGGTTTTTCTGTCATTTGCAATAAAGAAGGAGCAACTCTGGCTCCTCTCTGTTTGGGTTGTCGTTTTTCATGTGTTCTTCTCCTTGAGAAGGTTAGCTATTTAGGTAATGATAAGGGGAGTTAATTTCTGGGTTTTTTTCCATATTTCCCACTAGAAAGTTTAGGGAACTTCATATAAGCTTGAGGCCTTCCCTAAACCCAGTTTTATCCACTTAGCTCTGTCTACATCTTCCATAGAAAGCCTAATAACTGTAGCTCTGACAAAGTTTAATGATTTCTCTAAAATTCAGGAAATTAAAAGTCATTTGTCATCAGAAACTTTACATTGGGTTCCCAAGTCACAACTTCAGTCACAAAGTGATTCACTACAATGACTTCTGAGAACCAATTTAGTTTTAGGAATCTGTGTTTTCATTTATCTTGGACTTTATGAGAAACCAATGTTACATCTCCAGTTTTTGTTAAGAGTGTATTTTTGAGGAAATCTGGTTTCTCCCAGTTATTGCACAGCACCGAGGGGTCTCAAAATCTTTTAAATCAAGCAAAATGAAGAGATGCTCTTGAAAAACATACCTGAGTCCTGCAGAACCTGTTGCATCCCAGTTCATAGGTCTAGATTAAAGACAACATGAAAAAAAATCTTTTAAAATGTAAAATGGCCCTCAGCTGAAGCTGTTTCACTCTGTACAGCTGCTCCCCTTCCATCATTACTGAGTCCTTGCGCAGACAAATTTTTGAACTAGAACAGGTACCTCAGTTTATGTGAGGTTTATTCCATAGTTGTCCTGATCTTGCTAAAACATGGCAATTGTCTTCTCTCAAATAGTGGCTGAGCATGTCTCTGTGAAAACCTGATGCCACATCCCTTGACTGTAAAAGAAAAAAGTTTCCTGTGCAGCCTAGATTGCAAAATCCCTTTAGCCTCTTCACTGGGGGAAAAAATAATAAAATAAAATGTGTTAAATCAAGTGCCAGAGAAAATATTAAACAGGTAGTTATCCCTCTTCTTTAAGTTGAGAGTCACTTAATATAGAATGAATAGAACCAGTGAGATTTACTAATCTGTAATAATTCATACTTGGCAAGCTTCACAAGTATTCCTTTCTTTCTTCAAACACTCTTTTCACCACAGACCTCTTTCCCGAGCCGAAATCCCCAAATTAAGAAATCTAATAAAACATATGTAGTCACTNTCAGCTCAGTCTCCAGAGGGAGCAGCAAAAGCTTTTCTGGAAACAATAAACCCTTTAAACATGACAGGAGGAATAGGACCTTAGGAGGTATCTGAAAGTATCCATTATTAAAGAAAGAAAAAAATACATATATCTATGTGGGTCACTGTGATTGTGAGGTTTTTTTTTTTTTTGTTTTTT
>WBMY01008828.1:53871-67913 GCA_013397315.1 Donacobius atricapilla
GCAACAATTATTTTTCTGTTGACATTTCAGAGGGGCATGAGTAAAGTAATTAACAGAAGTGGAGAAGAAGGTTCTGTAGAAGGCATGACGAACCACAGCTGGTGTTCAACAAATGTAGAAGACAGCTCTGTTTTATCTAACAGAAACCGAGGCAGTAGGTTAGTAAATTAGCAGAAAAATTTCATGTCAGAATAAGTGTAGAGGGACTTCTGGAAGCATGAATTAAATTATGGATGTTGCCTAAAACTACTCACACAGCACTGCCATATCCCTTTGAATGTTACAGCCTAATCTTCTCACCACAGAAGGAGCACAAAGACATAATGTTGCCATTATTTTTAAACATGACCACACTTTGTCCATTATCTAGGTTTCTTCTTTTCCCCACCATGTAATTCCCTCACGTAGACTTTTTATCCTGCCACCTTCCACTCAACAAGCTAGTAATCAAAATTATTCAACTATTGACACTATTCTCTGTTCACTCCAGTCATTTAACAGCTGTAATATTCTTCACCTGGTAACACTCTAACATCCTTACTTGTTAATGGAACAAATATTAGCTTCCAAATGCCTCTGGCTTGGCAGAGAGAAATGGTGCTATCACAATTATCATGAATCAGTGCATCCAACACTGTTCCACATTTTAAGCCAATAATAATTTTAATAATAGGGTTATGGCTGCCTCAAGCAACAGGAGATATCCCTGAGTTAGTCTCACTCGAGCTAATGTATCCACGCAGACGGATGAAAAGCCACACACAAGCTTGTTTATGCCTCTAAAGCAGGAGAGCTTCATTAATTAAGGTTTCCATCAGGTAGGACTCACAGATGTGGCCACGGAGTGTCCAGCTCCAAAGGTCAAACTGCCCATACTGCCAAGTGAAGCATCTGCCCCCTTAGATGCTGCTGCATGCATCTAAGGTCACATTTCTGGTTTCATGCCTCTGCACACATCTTGCAGAATTAAAGGGTTTAGGTGAGGCATGAGACAGGGAGGTTAATCACCTCATGTTCTTGCAACGGGAGAGGTAGGGAGGGACAGTACAGCGCGCAGAGACTGTCAGGCCTTGGATGGAGGACATTGTCCCAGCAATTCTGAAGTGACTTTTTGTCTCCCTCTTTACAACTGCAAAGGAAGCCTGAGATGAACAGCAGCTTAAACTGAAGGCCTGAACCAGTGGAAATGATCTGAGTTTTTTTAATTTTTAATTGCCATTAAAAAGCAATAATGACTGAAAGAGCTGCCATCTCTAAGGCTGCTGTTAGTCTCTCCTATGAGACCAGGATCTTTTTATTTGATTATATTTTCTTGCAGGTCACCTGGCTTTAATTCAAGCCGAGTTGTTTAATATTCAATGAAAGAACATGTAAGATGCCTTTTCCTGCACTTTCACATCCTGGACTAGGGATCCTGCCTTTTTGTTTACCTCAATGGGAAATTTATGCCTGTTTTTTAAGCACCATCAATTACCATTCACAAAACAACTAACACATAATTGTGCATATTTTCAGATCAAGTCACAAAAGCTTGTGCCAGTACCTGTTAGATTTGATTGGACAAGGTCACACAGAAGAACAGTAAGAAATGGAGACAGAGATGTCAAAGCATTTCCAATGGCAACAGCAACCTCCTCGCTTGTATCAACAGGGGGGAAATGGAAGCATAAACCAAATTGCATCCAAATGATTGCAATTGGAGCACATGTGTTATGGGAAAGGTTTGAAGTTAGCACATGTGCTGATATAGCAATATGACGATGAAGGGGAAGAAAATTCCAGCATTCAGTGTCTTTGCAGCACAGATGGCTGGGTTTGCTTTGCCGGCCTACTTGCTCATTAAAATGAATCAGATGAATCTGGCTATCCCAAACTGTTAGTATATGTCTCTGCCTTATTATTCTGTGCTTTGCAACAATGATGATACTATTCTGCCCATGGGCTAAATAATGCTTCCGTGTGGATCACACGATATTCTGATGGTGGGTTGTCAGTGTCTTGAATAATAATCCATTCTGCAGTGACATCTAGGAAAGGCTGCAAGGCACCAACTGGATCATATGCGGATCATATTTTACAAAATCACTCAGTAGGTACTATGCTGACAGTAAACAACTATGTGTGATTAATTACAGCATCGCAAATGAAACCCGCTTTTGGGGACTTGCTTGCCTTTCATGTTTGGACTGTACTGAGTGGTAAACTAGCAGAGTACCTTTTATTTTTGTGTTCTTTTTTCCTTTTTAATGTGGCAAAGGATGTGTATAATACAAAGAACACCACAGCTTTCCTCTTTTTCTTGTCTTTTTTTTTCTTTTTTTTTCTCTTTTTTCTGTCCTTTTTTCTCTCTTTTTTTTTTTTTCCTTCCAGAGAGTGAATAACAGTTATGAAGAGTAGGGTGATATATGGTCCCTCTACACAGTCATAAAGTGTGAATTTCCAGCACAAGATGCCTGTGTGGAGGGTAGATTTTCCTTCAGCCTCACAAGTCCCACTGATGTTAATAAAGGAGGCATGTCTACGACGCCCTTCGCTGAATAATTTACATCTGCATAGACAGAAAGTCAAAAGGCAAAGCTGGAGACACATCAGAAAGCTGGCTTTAAATCAAGTTAAAAGTTTGCCTGTGTTTGTGGGTGGTTTATTATTATAAAAGGAAATCAATACAAATTGAAATTAAAGCTGTCTGCTCAACTTTGAGGGTTTCAGGATGGGGTTTAATGGGAAGGGTAGGAAAGTAATATGTATGAGGCATGGCGGAAAGAAAAAGAGAGGTTTAAGGAGGTAAATGAAATGCAGAGGTTAAATGAACAGCAAAGAGTGATATGGAGTACAAAGCAAAGTTTAAGTAGCTCTTTTAGAACTTCTTTCACAAATATATTATTTTGTTTGCCAACAAAAAGGAAAAGAAAGCTCCAGTAAGCTTGTTGAAAATAATGGAAATTTGAGAATAAAAAATTATTTTTAGTAAGTGGCTGTGTTTTAGATGTACGATTAGTACCAAGCCTTCAAAAGAATCCAGATGCCAAGACACAGACTGCCAGTAGCATCATTAAGAATATATCTTATGAGATTATGTTCCTAGAGGCACAAAGCAAAAGAGGTACATAACATGATGGTACCTTAGCCAGCCCTGGGTGGACCAGCTGAGATGCAGAAAGAAAATTATTCTGTTAGTGCAGCCATTCCTTACTGCTCTGAAGATACACTTTCACTGAATATTCAGCATTAGCATACTGCCCAAACCTTAACTAATTTCCTATGAGTAACTTAAAGTCACTATGAAGAGCTTTAAAAATGAATTTAAGTCGGCAGATGACAAAGGTACAGATCCCCATAAGGGATAAAGTGTTGGATCCCTTCCGATTTTCTGGACAGGGAGGAATTGTTTCCTCCCTATGGAGTTTTGTCTGAACCAGTCATTTAAGCCATGTGTGAAACCTAGAGTTTCTCAAAAGGCTCAGGAATTATCCCTCACGAAACAGTTCACCCTCAAAGTCTAAGCAGATACAGACCAAGAGCACTAATGAGAATTGTAATATCACAGAATCACAGAATGGGTCAGGCTGGAAGAGACTCCACTGGGGTTATCTTGTCCCACCTCTCTTCTCCAGCAGAGCCATCCCAGAGCACAGGGAACAGGGTTGTGTCCAGAGGGGTCTGGAATATCCCCAGTGAGGGAGACTCCACACCCTCTCTGGACAATCTGTTCAGGGCTCAGTCACTGCCCAGGACAGAAGTTCTTCCTCATTTCCAGCTGGAACTTTCTGGGCCCAGTCCCTGCCCGTTCCCCCGGTGCCATTGGTGGGACCCCAGAGCTGAGCCTGGGCCCTGCTCTGACCCTCCCTGCAGGCAGGGACAGACAGGGATGGGGTCCCCTCTCAGCTGGGGCTCCTCTGCAGGCAGAACAGCCCCAGCTCCCTCAGCCTTTCCTCACAAAGGAGATGCTCCAGGCCCTTCATCTTTGTAGCCCTCTGGGCCCCCTCCAGGAGCTCCCTGTCTCTCTTGTCCTGAGGAGCCCAGACCTGGACACAGCGCTCCAGATGTGCCTCACCAGGGCTGGGCAGAGGGGCAGGATCCCCTCCTTGACCTGCTGGCACCCAGGATTCCATTGTCCTTCTTGGCCCCCGGGGTAGTGCTGGCTCATGAACAGCCTGCTGTCCACCAGTGCCCTCAGGCCCTCTCTGCAGAGCTGCTCCAGCAGGTCACCCCCAGCCTCTGCTGGAGCCTGGGGTTATTCCACCCCAGGTGCAGGACCTGCCTTTGCTCTGTTAAATTTCAGCAAGTTCCTCTCTGCCCACCTCTCCAGCCTGTCAAGGCCCTACTGAAGGGCCACACAACCCTCTGAGGTATGGAAACTGGAGGAAACCAAGGTTTTGGCTGCTGTAAATCAGTTGAGTATTCACATGTCAGTTTCACCATAGCTTCACAGAATCATAGTATAGTTCGAGCTGGAAGAGCCCTTACATTACATTTCATTTCATTTCAACACCTCCACCATGGACAGGGACACCTTGCACTAGACCAAGTTACTCAAACTAGACCTGTTTACTGGGGTGGACCCCTTTCAGACAGCTGAGGAGACTCAGTATGCCAACAGGCTTATGGTTGGCCCATCCCATATGCCTGTCTTTAAACAAGACAAAACATTTCCACAGATTTTTTTTTTCTTTTTTTTTTTTTTTTTTTTTCTTTTCTTCTACTAATAGAAAGATTATTGGATTCCTAACTTAATTCTGAATACCAAAGCTACAAATATTTTTGTTGGAGATTGAGGTCCTGCTGCTGCTGAACCACTCTATCAATGCAGAGTTTAGTTACGTTTGTTGGTCAGGGACTTTGTGCTGCTGCCCCTTACTTTTCCTGGATGTCACTTTGTCCACTGAGTTAATGACAAAACTGCCTGGAAAATACCCAGTCTCTTCCAGGTGGGTTTCTGGGGTGTTTGCTGAGCAGTATTACTACAGACTGGCCCACATCATTCTAGAATGGGTTGTTTGTTTTGCACCCTTCACTCCAGGACTGGTTCTTGTGCTGTTGCAAACATACCCATGACAATGACAGCTCCGCTGAGACCTTGTTTCCACTCCTCTGTCTGCCCCTATTATCCATCCTGCTCTAACAGAGCTGTGTAAAAGTTTCCATGGTCTGTAATTTCATCATGACTAAGAGTGAGCTCTATTACTTCTGTTCTCACTCCACATTAGGAAGTAAGAAAAAAGTGCCTTAATCCAAACTGAAGTGACCACTGTGTTGCAAAGTTGACACATCCCACATAGCTCTTATGTGTTAAGCAGAATCATGTTTCCCAGTTCAGTAAGTCACAAAGTGATTTGGTTTTTTTAACTTCTTTTTTACAAATATAATTCCCTCCCCCCCACCAAAATACCAAGCTTGGTGATAGTTTAGTTGGAAAATGCATGATCTGAACAGATGGAAGATAAATCTTTCACAGAAAATATATGCCTACTTCTTTAACTGATGTTTAACATGTTTTCCACTAGGTAGGAACCTACTGAATATTTTAAAAGGTTATTGTTCTGCCATAATCACTACACCACTGTGAAACTAGGGTGATTTTGAATGAAACAAAATGATCTTCACAGAAGTGTCGGATGAATGTTTATGGTAGTAAATTGTCTGACTGTTCTTAAACCAGCTGCTTTCAATAGGAAGTGGGCTGTCTTTCCTCAGTGCACTTCTCTTTGGTTCAGAGCCAAGAACTAGGAAAAAGAAAGAAGTTTGCAATAAATGCAGGAAAATGGGGAGGGGAAACTGAAGTTAAAAGGAAATTAAAATATTGTTTCACTATACCTCCATATTTGATTATTTAGTTTGATGTCAGTGGTACATAAACATATTTGTTTCCTAAGATGAATAAAAGAAATCCCTGGTAAGGAATTTATATGTATTCTAAGAGTAATTTGTTTTATTTACAAGCCTGGCATAAAATGGTCAAACAGCAGGTAAGATAATCTATTCTTCTGGGAATCCCAGCCCTGTGTGAAGTTCCTAGGAAGCAATTTAACGTTCATAGAAAAATCTAAGCAAGAGCCCAAAAAGGAGGGCAATTTTTCCTAATGTTTTTTATGTATTCTTGCTCCTTTGAAGTTCCTTTATGGTTATCTCTCCATAATTCTAATTTAATATTATTAACATATTTTCCACAGAATCATACTTTTTGTCAATCAAGTTCAGGAATTTTGAAGTTTAGGTATTTTCAGTATTAATAACTACATTTGAGCTAATAGTTCTAGATTGCCTCTACAGTTTATGAAGAAAAAATATCTGTTTGTGCGAGCAACCTGTTCCAATCTATTTATTTTTTAGGATGGTAGGGCTGAGTGAACAGGATGTAGCTTTGCCAAAAATTAGCTGGGAATTCTGATGGCCAAGAGGCAGAGCAGGAGTCACCAGTGTTCTTGTGCCATGAAGGTGGTAAGCATCATTCAGGGTTGTGTGAGCAGGAGATGATCAGGGGAACGGAACTCGTGAGACATAAGGAGAAGGTGCAAGTTTCACTTTAGGATAAGAAGAAGATGAATCTTACTGCTGTCTGCAGCTCCCTGTGTATAGGAAAGCTGGAGTCACTGGTGGAAGTTAGAGGTGGGAAATTTTGGCTCTATATTTGGAAAAAAAATCTAGGTGGTGATGAGGGTGGTGAAGCACTTTAACAGGCTGTCTAGGTGAAATCTGTTTTGGGGATCTTCAAACCTTGACTATAATACACTGAGGAGCTTCATCTAATTGGTTGTGCATTAAGAGGTAGTCTGAAATAAAGGCTTCCAGAAGTCCTTTTCAAGCACCTCTGGATCTATGATTTATGCCCTATAAGTTTGTATGGACTTTGCAATTACAAAACGAGCCAAAGGGCCATAAAGAAAATTATGCATTCCCATGTAAACTCTATTTATGACCTCCTCCATTGTTGTACCTTCTGAGCCAAAATTAATCTCTCTTTTGTCTCTACATTTATTGGTGCGTTCTCTAACCATCTGTCAGTGTACAGGACCATAGCACCAGTGCATATATACCATAACAGGCTACTCTGTTATTAGTTTTTGTATTTGGCAGTCAAACTAAACTATCACAATAAGATTACAAATAGAGATGCCCTACTGTGGCTCAGACAGAACCATATTTCCTTAGCCAAATTAAAAAAAAAAGGCTTGAGGAAACTTTTTTTTTTTAATCTGATATGACCTAACACCCCAAGGAAGAGCACACATCTTGTGTATGGAAAGAAACAATTTAGTCTCTCACTCTCCCATTGATAGAGAGACAAGGCTATAACCAACAAGGTGATTTCAATTCTGTTTCATAAGGGTGTTTCCTTTTTCTTTCTCAGCTTTTCTTATTGAAGTAAAACAAATTAAATTAATGAACTTTCAGGGTGACAGCTCTGACTCAGGGACATACCTATCTGAGAAGTAGTTTTCCCGTGAGTGTAGCAGCAATCCCTGGACTGAAAATGTCTACAATGAAAATTCTGTCAGACATCAGGAATAGATTAGCACAGATTGACTTGGCTAGAGAGACCTCCAGCAACTTATCTGGACTATTAGTATTGAGTCTATGTCCCAAAATCTCATTGTTTTCAGTGTGTCAATCAAAGATTTTCAGGGAACAGTGGTCAGACAGGTGGAAGGAGGAAAATGAGTTTTGCATGTGGTGTGACAGACACTTTGGAGTCTCCAGCCTGAAAAATTCCCGTTGAGGGAAACTAGGACAGGGGTCTGTAAACTTGTGACATGGAGAAGCAAGAGTGGGAAGATTTCTACTGAATCCTATAATGCAAGAATTCTGGATATCAAAAGAGCCTGTCTATGGGTAACTTTTGGAGAAACAAGAGAAATTTCATCTTTTCATAACATGTATTTAAAGTACCATGGGATACTGTTGGTGCTACAGGTTGATATTAGGTCAAGTCTTGCAGCCCATCCCTGGGTTTCTGGTTTCCAGTAATTGCTGGTGACAATGGCCAGATGGAATAGAATGATTATTCATATGACTATTAAAGGGTGATTCAAAGAGAATGCAAAAACTTCTGAAAAGCCAGTATTTGCCCCAGAGACAAACTGATGTGGGACAGACCTTTGCCTTCATGCTTTTGAGATTTGTTGTCACCTTGGAACACAGTCACAGCTTTTGAAAATCGATAATTTCAATCATTACTATATCAGACAAGAGTGGGAAATATTTTCTTGAAAAGATATAACAATGTGTTCTCTATCATTTTCTGGCTGCCACAGTTTCTTGCCATTCATTAAGACTATTATAGTGAATAATCATATTGGGAAATTAGTATTAATAACAGAAAATATTTACAGATCATTCTTTAGTCAATTATTTAAAGGATAAAAAAAGACTTCATTCTGTTGGTTGTGGAAAGGAAGTCAATACTATATTATCATCCTGCTGGGATCCAAAACACATGATGAAAAAAAACCCCTCTGAAATTAAACTTATAAATCCATATTTAGAAGCCTGTATGTATACTCTAAAATTTGTCAACAACTCAGAGGTTCCCTGTGGAGTTGGCAATAGAATTCAGAAGCTGTTACAACACAGTTTGAGGTTTGAGTGGGCTCCTGTTTTCTGAGCTGACTGTGCTATTTCCAGTTTTGTGAATGGCTGTACCACAACTGATGCCCTGAAGCTTGCTTTACCACAACAGATGCCCTGAAGCTTATACCTATCTACAAAACAGTTAGATAATTTTCTTGAGGAGCAATATTTCAAGAAAAACTCACTGACAGTTGCATTCCACTCATGCAATTTTATTATTTATTTGACTTTTTAGTTATTTTAAGGTCAGACTCTTGAGTGTGTAGGTGATAAGGCACTGGAACATGTTGTCCAGAGAAGCTGAATGTTCCATCCCTGGAAGTGTTCAGATCCAGGACTGTAGAAACCTGGAGAGATGTCCCTGCCCACAGCAGGGATTTGGAACAAAATGATCTTTAAAATCCCTTCCAACCCAAAACTACCTGTGATCTTGTGACTGAGATTTTGTGGATTTTTTCATTCTAAGAGAAGCCTGGGTTTTTTTCATTGTTCCCCTGGATGCTCCTCTTACTTATGGTTACTGGGAGAACCATCAGAGACATGAAACCTCTTTCTGGGATTTAGTATATAAAAAGGAAAAATATTTAACTCCAGATCATATGGCTCTGTTAGACACCTAAGGCTCTCTTTGCTGTCAGTTTGGGAACAGTCAGGCTAGGGCACAGTTCACCTCACGGTCTCAGGACACTGAAGATGGTTCAAATTAATCATTCTTTTCAAAAGCCCACTTCTCCCCATTGACTTTATTAGACATCACAAGTCAATGTGGCATTCTCAAACATAAATGTGTGTTTAATCCCTTGACACCTTGCTCAGAATGAAACAACTTCACTTGAAAACCTAATATTTAATTTATTCTCTGTATTTTTTTTAATGTGATATTACCACTGGAAGAATAAGCATAAAATACTGATTAGAAAAAAAAGCCCAATTTGTATTGGAATTACTCTTACTAATTCACTGTTTTACCCCATTTCAATGAGCAGCAGTGGTCTTTTATCCTTATATACATGAATAGTAGGACCATAAAAAAGGTAGTTGCAGTAGAAGCTAAGAGCAGGTCCCAGTTAAAAGTAAAATCAATAAGATCTCCAAATTTTCTATTCAGCCAAAAAGCATTTTCTTTGCCAGAAAATATTCTTTAACATCTGCCATCTGTTGGTTTTAATTTTTATTGATTTTGAATGAAAATGGCACTTGCTGTAAAGGATTGATGTTCGAATTTAGTAATACATAACAGACCAGAATTCTAACTTATTCTCCAAAAAGTGCTTTTTTTCTCCTTTTTTTAGTCCCTAGATGCAAATATTTTAATGGACTTATTAAAGCAAATTAAAACATTTCTAAGTAACATTTTCACAAGTCAGAGGTGTTGAGTTCATGAATGTGATTTTAACTTTAGCCAGAGCAGCAAGTGACCTGCACTTCTGAAAGTCAGTCTCTCAAGTCTGAATTTAATTTGGCCGTTGCAAAATAAATAGATGAATTGTTTTGGCATTTCACAAGCATTAAAACAAACAAACAGATTTTGTTTTGAATAAAAAAAATAAATAAAACATAGGCTCTAGAGGAACCATTTCAATGGGAATCACAACATTCTGCTTTTTTTTTTCTGTTGGAACTCAGAAACTCTATTTAATTCCATAAGAGGGTGGAAAAGGAAGGGTTTCTCAAAAAAACCTGAAGAAACAGCCCCAGACTGGCATTTTCACAGCACAATTAACAACATTTAAAAAGAGGAAATAAACTGCATGATACCATATCTATTTCCTTCACCACTCTCACTCTTCTGCTGACCACACAGGGCTCCCCATCAGATCTAAAAGCCATAACACTCACAGCAAAAGCCAGAAATTCAACACATAATATCCTAAAATGCTTGTTAAAATTGAGCAAGAGGGAGCTCCAACCTTGTCTTCTGCTCTGGATTTTGCACTCTGAATGTCAGTGTGTCAAGCAAGTAATTTTGTTTCCTTGCGTTCCAATGACAAAATATTTTTTTTGGCTTGCAGAGGTTTAATTTTTAGATTGAATTAATGTTTGCAGAAGATATTTCAAAGATGTTTCCTTGTAACTATTGTAATAGGACCTCTTAATATTATTGCAACTGATAACAAATCCATTTAATAGCTGATTTTCATGTTACCAGTTCCATACATCCTGTTTTTAATGAAGGCTGTTTTTCAACATCCTCTGTACTTGCAACCATAAAGAGCAGATATTATCTTTTTTTTAATTTTGTTATAATAATAGAGGCTACTTGAAGGTATTATTCTAGACATGAAAAGAGACTTCAAGATCCTGAGGTAGGTAGTTTTTCAGACAATAGTATCAAACTCCTTAAGCTGAGAACAAGGTTTTTTCTGAGATTAATATCTGACATAAAATTCGGATTATTTTATGTTGAATTATTATTTTATGTTTCTCTCTATTCTATTGCTACTTCACCGGAAAACTATTTCACAGATAGGTATGTTCCTTGAGCATCACAGTCATACCATTTGGGTGTATCATACTCAAGTATGGGTTTTTTCTTTTAAAAACCCTCAGGAAAGGATTAATTATCTCTCTTCCACAGAAGTATAAAATAGGGTGGGCCAAAACCCTTGTCTGTAGTCACACAGGACCTACTAAAGAAGGAGAAAAAAGGTAAAATCTATTATTATCCATGGTAACCCCGCCTACCTAGAAGCTAGGAAAAGAAAGGAAAATTTCCATGAATAGCTCTTTGGAAGTTTTTAAATAGATAATGTCCCCAAAACACATTTAACACCAAGGTGTAAGTCATGTTCCTACACCAAGATACTGGTTGGAGGATTTGCATTGTTATTGCTTGACTCATGTTGACTAGGGACTACATTCTGTACAAAATTCAACTTTGAGCACTAAAACATAACTGTTTGCAGCGCAGTGTGTCTTCATCAGGGATGTCTCAAATCTGACTGGTGACATACAATGATACATATTTCATCAGTATAGTTAGAACAGGCAGCTCTACAGAAATTATCTCTATATTCAGGGGAAATTTTCAGAAAGGCTAGTGAGCTGTATATCTGTGTTCACATGCATGAGATTCATATTTGCAGACAGTTGATGAGTTTTGAGATAGTCCTTCTAGACCTTCTTAGTTTCTTTGGATGCCTTTTGATATTTGTACAGAAGCATAAGACACATATAAGCGTGTTTTCCAGAAGTGAAATTCCATCTGTGTAATTAGACCTATCTAAAGATCAAGTTGTTAGTCTAAATGAACTCATAAGGCTTCTTCCCTAGTCCCCTCCTAAGAGACATTCATGCCACGTGGAGATCTCTCTGAGATGAGCAGAATGAACTGACCTGTCAAGACATTCTTTGTGATATAAAATTATACCCACCAAACTTCTGGACATGAAACTTGCAGATTATTTTCACATTGGAATGGTACTCCAAAGGCTCTCTGAAAATTTAGCCTTTAAAACACCTAAGAACTTGCAATCAACCTACTTGGTAAAAATGACCATTTCTGGTAAGTTCAGTTTTCAACAAGACTGATTATGAATCTTTATCACTAGAAAACAGTATTCACAGGAAAACACATAGATAATATTTTCATAATGTATATTAAAAATATCTGGTCAAGAATTATCACAAAAAGTTAATTTCAAGGCTAAGTAACATCAAATTTTCTTGACCACTTGCACTTTGTCATGAGACGGATTTAAAGGGTTGTAACTTCATGCTCATCTCCTCTGCACCAAGGTGAATATAGGTTGGGAAAAGGCTTTGCAGGCAGGGTTAAAAGGGCTTCCTCCTTTGTTTTTTAAACCAGGTTTATTATAACTGAAAACAGATCACTTCTCATACTCCAGAGGACCTTTTTAAAATATTTAGTCCTAGAAGTTTACTCAAAAGTTGAAATCAATTTATAGGGTTGATAGCACACAAAAATAACCTCTCTCTGATGCACACAGTCTTTTAAATAACATCCTCTATGAGGCACTAAAGCTTTAATATTGACAATATTCCTGAAATGAGGGTAGTGAAAAAAAAACCAAAACATGAAGCACAGAAACGGCTATCAATTCCAGTCACAGTGGCAGAATGACTCTAATAGCTGAGACGTTTATGAGTCATAAATTACCATTTATAAATGCAGTGTTTAGCATTCATTTCAATGGACAACATATGGTAACAACATTTCTAAATAGCTTGAACTGATAAATAGGCCAGTGAAGTGGCTCAATTTGTTAAAATGCTAACACATTAACTACTGCATGTGGTGGTGGCATGTTTGCATCCCTAACACTGCCTGTCTGCTTGGGCCTTATGGAAATAGACACTTGCCTTGAATTTATGAACTGGCATAGTCAGTCTATTTTTCATAATGATTTATGAGGAATCACCATTTGCAGACTGGGTGATTCATCTATGACTGTGTTAGCCTCAGTCCCACCACGTTACATACCGTGACTGCATCCCACACGCTTTAACCCCTGGTGCCCTGTCTGGAGAGTCTGCTTGATTCCTTAGCAATGTTTGGATCTTTTTGAAACACTTTGTCCTTTTAAAGGATTTAGGTAATGATTTGAACCTGATCACTACTATAATGAGATTGATTAACACAAAATGATCAGCTGACAACCCACCTGAGATCATCTCAGCTTCTATTAAAATGGTGGTGTTTCATACCCATTGCTGTTTTCTCTTTAGCATTATGTAATAACAAAACTTATTTTCAGTTTTAAAAAAATTAATCAGTTCTAGGTCTGAAGAAAACAGAAATGCCCTAGCAACTGTAACATTACAGCAATACAAACTTTGAACAATATTTATGGAAGCTTTGGGCTGTATTTTTTTCTACTCTACCAGTATTTAATTAGCCTCTTAAGGCCAAATAAATACAGGTACAGTAGAAAAATTTGACCTTGCATCCTGTCAATGATTTTTAAAAAACAGTCTTGACGTGTATAAAGCCCAATCAAACCCTCAGGTGTCCAAAATATAGTGCAGATTAGTGGGTTCAGATGCTCCAGCACAACTAGATAAAAACTACCACTGAAATTCAGCACAGCAATTTCTTTTTATTTTTTCCTCTTTTATTATTTTCCTTTCCCTCTTTCCCTCTTTTTCTCTCTTTCTCTTCTTTCTCTCTTTCTCTTTCTTTCTCTCTCTTGTTTTTTTTTTTCCTTTTTCCTTTATTTTTTACTTTACTTTAACTCTTCTTATTTTTTTACTTGTCTACTCTCTTTCACCACAATTCTTAATAACCTTCACTGTATGGCTATTTTTGTTTAATGGGAGAGGAAGGTCCTTCATAACTTCCTATCCTCATTGCAACTGTCAAACTACAGATTCATGCGGCTGTTCTGTGACAGACTAATAATAAACGAGATAGAGTTTATAAAATCAAAATCACTGTGGAACAGGTTTCTGCATTTTGCTAACACTATAAAAAATTCCTTGGATGTGTTTTATGTAGGGTTAAACAAAAAAAA
>WBMY01008828.1:67934-85205 GCA_013397315.1 Donacobius atricapilla
TCTGACTGCTTTGGAAACAGATCATCCCCTAAAAGTGGTGGGTGTCATCCAACAGAAACACCTACAGTGGAGACTGCTGTCTCCAAACGTGTTGAGGACAAATTTACCATCCTCTAAAGTGGTTTTATAAACCAGGCCAGGTGAAATTCTCTTCATTAGCTATAAACACAGACTAAAATTTAGGTCAAGTACCAACTAATTACATATTTATGCTTTCCTAATAAGGTTTTTCTGCCAATAGAACCTTGTTTTGGAAGGAGGATTCTTTAATCACAATGACAATTGCAACAATATTAATATGAATGATGATAATGACAACAATAATGAGAATGATAATGATGAAGAGAAAATGCAGTGCTACCTATTTAATAATTTTATGCAGCCTGGATCAAATTGTGTTGGGTATCATAGAAACTTTGGAGATTAATCAAATATGGTAAGCTAAATCAGATTTTGAAAAACCAACCACACATACGCACACAAAATGTGAGTTTTTTCTTCATGTTTCAGGGAAAGAATAGAAATGGAGTACATACTTGCAATCATTTGATAAATCCGCTGGTTCCATTTAGGTTTGTAATGGTAAAACTCTTGGTGTGTAATCTTGAGATGAGTAATTCTAAAGTCCTCTGCCCATCTCTACAGAGCATCCTTCAAGAGGAGGTGCTCTGGTAAACTTGTATTTTCCACTTCTTCCCAGAGGGAGTTGAGATGCTGGGGTTGTTCCAGTATTTACAGTTTCAAAACCTGGGGATATGTAAGGACTGGTTGGATTATTGATTTTGAAGCTGCAACCATTTGATAAGTAATGTTGTACAACAGTGTCACCCTGATTTTTTCAGCCTTCTCTTCTGTTTCACAGTTTCATGTTTTGGGTTCTTTCTCACGCTCTGGTCTGTAAACACCGGCAAATGTTTATCATAACTTCAAGTAGTTTACATTCCTGTTCTTAGAGATATGGACAGCTGATGGACAGTTATCTTGACCAATGGGATGGGCAGAGGTGTCAACCTTCTCCCTCAATCCCTGGCCTTTTGTAGATATGATATATTGGAGTCAAACTTTCAAATAAAGTAAAGTTTTAGTTCATGCTGTCTAATCAACGTATGAGTGTGTGTTTGTGTGTGTGTGACAGATTGCATCACAACAGTCAAAGGAAATAGATGAAATAATTGCTCAGTCTTAACTGTTAGAGAGAATAAAATAAGCAGAATTCAACCTTTCACACTGGGATCAGTAAAGAAAGCAATGAAAATGTCTATTCTGCAATGAAAATGACCACCTTCAAGCTGTTCTTTGTGTTGATTCTTATGTTTAAAACAGTTTGTGTGGAAATCCCAAGCTTTCATGAGTGGTTATTGCTAAAAGAACAAATCAGATAATACTTGAGGAAGAAAATTTCAAGACAAGGAAGAAGAAGGTGTATCTGACTATCAAATATGATCTCAAACCTACCAATATGTGCAGAAGTACTTCAAGGGAAATATTGTCTTTAAACACAGGCCTTTCAACAGGCCAGATGCCTTCACTGACTTGATTCCTGGAGAAGCTGGGCAGCTCATCTCTATCTTTAAGAAAAGCTTCTGAGACTAATATCTGGTCAGCACTTAAAAAAATCAGGCCCCGAAAACTGACCTAAAAAATTTCATCCCAAAAGATTTAGAGCTTTGCTTTTTATTTAAGAAATGTCCCTTCACATTACAGTTATGTTTTCCCTTTATGGTTGGCAAAACAGACAAGACAGGATTGTCTCTGCTGATCACATACAGCTCAAGGTGGTGTGGAGCTGAGCTCAACCCAAATGTCTGAGAAGGAGTAAATTACTATGGAGAGGGAACTTTTCTCTCTTTTATACTTCAGAGATTGCCCTATAGAGTCCTTTCAGATTGCCTTAACAGCTTTGCCACTATACGGCTCATTAGTTCTTGCTATTCCTTAACAGAACAGCCGGGATTAAACACGTTTAATTTATACTCAGCTTAGGACTGAAATATATTCTCCACAAAACTTTAAAAGGAGAAAAATTATATTTAAAAAATGTTCCTCCCAGCATAACCATCGCTAACAAATAATGAGCTTGTTTATCATTGCTTTTTTATATCTGAGACTTCAGGCATTTCAGAGTCCTTTCCAGACTATTATCTACTGCCCTTCAAACCCTTCATGTTGTTATCCTGTCTTTTATATCAGTAATAGGTTTTAAGACTCATAGTAATGAGTGCAAATGTATGGCTGTTTTAGGACAATAAAATTGTTCTATAGCAGTTAACTACACTCTTTGCAACAGTGAAAAGCATTTTAAATTAGCAGTCGGAGAAAACTAGGACATTGGAACACAGAGACAATATAAGAGTGCAGCAATCTATTGGCTGTTACCTAATGGAAAAGTTAGTTCATTAATGCTCAAGTCAGTTGTTGATTACTAAGGGCTGCAATGTAAAGTTTGACTCCTGTCTAATGTGCTGTTGTTCGCTGAAATGGTTTTCTAAAGTGTCTGTCTAGAGTTAATCACAAGTTTTAAAAAAAGGACAAGAGAAAATGCTGTAGTTGTTGTTGTTTGTAGTTTTTTGTTTGGTTGGTTCTTGTTTTGTGTCATTGAATTCTCTGTGTTTCTAGAAGTTCAGCAATTTTTTCTTCTGTTTTTCTTCAGTTTTTCTTAAGTTTCCCCGGAATCTCTACCTGTAGTTACAACTTGGTGAACCAAATGGGTCCCTTCCAAGTCAGTGTATTCCATGATTCCATGTCTCAGTTCCAGTTACAGCAAGAAGCTGGGAGCATGCATCTCTGATCATAAATATGGGTAAGCTAGTTAAAGCCAAAGCTACTCTCTATCCAGCTCCTTGGAGACAAGCCATCCATCTGCTAGGATAATAGTGTTGAAATCATAATGATGCCTAAAGATTTTTGCCTTCTATAATGTTTTCATATATTTGTAGCTTTGTAAACTGTTAATATATTTTGTGTAGCTCCTGGCAATTTTTCCTCTCCTTTCTCTTAGATTTTAGAATATTAAGCTACCCTTCTAACACATTCCTGAAATACTGTTTATTCTTATTTTCAAGAGGACCTCCACAAAGGACATTTTGTTTTCCAAACAGAATCTGAGAGGACACAACAAGAAATAGGACAAAGAAGCCCCTGGATCAACTCCAATGGGATAGTGGCTGGGTGAAAAATTACCAAACTAACTGCTTTTCTAATTGGACAATATTTGTTATGTGTTTATATGCCGTTAACTTATAAAAACTTTAGAAATTCAATGCCAGGAGTGCCCATAACCACCACAGAGTCACCTGGAAGTTCCAAATAAAGACTTTCTTTTTATCTTACTATTTTAACACTCCCACAAGAGCTTTGTCTTTTGATATTAGGCAACAATAAAGTTGGATTCTGTCTTGCTGTATTCTGGAGAACTGATGGGTGACCAGTGCAAAGATAGCAAAATCTACACTGTGGATGCCACTGCTGTCCTAGCTCAAACTATCTTAATTATTCTTCAGGATGCTCTGTATCAGGGCTAGCAGCATCTCCACAGCATTGGGATGATGCTGTGACCATGCTAACAAGCCTTGCTCATAAGCCGGCTGAGCTGGCTGAACATGAGTGGTTCAGGTCTCTCTGTGTCATACTTCACCGCACTGTCCAGACCTATAGCCCCAGACCCTGAAAAGAAAAGAAATAGAAACCTAATCTAAGCTCCCTCATATAAATCAGGGATAATATATGGCACTATCAACTGCATGATGGAGAGGAAAAATATATTAAAACTTTGGAGCTACTCAGTTACTCTCACACTGAGGTGAGGTTATTTAGTTCTGTTTCTCTGATGGATGGATGAACTTTAGCATGTTTTAATTCTTTCCTTGACCGTAGTCAGTGCTGTGGGGAACTCTTCTCATAACTGATCCGTCAGCCGATGATCTGTTTCCCGGATTGTAATGATCTATAATTTTGTTAGTGGGAAGATGCATATGAAGCAGCTTTTGCTTCATTTCCTTATGAAGACACCACACTGATGAATGGCTTAACTCAAAAGCCAATGTGTTCTTACAGAAGGACTCCATATTCAGAGTCCAAGTCCTGTCATTTATGTCTGCTTAATATCTCCTAATGTGTCTTTGTTTTTCCCTCTACCTCTATTGCTAGAAATAAGACTGGTTTAGTCATCATTTCCATCAATTATTATTCTGCTCTCCTTGTTGGTTCTTCCCATCACCCTACACAAGCAATCTTCCATCTTACCCTCTGCTCAGACTTTGTGTAACAACATATTTATTCTGTGTACATTTTCACTTGAAATGTTGCCTTTGGTGAAAAATGTGTTCAACCCAAGACAGAGTTGTCTGTAGAAATAAAATATTTGTTCTCATATTTTTATTGAAAACATAAATTGATTCCTGTTTTGTTCACAAGCTGAACAAATAAGGGGTGGAGAAGAGAAGATGTAGTTTGGCTGACCAATCCCCTCCAAGTTTGCTTAGCAGTTAAATAGCCAAGAAAACTAAACTTTGTAAGTATGGGGTTTTCAATGACTGACTCATATAAAAATGTCAGCAAAAGTGAAACATTATTCATGGTTTGTTTTTTTTTTTTAATTTCCTGACACATTTATGGTAGAACTAACATTTTTCAGAACAAAATACACAAAGAAGATTTTATTTCTATCACTTATTCAAAATTCAGTGTTCAGTCTTGGGCAAGTTATATGTTTGGGACGTAGCATTGTTCAAAATTATGGAAGCAAACAGCCTTCAAAAGGTCATTCTTTAAAAATGGCTTTTACTGTTGCTGAGAGTAAGGGTATATATTTGTTATGAATTGGATTTTTTTTTTTTTTTTAAGGATTGGTGTTGGGTTTTTTTCTTTGTAAATTTTATCTGTGGATTTTTCAGTTCCCTCAAAAGCTTGATTCAGATGAGGTGTCATGACAGAGAGAGTTTCAGGACCCAAACGATGTGGAAATAGAGGTAATATTTGTTTTCAGACAATTCAGTGATTACCTGGCATCCCTGAGAGTTCAGCTTGCACACTTGCAGCACTAAACAATGTACAAGTAAGATAGAAAAGTCATTATCCCAGTAACTACACAATTTGAAAAACTATGCTGTGGTCATTTCCATCATGTTTTGCAGGCCTTTCGTACAGCTAATGAGCCTGTGGACCCTAAGAAGAGATTAGATATGACTATTTCTCAATCATTACATAATCTCTGTGATTTTATTCCAGACCCAAACAATCTATTTTAAGTTTTCTTGGGTTTCATGTAGAAAGTAATATTCTGGTTGTGACTAGCTGACCTACCCATGGTAGTTTTTTGTCTGAAGTGAAATGATTTTAAAACTGGACCATTCAGCCTCTTCAGACAGGTGTTTTACATAATAAGGCCTGTCATAATATAAATAAATAACAGAGAAAATGGATACTAAAAGCATTAATGCCTCTAGACTTCAGCATATTGTCACAAAACCTGCTTCTATAAATTTTCTACAGATTCAAGAAGCAGTAAAGTGTGACTTTAGAAATGACTTGCTGTGGAAATGCACTGAGCAACACTGCTGCTTTAAAACATGGAAAGACATCCACAAAAATCTCTGCATGGAGCCAGCTCAGGCACAGCAAGGTCAGTGCTATGGATGAGCACAAAAACGATGTTAAACCCGAGTCACTATGCTTTGTCCCTGTACCAAACTCCCCAGAACCACTTAATTCAAGAGTAACATACTGAGATAGCCTGGTTCTGCATGGGGCTGGCTTGTGTCCTCCATGCTAATTGACTTGGGCTCTGAACATCATGAGAAGAGGGTTATCTGGTCTTGAAATAGCATTGGAAGCAGTTTTCTTTCACGTACTGCTGTGCCAGAGCCAAAGCTCTGGTGGACCCAGCTGGCTGTCACCATTTCTGTCAGACATGAGCTGGCTCTGAGAGTAGCATTCATCTCATTTAATGTTAGATGTCTGCACTACAGACATCTACATCTCGATTAGTCACCCTTGTCTCCCTTTATAGTCAATGGAGAGAAACAAGCATGATTCACCCCATCCTAAAACAGACATTTCAAATGGGGATGAATCACGCCTCAACAGTGTCTGTTTTGTGCAGGCAGTGAGAGGAAATGATGGAAACACAGAGCTGATGTCAGGAAGGAAATCAGAGCTTGGAAGTTACTGAGTGGCTGCACTGCAAGGGAAGGGTATTTGTGGGACATACAGGTAAGTAGAGACAGAAAAACCCACATAAACTCCTTCTTTATGGTCACATGGCAGCTGGTTTGAAAACCCAGGAGCCAGAGCATCATCTCTGAGTCAGGAATAAAGGTGGTCACTTTAGTATTGGATTCAGCATTAATGATAAAAACCACTGTGTTTAATCAATGACCTGCATGCATCTGCTTCCTCCTAAGGCAGATCATTATCTATGACACATCTCTCCAGTATCACAACATGATTTGAGCTAAGCGAGATACAGTAAACTTCACTGGGTTGTGATCAATTTTAACACCATTTGTTGTTCATTATTTTTTTCTTTCCTTTCTGGTGATTAATCAAAACGAGTGAAGCCAAGCTCAAGTGGCATCCCATGGCTCCTATAATCCAGACAGCTTACTTCATCTCTTCACTCACTGTGTTTACAGCCTCAAAAAGTAAGATAACAATACTTTCATTTCTGCCCATAACTTCTCATTCAAAAAACTTTTTCGTATTATGTAATACTATGTCGCATCTGGACTTTCTCCCCTCTAATAGTGACAGAATGCTGTTAATTTCCAAACAAGTGAGAAAGTTTATGCAATGAAATTTGGATGTTCACAGAATTCATGGTTTTGGATAGTCTTTTTTTCTGACTTATGTAGCTTCAGTAAGAAGACCTCTGGTCCTCTGATCTAAAATAACAAAAAATCAATGTGAAATAAAAAGCCATCAAAATGTGGCATTCTTCTACAGCTTGAAACATGAGCAGTTAGTCAGGGATATACAATGTGGTGCCCTCATTTTCTCAAAGTGGAGCTCTTTAAAACTTGCATCCCATGCCTTTCCTTTTGAAATTCAAATTGACTTTCTGCATTTCATAATGGTAGCTCCTGACATTTTATATGACAAATCCACTGCTGGGTCTTTCTCAGATGCACAAAAGTCAGGGATAAAGCTTAAGGAAAGCGTTTCACTTATTGCAGTCATTTTGCTAAAGTACACCCCAGTATCAACAAAGTAAGACAGGAAATTATTAGAATTGGACTGCTATCATGGACTGCTATTTCATCAATTGCTCAGTTTTCTGACAAGCCCAAGTTCTTCTTAGGTTTAAGCCATTAAAAGACTAATAATAATAATAATAACAACACCATAATGCATCCAGAGAAAAACAAGGCAGCATTTTAGAGAGAAAAGTACCATGTTCTTGTAAGTGAAGGCTATCATCTCCATGTAACCCACCACAGAAATGTCTCTAACCCACTGCTCCCAACCTGCTGCACTGTGAGGGTGCCTTTTCTGCATGGTCTCTAGCATCCTTGTTTATGCTGGAGTGAAAGGACTTATCTCAGGGTCTGTTCTCTTCATTCCCTCCTGTCTGTTGGAGAAGGAATCAGACACTGAAGAATGTTTTTCTTGAAATGCAAGTGATGGGGAAGAAAGGCTGTAACCTCTCAGTCCTGAAGGACCTAATTTCTGCTTTGCAGCTTCTAGGAAATTTTATTGCTCTCAAGAAACACTTTCTTGGGATTCCAGGCCCCGGCTCTGCACATCTACCAATGAGCCCTACCACGTGAGTTCTTCGGGCAGGAAATATTCCCCATTGCATAACTGGACAATGTCCAGCCTGCATGGCTCTACAACAAAGGATAATTGGGTAGTTTTGGGACAGAAACCACGCATATCCTATTTTTACAGATGAACCAGGCAAAATGGTCTTGTTAGAACCACCAGCCTGTATCCAAACAATCCCATTGACCTCAGCTGAGTGTAGCTAAGAGGAGAGCTCAGCCTCACTGCGTGTCCCCTATGGCTGTACCACAGTGTGTAATTATTGCTGTTTGTTATTTCTATTGCTGCAGAACCCACAGGATCAAATAAAGATCAGGATCCCAACTGTGCTGGATGCAGTGCAAACATATAAGCAGTCATGGTGCCTGCACTGAAGAGTTTACAGCTGTGTCTCTTAGGAGAACATTTTGTCTTCTAATAGACTTCTCTATTAAGAACTGTTAATTGCTTCATTCAGCCTTATTTTTTTCGTGCGTGCTTAGTTTGTTCTGTTTCTCCTGCCTGGTCCCCCTAGACAATCCTCAGTAATTCTCTTTCCTTCACAGTATCAACAGCTTCCCACACTGCACTGACAATTATTATTCCCCCCCTTGCTTCTTGATTATCTGATCAGACACTTCTCCCCTAGATGCTTTCTGCTTTTCAATATATATATGGGGGTTTTTTTCTTAAAACAACTATTTGTCCTCATTCTTTTTTATTGTAACAATGGCTTTGGATCATTACAATTCCGTCATGGTTGAGTGACATAACTTGTGCCTCCTCTCTGAGCCATAATGTCATGTGTCCTTGAAGGACTCCCCGAAAGCCCAAAAGCACATTCACACTCTGCTATTCCCTTTGCCTGTGTTTTACTATCAGAGAAATGGCTCATTGTTGCCCCACAGGTTTTCTTCACTGTTGCAACCTAAATATCACATCGTCCATTTGCCAAATGTCTGCATCAGATTACCTCTTTACACACCTCTCTCCAGAGGCATTAGATGGTAGGTTTTTTCCACTCTCCCAGGCTGAATTTCTTTTCACTGTTTACTGCTCACATTCCTAAAGTGTCTCAGTCCCTTTGTATCACTTTCGTGCTTTGATTTGCACACTGAAATCTCAGCAGGGTTCAGCCACAGGAGGATCTCTGTGGCTTTCAGAGGCAAAGTGTACCCTATGCAGGGCAGTTACACCTTTAAAAGATAATGGGTTTGCAGTAGAAGCTCTGACTCCCATAACTGCAACTGTGATGCTCCATGGCCAGCACTGGTTTCTACTCTACTACTGGAATAGCAAAACTCTGCTCCTGAAGGGGATTTTTCAGAAATGTAATGCTCATGTTGCTTATTTCTTATAAAACACATACAGTGCTGAAATGGTGGTCATACTAGTCCATGAACAATTTACCAGTCTGTTAAAGTTCCCCATAAAAGCTCCTTAAAAGAGAAAATTTTACTTCAAATGCAATTGCTTTCCGGTCTGATATTGGCTGCCAGACTAGAGCAGGGCATGGTAGAAATGGTGGGTGTTTCCTTTTATTTCTGTGCATTTTTACAGGTTAAAAATCCATCAGATAACTTTAAACTTGTAGGTCATTAATCACATGTTGGACATCTCTTACCAATCAAATTTTCAAGAGGGAAACGCAAACCATCATATCTCTCAAGCACTATCTCTCCTCAAAAGTAATTTTCTTAACATTATATAAGGTGCAGTCTCTTCCTCATATCCTTTTAAAAAGCAATCATGTAAAGATTAGGTGGCATACACCCTGTTTAGTCTAGAAAACTGTACTAGCTTTCAGAGATTATAGTGCCCTGACTGCCTCCACAATTTAGCCTAATGAGAAAAAGGTAGGTGACCATGTTCCCTTTGATGGTATCTGAATGTGATATAAAGAAATGTCTCAACAATGATATCATTAAGTGGGAGTTATTGTGACTAACCCCTAATACCAAACCACTTTTATTATCAAAATTAATTTGCTAATTGGTCAACTGTTATCTTTTAGCTGTTTCCTTGGAATAATCAAAAGTACTGGGGAAAAATAACTAAAGGAAATAGAATCTTCTTTCATACCAGGCTTTTGACAAAGTTGCTTCAACTTAATGGATCCTCATTCTGTAATTTCATCTTGTTGCCTATACTTTATATACTGGTTTTAACTGGGGTTAACTCCTTCCCATATGTGGTAAATCAAATAACTTAACTCTTATTTAAGAGTTATTACTTTTACTCTGCCGTTAAGAGTATCATCATATGATTGCAGAATCATAGAAGGTCTTGGGTTAGAAGGGACATTATCATCTCATTTTAAGCCTCCTGTCATGAGCACAGACACTTTCCACTAGATCAAGTTGCTCAGACAATGGATTGTGGCTCAGAGCATGTGTGATAATAATTAAGATATAGTAACTTAAACATGAGTTTCATCTCTTGGAGTTTCTTGTAAAAATACCAGAGAAAACCACATGATGGGGATCAGGGACGAAAGTTTGTTTTGGTACATAGAAGTGTTGAAGTATTTTCTACTGCTCTGTAACACCACAAACAAAAGCACAAAGCAGTCGCTAAAGGTAAATCTCACCTCACCTCTGTTCAAACATTTGGAAGTTGGCTATCTAAGACCACTGCATTCTTCATACTCTCACTGGGGGCAATTTGACAATTTACTGTGAGGTTATGCCATTTAAAAACTTTAAGTAGATTTGAAGGAATACCTTAGTGGATGGACTTCATTTTTTATTTCAAGTTAAACTAATTTCTGCTGTTGAAATTCTTGACATTGTGCAGTGTCCTTGGTTTTGGGGCAGGAAAAAGGAACTCCTCTGCAGTAGATTAATCAATTCTTTATATCATAAGAGTACTTTGTATTGATCAGAATTAAACAATATTAATATTGATAGGATGTCTTCTACTATCTGCAAGCTCTTGAACAGTTTTGAACATATCACTTCAAGAAAAGCCTGGTCTAGGTATTCAGAAAACATAATAAGGAAAGAAGGGAGGTGAGAGGGGGTCTGGAAAAATTACCTAAGCAGAAGGATTGAAGGGATTCAGGATATTTAGTCTAAAGAAGATATCCTGGGTGTGCTGCTGATAGTGGTCACACATTCTTCCTCAGTCTTCCTGAGACTGCTGCTGAGGAAGAAGAAATTATGCATACTTGACATCTCTGACAGATAGGTCAACACATAATTTCAGCAAAAGAGTTAAAATTAGAGTTATCAAAATTTGTATCAGTGAAGATAAAAATGCCACGGAAGAGAACATCTTGGAAATTTTTGAGTTTTGTGTGTTAAAATCTTGGGCCAGGGTAAAAAGGGTTCCAGAATGCTAAAACCGGTGGTCTACTCAGACCGCAGGAGTGATATAGGAATATTCCTATTTTTGCAAGGATGAAAGGAGATACCTGAAGTACCCAGCAGCCGTATACACAAAATCTCAAAAAAACTCATTAAATCAAGATAATCCACACAGTAGTATATTGTACATTGTAAATAACACCTCAGATTCTGTTGCAAAGTTAATTAAACTTACCTCTGGTTTTGTGCATTGTTCCACAATAATAAATGTCTTTATATTATTTGCTTATTCATTTAAATCCATGCACCTGGATTTAAGGCCTGACCACCTTTTGCCGCAGCATTTTGAGATATTTTTTAACCTCCTTTTCATGTTTTGCATGTCTTTTGGTATGGTAGCTGTCATTAGATTTTGCATAAAAGGTAATGCAAAAATTAAAGCAAATACTGTGAATTCATTTTTTTTCTGTCTGAATATGCCGTCCTTCTCACCCTGGCCCAATCCTATCACACTTCCACCAACATGGGAATTTTTTAGATGGACTCTATAAGGAACAGCTAGCTGAGGAGCTGACAGAGAGCAATTGAAGCAACAGATCCCCTGACAAGTTGTTTCAGCTTCAAGGCCAATTAGATATTTTGCAGTCAAATAAGATTCTGAGTCCCTGTGTACAGCCGATCAAATTGCCCAGATTTCTTATCTGGCCTCTGTTTTAAATAACTTGTTTGTGACTACTGCAATGATTGTTTCTGGATGAAAATTCTGGGGAAGATTGTCCTTCATCACAATGTCCCAGGCTCATTTTGTTTTGTCAACAAACTGCAGTGGTTTTGAAGCGGCTGTGGGAACCACAGGGAAGATGTTACAAACACAATAATGTATTGTCTGAGGAGGTATTTAAAGGCAGTGAAGGAGTCAGATGTCACTGGAACAAGTTGCTTCTTATTTCTGTGGTGAGGGCGAGCAAAAGCAAATAATCCATGAAAGACACTCAGGTACACTCACTCTTTCACTTTCATTATTCCATACACCAGTTATAGCGAGAAGGGATTTTAAAAAGTTGTTTAACCTGTGCGAGTTCTAAAATGGCTTCCTGCTGACAGAGAATGTCATACTCTTGCTGTCTGTCTAACTGCATTTCTAAAGCTTATATTTGCGTAATATCTATTTTGGCACCTGCATATTGGCAGTAATGGAGAGTGATGATTATCTGCAGAGGATGTGGAGGCACTGCAATATTTGCCATTGTCTCACAAGCCCGCTGGGTCAGACTTCAAACAGACTGGCCACCTCCGGGTGAAGGAAGAGAGGCTATCTCTCTTTTCACTGCCTTTTTATATTTGGGCTCTTCTCTGTTCCTCCTGATTTTTAAGAGGTTGTATCTTATTAATGGGCACAGTTAGCAAAAGAACGTAGCACAAAATGCAGCTCTTTTGTGCTTTATAGCGTCTACCTGGTGTAAAATGTAGATTTTTCAAGCAGTGATGATGGTTTCTGATTTCTCCTGGGCTTTGAAACACCTCTGTCACTTTCCACTTGTGAAAATTCAGAATAATACTTCATAAAATCATAGAAAGGCTTTCGTTGGAAGGGACATTTGAAGCCATCCAATTCCACAACACTGCCATGGGCAGGGACACCTTCCACTATCCCAGGTTGCTCAAAACCTCATCCAACCTGTCCTGGAACACTTCCAGGGATGGGGCAGCCACAGCTTCTGTTGGAAACCTATACCAGGGCCTCACCACCCTCACAGGAAAGAATTTCTTCCTGATATCCAATCTAAACCTACTCTCTGTCAGTTTGAAGCCATTTCCCCTTGTCTGATCTGTAAATTAATTCTAATTGAAATAAATTATTGCACTGTGTCCAGTTGTCTTAAATTTTTAAAGTGATTCCAGTTAGATCGGAACCGTGAGTCCACCAGTCTCTCTGTGTGAGCTTGTCACACAATATACAATGCAGTTCAGTGCTCTCATATTTATCTTTGCGTCTCTCAAGGTCTGTCCCATGTTATCTAAGAGCAGTGGTCAGTACTCCACAACCTCTTTCTTCAATTAAAGAAATAGATAAAATAAAAATAATGACCTGAAAAAAACCAGTACCAACCACCCAGTGCAAAGATGGCTTCCTGGATCTTAGATTTATTCTGCTCTGAAAAGGGACTAAGAATGGGTATGTTTTTATCAAATAGAAATTAACAAAAAAAAATTGCATTTTTTTTTTACCTGACATGGTGTGACTAAATCTCAGAAAAATACATAAAGTCAGTTGACACACGCATTACATGATGAATCGGAATAAGGTAAGATAAGACAGGACAAGACAGAACAGAAATCAGATGAATGCCCAGAAGTTTGTTGGCTTCCCACTGGCACAACCATTCCCATCTCACATTCATTAATCCTTCATGAGCCTCAAAAAATTGAGTTTATTAAACCAGGCTGAAGTCAAACCACCCATGGATTTTCAGCATGCTTGTGATTCAGTTCCCCCTTTTCACACAACTAAGAAAAATGTAAATACCTTGTCATGTCTGCGTAGAAAATTTGTGAAGAAATAGAATTTGCCAGTCCCTGGAAAACAGAATTAATTTCACACAAATCAAAGGTTAGTGTTTATTTCCACTCGGAGTGATAAAAAAAAAATTGGATTTCTATATTTTTAAAAACAATTTAAAATAAGTTTTCTGGCTGGCTTGCAAGGGACAGAGGTTGTATTTTTCATTGTTTTAATGCTAAATATTAATTTGAACTAAAATTACCATTGGATTAATAAAGATTGCATCAATTGGTTATTGATATAATCTTTATCAATGTTAGGACACTGAAGGAGTTAGCTTTTCCTGACTTATTTATGCACTCTAAATATAGTAGTTATGCATCAAATAAGAAGCATATTTATAAATAATTTATGGAAGATGAATAATGGATTGTTAGATGTCTTAATAAATGACTAATCAATCGTTATAGTATCCACAGGTCAGAGGTTACTTTTAAACATGACAAATAAACTACATGAATAATAAGCTGTCCAGAAAGCATCATCCTTGCAACTGTATAGAAAGCCATTCATATCCATAATATGCATATAACTAGGCTTGATGAATAATGCAATAAGAAACAAAATTTAAAACACACATATTTGTTGAGTGTACTCCTCAAAACCATTCATCTTACTGGTCTAGGGCTTCTAAAGCTGGCAAAAAACAATGGGAGCTTGAAAATTGCCCATGAAAATAGGGGTACTGTCCTCCTCAAAATAATATTCCTGGTTTTCAAGTGGTTTAGGGAAGGTGCAGATATTGTACAAATCTTTTATAAGATCAGGACATGATTAGCATGGTGAGTGATGCAGGTTATTTCTGTACTGTTGCTACTCAAGATTCATTCAGAGATCTATATATATTTGTAAACAGGAAGACAAGTTTCCTCATCAGCAGTTCCTTATGCTTTAAAGAACTTATTCTGTAGCATATATAGCTGATGGATGCGCAGACCTACTACTAATGGTCAACAAGACAGACTGCAGAAAATCTAAAATTGTTAATAAAGAGTGTTGTAGGATTGCAGCCTGACCCCAGAGTGGAGTATCTGTGCAGTATCTTACACTGCCATCTTGTAGAACCATATGATCTTCACTGTGCTCCTCCCCAGCACAGGAAAGGATCAATGTTACACTCTTTGTGACCTTCAAAGCCTTGTCCCTGAGTGGCAGGTCATATATATTGCATAGCTTTGATTAACTACTCTTGAAGGCCTCATAAGAACCCAATAATGATAAGAAAAGCCTGATATAGGCAGAGAGCTATACAGTATTCGGGAAAATGGAAACTCTTAGGCTACGGGTAGTTGATCATTTTTCTTCCTGAAAGAGTGAGAATATATGTAAGAATAAATTACTCTCATCACATTTTTAATAAGATGATAGAATTAATTCACTGTACGGTCTTCTTTTTGTTTTTCTTAAACCCTGAGCTGTTTCTGAGAGCCTTTAAAAGTCAAGAAGTATATAAGACTGTTTCAGCGCATTAAATAATCCAAAAGAAAACCTGAAAGACAACTGAATGTGTCAGCTAAACAGTTTAAGCTCTCCAGCTTTAGTCTCCATAGGCAGCAATTACATTTTGAAGGAAAATGTTTTACAATTGTAATTACACATAATAGGAGGAATGTATTTTTCCCTTTATCCTACTCCCATGGTGAGTCAATTTAATTTTTAAATACAAGAGACATAATTGATTTTAGCCCTAGATTAGTACTGAAAATGATCTATATGTGCTCTCACTAATGGAACAAGAGAATTGGCATTCCTCAGGGACCTTAACCCAACCCTGTTCATGGCAACAATTATTAGACCCTGACAGGTTAGCTACTAGGAAGAGGGGGGCATAGAATACCCTGCTGATTAACAATCTAGTGAAATAATTAATGTTATGCTCTTCTTGTTTAATTATGGATTATTCACAAATATATTATTATTAGAGACCACAAGGGGAAGCGGCTGTGCAGAGTTTTGACTTAATCTATGCTACTTATAAGGCTTTTTGTAAATGGTTTAGGGAAGCCTCTTGCTTTGATTTGCTTCTGAGCATATCTTAAACAAATGGGGAGCTTTTACAATTTCATTAAGGTCTGATCCAACAGCCATGGAAATAAAAAATTTCACACTGATATCGGAGAATTATATCAGACTTAAAAGTATTATATCAAGACGATGTGGTTGCTCAATATATTAGAGTAATGGGTGAATAATCAGCAACAATGCACCTTGTTCAATCTCTAATACCTTTTTTTTATATGTGTCATATTTATATCAATCAGAGCACATCCTTTTACAGGCTGACACGAATAGCAAGAATAAGCACAAGACTTTTCACTCTAAGTGTATTTTTTTCCATCTGCAATAACCTCAGTCATTTCAGATGTCAAGTAGTTTATTTTAAATAAAATGAAAGTGAAGTGAATAGGAAAATGTTCATGGTATCTGGGAAATGCCAGCCCCTGTGGTTCACTGACCAGCCAGATAATTTATAGGTAATTTGGCTCACCTATAATTTTAAGTGACATACACACAGAGGCATATAGACCAAGCCACCTTGCTTTGATAGCAAAAATGTGCTTTGTTCTGCTGATTATTTGTCTGTTTTCTAGAAAATAGGATCTCCCAATTCTCACATGTTGCAGTTCTCTTAGTTTCCAGTTGGATGAATCCTGGGTTTCAAATGTATTTTTTATTCTTCACCAGACCTGCACAAGGACTTAGATATGTCAAGGATAGTGAGAAAAAGCAAAGCAAAGCAAACCAAAAGCAAAGCAAAAAAAATAAAACCAAAACAGCTCAGTCTTTCAAACATGGGAGTTCAGAGTTAGACTCACCTTCTCCTTGGTGCCCAGCAGTAGGAGAGGAGGAAATGGTGGAAAATTATGTCCAGGAAATTCCACCGGAACATGTGGACGAACAACTCTTCCTGGGCAATGACTGAGCACTGGGAGAGATTGTCCAGAGAGGCTGTGGAGACTCCCTCACTGGGGATATTCTGGACCAGCCCTTCTGGACAGAATCCTGTGCCTTGTGCTCCGGGGCGATCCTGCTGGAGCAGGGAGGTGGGACCAGATGATCCAGTGATATCCCTTCCAGCCTTGCCCCTTCTGTGATTTTGTGATCAGCTAACCCAAATGGTCATGCACTGAGTGCTCCTCTCCTGACCCTGCTTGTGATTTCATCTTGAATAGATGCAAGCATGACGCTCTGTCTGACGCATTGCTTACTGGGGCACCCCTTCTGTCCCCATGGGACAGGAAGTATAAGCCTTACCAGATGGACTCACAGAATCAGCCCCACACCCTCACAGCAAACCTTCCCTTGAAACTGAATGGATCATGATAACATATATGGGACAGAACAGGTGCTGTTTATTCCTACATTTGCATTTGCACACATACCCTTATTTACTTTCCAAATAAACACGAGCTTTCTGTGGCACATCAAGGATGACCAGCAGAGTGCAGCAACCATTTGAGAAGAAGGTCTTGCACGTTGCATTTTTTAGCCTGTGCCAGGACAAAGAGGAGGCCCCTGAAGGCAGATTTCAAGCCCAGATGTGCACACATGCCACTTACCAGAACTAGAAATTCCTAAGTGAAGCACTTCCAGAAGGCTGCTGTAGAAAAGAAAAAATTGTTCTTCATAACTAATTCTGTGTTAATCAGTCTAAACCAG
>WBMY01008828.1:85245-97500 GCA_013397315.1 Donacobius atricapilla
AAAAAAAAAGAGCAGATGATCATGCAGAAACTGAGAAAAGAGACACTAAATGCACTGGTTTTTTACATACCAATAGCAATTAAAAGGTCTAAAGATCCTATTGTGAGGTCTGCATGGACATTTTTCATCCATTTATTGATTGTAAGGATAAGGATGGAGAGTAACCTTTCACAGTTTGAACATATAGAGAACTCCCAGAAGGTCAGGGAGACTCTGCTGCTGGGATGATGGCACAGGATGGCTCCTGGCCGTGGCATTCTGCTTTGGACCCAACAAAAATAAAAACAAAAAAGGATGCTAAAAGTGTTAGCAAGCCACGGATTCCAGACAATGTGCAGTAAACAGCAAGGTAAAAGTAGGTTGAAATTAAGTGGCCTACCGGCTTCTTTTAATATTCCTGAAAATGAGTGTGTAAATAATTCATGAAAGCTCAGAAAAGGTATATGAAGACTGACAGTGGGTCACATATATCTAGTTTCCTCACAATAAAAGATAACTGTCCTACCTTTTAAGAAAACATCTTGTTCCATTTTTCAGATGAAGTACAAAGTAGACCCATAGCAAACTGACCGGTTTGAAGAGTGTCCTAGAGCGACTTTATGATGCCTGTATCCCCAATTGTCTGTTCTGTATATTGTGTTCTGTATCTTTAAGGTTGATTCTCAGAGTGCAGTTTGTTTTGAAAAACTATTTTACTCCTCTGTATTCCTCTCCTGGACGGTGTGTTTGGCTGAGACTCAGAGAGACTGCTGTGGGATAGAGATCTCNGATTCACATAAAGGCACCAAACATGACTTCCCAGAGGGGTTGAACGTATTGTGAGAAAGACGGGATTCCCTCATCCCCATTCCGCTGATTTACCTAGAGCATCATCTGAGTTGGAGAGGACATAGAGTACCATAGGCAGGCCATAAAATCAAAAGCACCATCTTCCCTTATATTTGTTTAATGATTTAGCTTGATGCAAGTTTATCAACCGGAAGGAATTATAGATGAGATTTTTGGTATATATGACAAAGCTGAAGCCGTTCAGCAATTCCCAGAGCATCTTATGAATCAGCTTGTGTAGGAAGCTGGATAAAAGGGTGGACAATACTTAGGACTTCCTGCTCTTAAAATGCAGCCTTTGAAATATAGGTAAGAAAAAACCTCTTTGGTGTAAAAGATTTAGTACACATTGTGGTACCAGGATTTAACTTTCAGATTATATTTCAGTGTATACTGGTTATGGAAAAATGTAATGGGTAAAGAAAAAGATCATAAAGCAGCAGGTGTGAAAGAGTTCCAGTCACTAGAGTCTTTATCTACTACTTCTCATTAAATTATATTGCTTCCATATACTTAGGGGTGTAAATATCAGTTTGCCAACTAAATTTGTAGCTGAATTTGATCAAAACCTTTCTGAGGTGTTTATGTTTCAAATCCAAGTACTTCAACTGATGCTTATTCTTGTCCTCCCTATACAACCACAGGCTTCTAAGTCTTCTTCCTGGTTTCACCTTACTCAATCTTAGCTCCACAGGAGAATTTCATAGCAAACATTTCACTTTGCCCCTTCCTGAAAACAGCTCCTGTTTCTGTAACATGCAAACTGGGTACAGAAAATAAGTGAATGCTGGGCTGCCCTCAAGGTCAGACTTCTAGAAACATACACACACTGCCAGGAGCATCCAAAGGAGATTCTCTCCCTGGTTTTAGGGCTTTATGTTCTTTCCTCTCATACTGATAGGTCTAGTCTTGCATTTTTTGACCAAATCCTGGAGGAGTATAATTCCATCCTCAAGCCAAAACTTCCAAAACTTTGTCCACCATGGTAACAGTTTATTGAGCACTGCCTTGCGGAGGAAAACTTGTGGATAACGGTTGATGAAAAACTCATGAGCCAGCTGCATGGACATGGAGCCCAGAAAGCCAAATGTATCCGGGGGTGCATCCAAAGGAGTGTGGACAGCTGGTATGAGATGATTTTGCCATTTGGTCCTGTGAAATCCCACCCGGAGCACTATGTTCAGATCTGGTGCCCCCCACGGAAAACATGGAAATGTCAGAGCAAGCCCCGCTGAGGAGGTCGTGAATTTGATAAGAGGATGGGAGTACCCCCTTTATAAAGACAAGATGAGGAAGCTATGGCTATTCAACCTGCAGAAAAGAAGGAACATGGACACCTCACAGCACCTTCCAGTATCTGGAAGGGGCCTACAGGGAAGCTGGACATGGATTCTTCATCAGAAACTGTAGTGACAGGACAAGGACTAAATGACTGAAAGAGGAGAAAGTATCTTAAATATTAAGAAAAAAATTCTTACTGTGAAGGTGGTGAGGCCCTGGAACAGGTTCCCCAGAGAAGCTGTGACTGCTTCATACCTGAAATTGTCCAAAGCCAGGTTGGACAGGGTTTGGAGCCACCTGGGATAATGGAAGGTGACCCGGTCCATGGCAGAGGATGGAATGGGATGAGTTTTAAGGTACCTTCCAACCCAGACCATTCCATGGTTTTACTAGTCAAGAAACCTGGTTGTGAGAGAGTTTGATTTAGAGCTACCTATTTATTTGGGATACTTACCTATTTAACACCTTCTATTTACTTAAGATACAAAAGCCTATATTCGAGATTCAGCGAAGCCCTACTTAAATGCAACCCACCAAGTGACTTTCAATTATTCTCTACCTAGATCTATTTGAAATATTTTGTGGTCACATCACCTTACCTAGTGATTATCTGTTCAGTTGATTGCTAAGTAGAACTGCATTCTTCAATGTTTGCTCATTGATGATTTTTAATTATAATCTGAACTCTGTCATGTGCTCTGATCAATAAAGTGCTGGGAAACCTCAGGAGCTGAAAGAGGAAGAAATTATCATTAGATGTTATTAAAGTAATGTCCAATAGAAGCACAATTATTTGTACAATGGCCAATGTTTCAAGTGCTTATTGATTGGCTTTTAGAACAATTATACTGTACTCAGGGAAGCTGGGAAGTTAGAAGAGGAAGAAGGAAAGTCAAGGAAAAAAAAAACAACAACACAGATCCACAGCAGTTATTCATGGCCCAGAAGGCACAAGTTAAAATTTGCCCACTAAGATGATAATCTGTTCTCCTAAACCTTTATAAAGAAGTCATGCTTTCTGAATTTTTTCTTTATTTTTTCATGTTAAATATTTTAATACTGCCGTATTTGCTTACCGTGGGCCTACAAAACACAGTAATAGACATACCATAATATCCCTGTCCCATGCAATGTGATAATTCTTCAGACAGCTTTAATATGAAAAAAGTGTTCCCCATGCATGATTTATAACAGCTTTATAAGGTAAAGTAATTACATTATCAGATATCCCTGATGTGTTTAAGCAATAAGGCACCTTCATAATAACAGACGACATCTTATAATTACCACAAGGCAATTGCACTCTTGGGGAAAGGAGGAGGTCAAAATACATGTCTTGCCTATACAATGCCCCAAGGAAGTTATTATCAGGATATAAATAAATAAATACAAGGAAAAGAAGAACAAGGAGGAAGAAGCTGATACTGAATACTGTTGAGCTGTCTTATAATGTAATTCAAGATTTATGGGAAAGGGCAAAAGTGTATTTTCATGCTAAGATGCAATGTGGCAGTTCAGAATACCTAAACAGCAATTTTGAATGAGCAAAGCTAATCACAGAAGTTGACCCAACTCCTTGGAAATCTCCTCGGCCAATCAAAGCCATTTGGTAAAAAATCAGACTGGACTGAGAAATATATTAAATATGCAACATGCTTTTAATGCTCACAAAATTGTTGTGGTATATATTTCTAGGTGATTTAGCACATTCATGTTTCTTACATCACGGTTTCTCCCTCCTCCCAAATGTTCTTCTAAGTCTGTTAATGGAATCCTAGAAACCAACCATCTCCTAAGCTGCACCCAAAGGAGTGTGGGAAGCAGTTAAAGGGAAGGGATTCGGCTCCTCTCCTCCACTCTTGTGAGACTCTCATCTTCAGAGTTGCCTCCAGTTCTGGAGCCCCCAAAAACAGAACAACGTGGAGCTGCTGGAGCAACAACTCCAGAGGAAATCAAAAAGATGCTCAAAGGCTGGAGCCCCTCTGCTCTGGAGCCAGGCTGAGAGAGCTGGGGGTGTTCACCTCCACAAGAGAAGGCTCCAGGAAAACCTCAGAGCCCCTGCCCGGGCCTAAAGGGGCTCCAGGAGAGCTGGAGAGGGACTTGGGACAAGGCATGGAGGGGCAGAACAAGGGAGAATAGAATTTACCTGAGGGAGGGCTGGTTTACATGAGGTATTCAGAAGAAATTCTTGGCTGTGAGGGTGTTGAGATCCTGGAACAAGTTGCCCAGAGAAACTGTGGCTGCCCTATCCCTGGGGGCAGGCTGGTCAGGTTGGATGGGGCTTGGAGTAGCCTTGTCTAATGGAAGGTGTCCCTATCCTTGGCAAGGCTAGAATGTGATGAACTTTAAGGTCCCTTCCAACCCACACCTGCGCTTCTGTGATCTGATGAACTTGCTGTAAGTTTTATTTTCTTTTTCTTCACAGAATGCAAGAGGGGAAACAAAACTTTTCTGTCAGCAGAATCTTTTTTGTTATTTTTTCAGGCTATTTGCCTTATTTTTGTGCAAATTCTAATTAGCCAGATCTCTGGAGTGTGTTATATTCAAGGTCCATTCAATTATCCTCCATTCACTGCTTTTAAGACATTTTTAATTTCATGGAAGGCATAAAAAAATTAAGTCAATGACTAATCTGATGGGCAACATGANCTAAAGGTGCTGCAGGAGAGCTGGAGAGGGACTTGTGACAAGGCATGGAGGGGCAGAACAAGGGAGAATAGAATTTACCTGAGGGAGGGCTGGTTTACATGAGGTATTCAGAAGAAATTCTTGGCTGTGAGGGTGTTGAGATCCTGGAACAAGTTGCCCAGAGAAACTGTGGCTGCCCTATCCCTGGGGGCAGGCTGGTCAGGTTGGATGGGGCTTGGAGTAGCCTTGTCTAATGGAAGGTGTCCCTATCCTTGGCAAGGCTAGAATGTGATGAACTTTAAGGTCCCTTCCAACCCACACCTGCGCTTCTGTGATCTGATGAACTTGCTGTAAGTTTTATTTTCTTTTTCTTCACAGAATGCAAGAGGGGAAACAAAACTTTTCTGTCAGCAGAATCTTTTTTGTTATTTTTTCAGGCTATTTGCCTTATTTTTGTGCAAATTCTAATTAGCCAGATCTCTGGAGTGTGTTATATTCAAGGTCCATTCAATTATCCTCCATTCACTGCTTTTAAGACATTTTTAATTTCATGGAAGGCATAAAAAAATTAAGTCAATGACTAATCTGATGGGCAACATGATAGGCAACCTTTGTGTATGTTGAGAGAGGATCCAACATCTGTTGATGGGAATTAACAAGATGTTCCCAAACTCTTTCCAGGAGAACAGATCAGAAGATAAACACAGACTGTGGTGTGGGAAGGCAGTGCAGCACTGCAAAAGGTTACACAGATCAATTTAAATATTCAAAGGACTTGATTTTTTTTCCTCTACCATCCCACATGCTTCTAGTTGAACACAGGACATGGAAATAAATTTATGTGCTCTTTCCCACCCAAAAGTTACTTGGTGCTTTTTTCTCAGTTCCAAAGGATTATATGTCTTATGTTGCTGTTTCCATTTTACAATTAAACTGAAGTGCTTAATCAAAGAAAATCATGTCTCAGCAGGAAGCCAGAAGTCAGTAAATAGGCTGCAGGCAGCAGGGAGAATACACAGTATTACCTAGCAGTGCATGTGGCTCAAACATTACCCAAATAATCAGTAAATCAAAGAAGCTTTGTCTCCTATACTGCATAGGGCAGAGCAGGCCATTAACTTACTCACAGTGACAAATGGGGATAGATGGACTTTAGTTTCATGTTTCATTCCTGAGGTGCATTTCACAGTTCTCTCCAAAGCTTCACAATGTGCCTTGTTTCCCATCAGAACTTCCCTGACAACTGCTCCTAAAGCTATTTATGCTTTGGGAGCTTTCAGATGGAGGCAGTTTTTGCCTGGTTCCTGCTAGCATAAGACCTCTAGCACAATACACAACCAACTAGAGATAGCATGGCAAACTCCTGGGAATTTGTTTGAGATCACATGAAACCTGTTTTGTACAGACAGGGTGGCAGTTGAAGAGTCTCTGTTCATCCAGTTCTCATTCCTTCAGTCTTCTTTTGTTTATCCTTCTTCTGTCTCCAGTTTTTCTTTGCTCCTTTTCTTATGTCTCTTCTTTTCTTCCTCAGTTCTCCCAGCTTCTTCCTTGTTTTTTTATTTGTCCTTCTTGTCAGAAAGCATCCCTGTGCTTTAGTAAAAACAAACATTTTTCCCAAAACAAAATTCTTTCTGAAGTGCCCAAAGTACTCTCTAATCTGATTTTAATGACTGTGTTCAACTAGTGATATGATTCAACTTGTTGGTTAGAATACATAAATTTAGAGATTGGCATGTAGATAACAAAATGTGACCTCATTGTGTACATTGTCACTGCGGACAGGGACACGAGTCAGCAGCTTTGGCAAAAAATCTGAACACTCTTTGAGATTCCTAAGGCATCCTGAGTGATCTCCAGCTGACCTAAAGTACCCTGTAGATCCTGAGTGACCTGTGCCATGGGTAACTTGGAGCCCAACATGTTTTGAATGGCAGTCAGTGCTATGTGTAGGACAGAATCACGCCCCAGGATGTTCAGTGGGTGCAGAGATCTAGTCATCCTGATGTGAAGACCATCATCTTTATTTACTCAGCTGAATGTCTCCATTTACTGTACCACTAGGTCTCCAATGGCTACAGTGGAAGTGGTGCCAGAAGCACGTTTGTGAAAACGTATATTCAACCTCTTTGTATCCTAGTCTGTTAGCTGAATCCCAATTTGTTTGCTTCCTAAAAAATAGGATTAAATTTCATGAGTTGTGTACATGCTACAAAGAAAGATGAATGAAGTAAAGGACTTCTGCTACTTTTGCCTAACTTTTTCAGCAAATTGTCAGGTATGTACAAACAATAGGGATTTGCTCAGATGTAAACAGGAAATCTGGATTTGCTTCCCACCACCAATATTTCCAGGCCTGTGTTAAGCATTTATAAATGTTTATAAAATACCTATCAGTATTTTTTTTCTTTTTTTTTTTAATTCGCTATAGCAGGGTCATATGTTCGTTTTTCAAAAGCAGCATCTGTTTTTACAGCTTTCCTAAGAGGTATTGGTCTTCCATGCGCACTTAGATATTACATCTTAATCAGAAATAGAACCTTTAGAAATACCTTAAGTATTTTGATTAGTTTGAGATACTCAGCATACATTATATTCTGGTTCTGTTTTGTTTGTTTTTTCTGGTTTCTTTGTCTTTTGCATTCTTTAAATAATGGTATCTCAGTGCCAATTCAGTAAAAAAATCTATTTCACATTTTCCTTCAGTTCTGTTGAAAGTTACAGCAAGAACACATATCCACAAAGAGTATAATTCAAACACTTAGATGAATATATCTATTAATGGTCTTATGTGAGAAAGTATTTAGTCCTTTCAGCTGACTGACATTGAAGGACATGGAAATAGTTGATAAAAACACTCGTGATATAACAGAAGGAAATTTGTAATCAACCACATAAGACTTAAAATGTTTCCTCATTAAAGAAAACAAATAAGGGTTCTCACAGTAAACTTACATACACAGATGCTGGATTCCATATCTGGTCAAAAAATTATTTATCAAATCAAAGCCAACATTTTAATGGGTAGAATGTTCTCATTAAACTCTAATAAAAGTCTCAACCATGACATAAAATCTGTAAGACTTTATTTTAATCCTACCAAATCCCGTCAGGAACTTTTGTTATCAATATCACCCACTATTCCCATACTATTCCAAAAAGAGTCTGAATTTTCTCTGCTCTGCATCATTTTTTTTCCATTAAAATTTATTCTTACTCTTATATTAGAAAAGTATTATACAAATAAAATATCCAATAAAAATCCCTTTTAAGAATGTTATGTTACTATTAAACACTGCATAAATTTAATATGAATTAGATTCTATTAAATTTAATAGGTTTTCAATTATTGAGTTTAATTCATTTTCAATAAATTTCAATTAAGCCCAATTTGTTTCAATTTTTTTATTAATTCCAGTCACTATCAATTATGTTCAATTAATTTCATCTTGAGCTACATTTTCAGGTAATTCTCCATTACTTTCCATTAGCTTCTATTAATTTCAAGTGGGTTTTGTGTCTGTTAACTGTTTTCACAAGAAATGAACGTCTTTCTTTTATGTGAGTCTTATATTAGTGCTTGTCCTTGTTTCATAAATGGGTAATTCAGGGCCAAACCCTCATGTGAGGATACTGGCATAGTCCCAGCAATGTCAGTGTAGTACTGTTGAGCAAGAACAGTCAGAAAGCTGAGGCTTCCTGAGAACTAAAGAACACCACTGAACTAAAATCAGCATGAATTTCACCTGAATCTTCCATGAGATCTGGATTTCACCCTAAATCTTTCCCAGCAAGTACACTAGCTATCTGGCCTTACTCATCTCATTTCTCAGTAACACTGTAAAACAGAAACTTAATGGTCAAGAAAATGCGACTCCTCTCATCCTAAAATAAAATAAGATCACCTGCAATAAGGGAAGTCCCATGATTCTGCATCTCTAAGCCATATTATCCATATTGACTACCTCCACTGATTACAGTAAGAATTAAGACATTTAAATTTAGATGCAGACATTGGCAGAGCAGAAATGTGAAAGTAGGTCATATGATCACCAATTCAAACACATATGGTTTGGGAACTAGCCTGATTTCCATGAAGGACAGATGAAAGATAAAGGAATAATCTGTATTGTTTCCAGTTCAGTGCTCAGTTTAAGATCATGATGGCTATAACTAAAACTATCAGTACTCAGAGTACATAGCTGTTTTGGGTAGAAACAATTATTATGATTGGAAAATTCATGTGGTAGAACATGAATTTACAAATATCATTTGAGAACATGAATGAAGAAATTAATGATGGAGTTTCATAGAGTAATGGAATGGGGGGATTGAAAGGGATATTAAAGATCATTTAGTCCAACCCCTCTGCAATAACCAGGGACATCTTCAGCTAGATCAGGTGGTTCCGAGCCCTGTCCAAAATTGCCTTCCATGTTTCTGGGGATGAGACAACCACTACCTCTCTGGGCAACCTCTGCCAGCATTTCACTATCCTCATTGTATAAATCTAACCTAATCTAATCTAACCTAATCTAATCTACTCTCCTTTAGATTAAAACCATTACCCTTTTTCCTATTGCAACAGAGTTTCTCCCTACCTTTCTGTTTGTACAATTGTACTGATTTATTTACTGTCAAAGATGCAGTTACCTCCAAACAAGCTCTACAAAGTGAGGCAATAATCTTGCAACTGCACCAACATCACCCACAACAAATTTTTAGTTTTATTATGTCAAAATTAAAGTTAAGCCCTTCAACATTTCTGCACAGCAAAATTAATGAGAGATACCAGCAGGTTTGACACCCTAAAAATGAAATTTAAAAGTCAGTGAAAACTGTAATGTAGTTTAGCTGGGATACATCCCTGGCTGCTCAGCCTGGTTGGGTCTCTTCTATCTATAAGCCACCTCTGCTGTAACATGTGCCAGATATCAAAATCTGGGAGAAGGACCAAGGGTGATTGGAGTCATTAGAGGCTTCACATTTTCCTTCACTGAACTTTTGGGGAATGTCCTGAAGCACAAGCAGCCCAAGGTTTTGATGGTCAACCCTCTGTGTTTATTTTAGTCTGATATCATACATCCAGAAACCTGAAACTCAAAAGGACTGTTCAGGCACAATGTGTCTGATCAGGTTTTACAGACTCAGTAACTCCTATGGCAGGGAGGGCTGGCTATTTATTCTCACTAGACATGCAAGTGAAACACACCTGGAACTAGGAAGCAATTTCACTATGCAGCCACACAATTACACATTTCATTAAAACTCACTTTAATTCTTACCTCCTCCAAAATTATCATCAGCTACAGATTTCTAGTGCTGGTGAACCACACCAAAACAGTTTAGCTTTTTTCATCGAGTAGTAGAACCTTCAAGGGATGCATGAATACAGCTCTCTTTTAAACAGCTGAAAATGTGAGTGATAGGAGCACTTTTCTGGATTAGCATATTCAACCAATATAATAACAGTTTTGCTTGTGCAGATCAGTGCTTAAAATAAGTAACTACATTCAGACCAACCAGATAGAAATGGCTCAGCACCTCTTTTCTAAAAGCTTTCCTTTGGGTGGTTTCATTTCATGACTATTTCAGAATACACAGATGTCAAAGATGGAGAAAACTGCAAAATAATTTCAGGTATATATTGGAAAGTTGCCTTCATTTCCAGATTAATTTATAATATTGGACTGCTAATGAGAAATTGCAGAATGAACCTGAAATCACAGGCAAGAATCCAGTTTTTGAAAGTGTTTCTATCAGAAACAGAATAAATCAAACTAAATAAATACAGAAAAATGTTCAATAAAGATGAAATTGAAAAGAGGAAAGATAACATATTATCCACTGCTGTGTCAGCTGACACTCAGGAAGCTAGTGGGTTTTATTGAATATACTCTTCTTTGGAAAAATGTATATCCATTTGCATTATAAAAGCTCATCTACAAATGTACTTTGGGTTTAAAATCCCATATGTTGGCTGCCTTACTAATATTGGTTCAAGGAAATTATGACTTGGCTTCACTAAATGCACATATCTATTTCAGTTAGAGTATTCTAATTTAGCAACAAAGACTGTATTATTTATTCTGCGGCACAGATCAGGTTATATAAAATTAATGGCTGAACTTCATTCATATGGACTGAATGAAAATGCATTGGTCAGAATTGAAATGAAGGGGAGGAAAAAAAAGAAACCTGGATTTGACTATATTGATGTCTGTTCCACTATCAGCACAGAACAGTGATGAACAAGTGCTGGCTATACTTAATACATACTAATTCCAAAAAAAAAACCCAAAACACTGACATAGCTTTTGCTTATGGGGGTTTTAATTTGCAACATATTGGGTTTTATAGGTACAAATTTAATTTGAATTTGTTTTAAAATGCCCAAAAATATTTACTGATTTAAAATATCACCGGTTTGCTTTAGTTTTTATGTATGCAGGTTTCAGGCAAATATATTCTGGATATCCTGAATGCTGCTTCTGTCTACAAAAAAAAATCCTTGTGTTATCTTGTCCACATACATAGCTCAGAACTCTCCTGCAGTGCTATACTAACCAGCTCTGCTCAGTCATGACAATCCTTCCCTACAGATTACCCATCCTATCCCATCCTTACCAGCATGGCCGAGAGTACCAGTCAGTCAGGACTCTGGAAGTTCTGAGGACAGATAGGAATGACTGTCGAAACTAGTTATGTCATAGATAAATGTTTCCCCTTCCTATGGCACATCATGAACACAGATCCCTTACTGCAGAGCCAGGCAGGGTCTGGATTTTACTGCAGTTGTTTGGAGTGGTACTGTAGTGACTAAAGATTGCTACTAGCAGTAGTGCTGAAAAGCATCAGACTTGACATCCATCCATCCATCCATCTAAAAAAATTCCATTGTCTGTGCCCATACATGGCACAGTAGAACTGAGATTCTGCTGCTTTCCCTCAGATGATGTAACACCATAATTTGGCCTCCTCATACCCTCCTGTAACTACTCTTTGCCCCTTTCACTTGAGATTACCACTGTGTACACTCCATATGGGCGCTGCTTTCAGCCTCATCCTGTACAACCTCCCTGTGAAGATTCGGAGACATAATGGAAAAGAATCCCAGAAACACACCAGCAGGTTTTGGCCCTAGATCACCTCATTCAAACTCATTCAAATATTGCCATTTCCAGAACATACTCCAGTTTTTTGGGTCTCTTGACTTCACAGTTAAAGAATAACTCAACAATTGAGGAACTTTTTTTTTTTTTTGCTAGCACTCAGAAAAACAGGCTCAATGCTTTCTTCCTAGTGGTATTCCCATTCCATTCAAGATTACTCCTGTTAGTCACATGTCTAAAGAGAAGATGCTTCCTTGTACTCCCTGCTTGCAGTGTGGGCACCCAAAATGTCTCAGGCTCAACCATAGTACCACTGCCCTTCATTTTGTGATCGCTGGCTGCATCTTCAAATAGTGACTCACCTGCCTACCTAGTCAAACTGAGATAGACAAGTGTCTCTTAAGCTAAA